>VZRS01003783.1:0-52622 GCA_013398055.1 Ifrita kowaldi | reverse complement strand
GGGGAGAAGAGAAGGGGAACCGTCGCTTTTCTGGCCGAAGGCCAATGTTTCTAAACTGAATGTAAACAAAGAAAACTGCAAACACCAGAGGAGGGCCTTCCACCGCCGCCAAGGCTGGGGGGACGTGTTCCCAAAGGGGTGCCGAGCTTTGCCCACCCCTCGTTTCCCTCCCGGTCCTGAACGCCTACGGTCGCCCCGGCCACCGCCCTCGGGTGCCGCGGGACGGGGGAAACTTTCTGCCGGCGGGGACGGCGCAGGGTAGCAAGCCTGGAAAAAAAAACCCCAAAACAAGTGTGTTCTTTTTTGTTGTTGTTTTGTTTTGTTTGTTTCCTTTCAACTTGTTGTTTTGGTTTTTTTGGGGTTTGGGGATTTTTTTGTTGTTGGGTTTTTTTGGGGGGTTTTTTTGAGAGCGAGGGCTCGTCCCTCCCGCCCCGGGAGGCAGAGCCGCTGTGCCCTGGGCGGGCGGAGGCCGGGAGCGGGCTTGTCCGAGCCTGCCGAGCGCTCCCGGCTCCGGCCTCTGGGCTCCGTGGAGCTGCTGGTGCTGCTACTTGTAACGTGCTCAGGGAAACATCCACGGGACTCCTGCTCGGTTGGCAAATCTTTCTATGTTTAGACGGGAAAATCCTCCTTTGCTATCACAGGCCGGTGGAGTGTCACCGCGGGGTTAGAGAGGAGCTGGAAGGAAGGAGGGAAGCTGGAGACGTGCGTGACCGTGACACCACTTGTGTGATCGCCCTAAAAACACCTGTGATGGACCCACGGGCGATTCGTGCGCCCAGCGGAAACACAGCCGTCGAACCGGGCGACGTTTGGGGGGTTTTTTCCCCGCTCCTTGTTTTCTTGAGTTCTATGGGCGGATGAGTTCTCCCCTTACTTATGCTTCGGACAACAGATGCCTTCGCGATGATGATTTTCTGGGGGAGAGTACTATTCCCTCGGAAGTCTCCCCCTCCCGCCCCGCCCCAGCCCACGCATGGTCCCTGCTTGCGGGGGAGATCCCTGCGGAGCGGGGAACGCAGGTAATGCCTGAAGAAAGCTCCGAGGGAATAAAATAAATTCCGTTAGTGTGGTGCCTTTCTTGAAGCGTCCCCTGATGCCAGGCTTTCCTCTCCTCTACAACTTCGCAGCCAGATCTCCGTCCCCCATCGCTGCTCTTGCGACAGAACACGGTGCTTGCTCATCTTCCGTGGGCTCTCCGTGGGGACTGCGGTTACTCTTTGCCCGTTCTGCTGTGGGTCAAAAAAAAAAAAAAAAAGAGAGAGAAGAAAATAATAAAGGGGGGGGCAAAAAAAGAAAATAACGATAATTACCTAGTTCGAAGACGGACGGTGTTGAGTGTCGGATTGTTTTCTTGCGTACAAAACCCATGACACAAGTGAGCTCTTTTAACAGCCTTTTAACTAATGGTGTGAAAATTGACTGGTGGGGGAAAGTAGTAAATAGTGAAAATAAAGGATAGATTCAAACTGTGAACCGTGAATAAGCCTTCCTGGAAAGAACTGAAGTGAATAGAGAGTAGGTAGGCAATTCTCTCGCTTCTGTTCTGAAAAAGGAGTGCGACGCGTTGGCACTTTTTTTTTTTTTTTTAATCACTCGGAGAGAAAAAAGTAAAGAAAAAAAAAACCAACCCAGGGTTGTGGTGGAAATGGGATGATAAAAGTGAGATGTAAAAGGCATAAGTACCGAAGCGGGTATGCCCGCCCCGGGCGCTGCCCCGCCGCAGCCCCGTGGTTCGGAGCCGGCGGCTGAGCTTCAGCAGAAGCCACGGCGTTCAGAAATGTTGCAACAGCACTTTGGAAGTCTCTAAAGAAAAGCTGAATTGTTGGAACTTAGGTAACTTAAGGAAACTCGTTATGACCTACATTGCTGTTCTGAGTCAGCAGCTGCAGCCCCAGCCCCGGCGGGTCCCGCCGCCGAGCACCCCGCACCCCTTGGGCGGAGCCGCCCCCCCGCCGCCGGCCGGGCTCGCTGCTTCCCGGGTTTACAAACAAACTCGCCTGGATCGAGACGGTTTCACTTCTGCTCGAAGGAATGCGTCCGCCGCTTTTTTTTTTTTTTTTTTTTTTTTTTTTTTTTTTTTTTTTTCCCCTCCCAGGTTTGCGGACAGAGCAACTTGCCTGCCTCAGCGCTGGTTTAATCGACTGATTTGTGAGGGGGAAAGATCTTAAGCGGAGGACAAAGTCTTTCTCACAAGTTTTTAAAAGCCGTCCTTTATTTTCCGAAGGGATACTGATAGTTTTCTGCGTCGGGAAATAGGTTCCTTACAGGAAAATGTTACTACATGTTGCACACTGCTTTGCTGTTACGATAGAGAAGGAGACTCTGAAGTTCCAATCAAAAACTTACCAAACAACTTTCCATATTTCTTCTGTAATGTAAAGTAATAGTAGCAACGATTAAACTCCAAATGTCCACACTGTCAAGATTCATAGTTGAATCCAGTTTGCAGCGAGCTCGGACAGTTGCACCGAGCGTTTGTTAAACGCACGGTCAGCGTCAGGGGAAGAACCCAGAATGTTTTAACATCTTGATTAAAGTAATCTGAGCGTGAAGGTACCGCATCACCCCTGCCAGGCGAGGGACGGGGAAAATCATCCAGTCAGATTTCTTTGATATTCAAAATGACGAAAGACTCGAGATGAAATGATCTCAGAAAACTCCGCCTTTGGAAACACGCGCTTGCCGCCTCTCCCTTGCCCCTCGCCGTTCCCCCTCAGTTCTCACTTTTTGTTTATCGTCACGTCGTTGCCACCAGCAGGAGAACTGAAAAGACAAAACTCAGCTCCAAACGCCTTGGTTTTCCGGTCAGGCGTTTACCGTGTTTGCACACAGCTTCGAGCGCTGCTTTTGGTATTATTGTCATAATTACTGATATATTTTTATAAACTTTTTGGGTTTTATTGGTCGAGTACGGCAACTCACTGCATTTAATAATGGGACAGAAAAATCTAATTTCCTTTCCTTAATTTATTTTTTAAAAGAAAATCTCACAGCAGTGATAGAGAGTTGATTCGATGCTCTTTACTAACTACTTGTAGCAGCTGTGAGTTTCTTGCAAGAGTGATAGTTCAGCATCCTCTCTTAAGAAACCAGCGAAATTCGGAGATAGAGACTGAAAGCAGCTCCCCGTGCCCCTAAGTTGGGAGGGGGGCAGGAAAATGCCTCCTGTGATTTTGGGTGTCGGGGAAGAGTTGTTTCTCGGTGTGGCGGCGGCACTTCCCCAAGCCCCGTTTCCCAGCAGATAGGTTTGCAGCTGGACACGGGGGTACATCCCTGCTGTCTCACCGTGGGGATGAGCCACTGTCGCTCAGCCACCTCCGGCTTTGCGCTCGGCGGGTGCTGCCAACCACTACCAAGTAATATCAACGCCTTCGCCTGCCTGATTTTTAATTTTTCAAAGAACCCCTAAAATTCCCCCGTGGTGTCATGGAAAGAGAGAGCTCTTCTTGCTCACAAGCCCCAAATGTCAAAGGCAGCGGGGAGAAGACATTTGCGCTTGAGGGAGGAAAAGGTGAAAAAAACAAAAAAAACCCCAAACCAAAAAACTGAAATTCCATGCCCAGCAATAAAAGCCCCAGATATAGTTGGGGAGGAGGAGAGAGATGCGAGGGAAGAGAGAGTGAGAAGGGCTTTAGCTGCGCCGGGGCTGACACGGTGCGTCTGCACTTCCAGCGAAGCGGGAAAGACTCCGGCGTCCCGCTTTCTTTCTCGGCGGTTTTCTTGGGAGTTCTGCGGGAGCACTGCAGTGTTTCCCGGGCTGCACTCCCCGAGCTCTGCGAGGCAGCCGCAGGACCCGCTGACCTCCCCTTGCCCCTCGCTCTAACGCCTCCAGAGGGCTTATGCAGCCCCGCAGCGGGACGAGGGCGGGCAGAGGAGCCTCCTCCGCTCCCCCAAATCGCTCTCCGTACGGTCAAGCCCGCAGAATGGGCTGGAAAGGCGAGATTTTGGGAAACCTGTCGAGAGAATGGACGTGATCTGCGTGTCAAAGCGAAGCTGAAGGATCAGTAAGCCACAGTTAACACCGGTTAATTCTACCGAGATTTTTGGGGCGCTTTTTTTTTTCGGTCTGATTTTTTTTTTTTATTTGAGTGTGTCTAGACCCGCGTAATTTCGTAATCATTTTTCAGACACCGTTGTCGATATCCAGCGTGTATGACCAGGTTGTTAAAGCCTGGGCGATATTTGTTCATACAAACTGGATCTCTGCGAGGTTTAATTTAACCCCGTACTCCTCATCACGTTTCTTTTACCGAAAAAAGTACCTTTCTGGAGAGCCTGCCGTCAGCTCGGTACTGCTCTCTATTGCGGGACCGAAAAGGTACGATGCAATGCATGCAAAGTGACTGTAGTCTCTCAGGATGTTACTGAGGTTAAATCAAAGTCCCGGGACTGTGAGAGCAAAAACCTGGTAGCCGTCCAAGAACAAAATCGTTATTTTCAATTGAGTCGAGGTTTGGTGTTTTGTTGTTTTTTTGGGTTTTTTTTTTCCCTCTCCTTTCTTCTTTCTATTTCCTAGGGTAGCTGGAAAGTGTATTTTTTCTTTGTAAATTAGTGAGGGCTTTAAAACGTTCTCGTCACGGTTGATTGGCGGGACAATACATACAGCAAAAAATGGCAGCGCTCAGCAAAAGAAATGCAGTAACTTGGGTTTGGATGAGCGGTGTCCCAGCGAGCACTTGCCTTTTCCTTTTCCTTTTTCCCCCCGCTTCTTTTTATCTTTTTTTTTTTTTTTTTTGGTTCCCGGAAACTTCCGTTATATCAGAGCTATGGCCAGGAGCAGCGGGTGTAATTTCATAAATGCCCCCACCATGGCAGCCTAGCCACCTCTGGCTGGAGAGGGGCTGCCGGGCACCGGGACCATGGGCACGGGGACATCACTTCTCCCTTCCGCAAACGTTAAGTTTCTCGCTCCTTTTCGTTCCCCAGTCCAAAGATTTCCCTGATGATAACAAAATATCTGTGTAACGGCTCGCTTTCGTGCCAGGCTCAACATCCTGCTCATCCCCTCGATGTCAGCTTTCTCAGCGTCCCATTTTCGAGCACAGTTTTCTGCAGAGATGTCCTCAAGCTCATACTTTTATGTGTCCCCCTGTTCCTCTCCCACCCCAGCGGCATTGGGGTGGGGTTTCGTGTCTTGTCAAACTTTGCACAGATTTGGGTGCAAATTCAGATACTTTGAGCTCCACGACTATGTTATCTTCCTATTTGGCGTAATTAAATTATGTGATTTTAAATCTCGTGGTTAAAAATACCAAATGCAAATGCTCGGCACCTTGGGTGTCTAGTGGTACTTTTATTTCTCCCGGCACATCAGGAGTTATTTAATATGTAGAAAAAAGCGAAGGATCACGTCTTTTTAGCAGAAGGTCAAACGATACAATTTAGCAAAGAAGTTCAGAGAGTCGGGTAAAGCTGGAATACCGCTACAAAAAAAAAAAAAAAAAAAAGCAGCAACGACTGTTTAGATTCTTTCCTCCCCTCACCCTCCAAATGTAACCTTTCGTAGTTGAGTTAGCTGCTGCTTCTGGGTTGTTTCCTCGTCCGGGGAAGATGCCGAGCTGCTGAGGGGCCCGATTCTGGTCCCGGGGAGGTTCCCAGTGAGGCAGTGGTGGAACCAGGGGCTGGGGAGTCCCGGCACTGCAGCCGTCCCTATCATCACCTCTTGGTCAGGTGAAGCGAGGCGAAGAGCAGCTGACAGCCTGCTGCAGATTTGCTTCCTAGGCTGGTTTTGGGTTCCGGGGAAAAGAGTGCTTACTGTAAAATGTTCAAGTTGCTCGGATGGAAACTTTCCTGTGTGTTGGAAATATGTAAAGACAGAAACGACAATGACACCGCTTCGAAACGTAACTTCTGACTCCCCAAGAACCCAGAAAACCCTTCAAGACCTGGTAGTGAATGACAGTCATTTCCATACCGCTCCGCTGAAACTGAAACGTGTGTTCTTGGGGCAGTTTTCGACTTCCCTTTTCCATCACCTCTGGAGAGTGGGGGAGCCCTTTATCATTGCCTGTCCTGCCGTCCATGCTACGGGGCGCTGTATCCATTTCCCGGAGGTTTCCCAGCGGGGTCTTCCTGCTGCCGGCATTCATTTTCCCCGTATCCCCCTTGCCCCTTTGACTGGCCTGTGCAGGACAGAGGGATAGGATACGGCCGGTCGCTGCACCGCCACCGCCACCGCCACCGCCACCGCCACCGCCACCGCCACCGCCACCGCCACCGTCACCCTCTGTCACCTGCCCTGCGCGCCCCGGGCGGGGCCAGTGGTTCTGCAGCTACTTCCAAATGATTAGTGGGGTTTTTTTGTTGTTGTCGTTGTTTGTTTGTTGTTTTTTTCCTAAGCATTTTTTGGTTTTATTGTTATTGTTTCTCTGCTCCAGCCTCTTATCTTTTCTCGCAGACACTCGAGCCAGTGAACGCAGTGGGCATGCAGGCAGCTGCGGCAGCCCGGAGATCTCACCTTTCTCCCGCTCTCCTCTGAACGCTGCCGTTAACACTCTGGCAGTGCTGGTGATCCGGCTCCAGCTGCTACTGCTGCTGGTCAGGATTTACCACCAGACAGCCGTTTATCTCCCGCGTTCAGCTTATTGTTTTTATTTCCGGAAAGAAAACGCAAAAAAAAAAAAAAAAAAAAAAAAAAAAAAAAAAAAAAAAAAAAAAGAAAAAAGTGTCTTCGGCCATTTTCTGCAAACTTGACACCCCGAGCTGCGGGGTTGTCTGTGCTCTGACTTTCCTGGGGGAGCTGAAGCTTTGCTGATCTTTCCCTGAGCACAGTAACTGCAAACACCACAGCCGGCCGGCAAAGCAACTTGTGGGTCCCATGGGCAGAGTCCCCAGCTCCTTTTCCCGTGCTTGTCTCTGTAACAGTGGCCATGAGCTATCCCGGTGCACGATTAACGCTTCCCGTGGCCCTGGAACTTTCACCGAGGGCTGCACTCACCAAGTCCCTCCGTTTCGTGCCGCTTGGCCGGTACAGGGAGGACGAGCCTCGCCCTAGGGCACCACGGGGGACAGGTGGGATGGGTACCCTCGGAGGAGCTGTGGCAGTGCCGGCACAGTGCTGGCACTGTATAGGTACAGTTCACTGGGAAAGTCTGGGACAGCGCTGGGACAGTCTGTGACTGTGGTCGGGCAGTGCTGGGACACTGTATTGGAACAGTTGTGATAGTGCTGGGGCATCCTGGAACGGTGCTGGGACAAAGCTGGGTCAGACTGGAGCTACCCTGGCACCGTTCGAGACAGTGCTGGAACATCTGGGACAGTGCTGGTATAGTCTGGAGCTGTCTTGGGGCAGATAGGATGGTTCTGGAACAGTGCTGACACAGACTGGGACAGGGCTGGAATAACGCTGGAACAGTTAGGACAGTGCTGGTACCTCCTGGGACGGTGCCGGGACGGCTGGAGCAGTCCGTGCTGCGAGAGGGCAGCGCCGGGAGACGCCGGGTCGGGGGGAGGCCGAGCCGGGCAGGAGGTGCAGGAAGGAGGGAGCTGCCTGTGGCACCGCCGCCGCACCAGGGCCGGGCCGCGGAGGGGCTCAGCCTCGGCCTCGGNGGGCCGCCGCCCGCCCCGCCCCGCCGCCGCCCCCGCTGCCGGGCCGCTCATGCGGGTGACCCGGCGGCGGTACCGCCGGCCATTCCCCCTCAGCTCGGTGGAGCTATTCCACCCATACTCCCCTACTGAAAATGCAGATGATTCGCCCTCTCAAAAGCCATTGGCTCTGAAAAGATGTCTTTTTTCATCACTTTGGCTTAGAGATGTAAAATGCAGTTTTTTCTTGGCCATAATAATTTAGCGGACCAAATTCATTAGAGAGGTTTGCGTTCTACAATCCCGTGGGACAATTTTAGTCTATGATGAAATGTTATTTGACTTGGCAGTGTAACTGGGGATTTGACTCATCAAGATGTAAATTAAGAGTAAACAGAGAAAAAAGTTTCTCTGCGTATATCTGAATGTGTATTTCCTCCTTTTAATAGATTAATTAATATTACTTCTCAGTCATAAATTAGTAAGTGTTCTAGAGGGAATTGAAGGAAGAGTAACTAAAATGATTAGTTTATTAAATAGCTAATGTATGGAGAAACTTTTAATATCTGTAATGTACATCTTCATAGATAGAAATGAAAGTATTTGGGTGAGGAGATGTGTGTGCTTGTGGCTTTGGAGATTTGCAATGTGCACATGTAATAGTACTGCTCCTGCTGAAGTGCTTGCTCATACTAGCAATGCTCAGTGCTTCAGGAGGATGCTAAGTGCTGGCCTAGAATTCAAACTAGTTTTGAATTATTGCTTCAGGGTATGCAAACTCCAGAGAGAAATGAGATTTCAGCAGCTTCACATGTCTGGCCTGTTGTATTAACTTATTCTACATGGTTTAATGTGCAACTGTGTATTTATCACTCTTCTGAGAGCCCAGATTTTTCTCATGTATTTCAAAGCAAATTGAAGCACTTTATTTGGAACTGTGTATCCTACCTTAGAGGCCAGATCCCTGATCTGATATGACAGTATCTAGCAAAAGGTAAAAATTATAAAATGTTATGTGGAAAGGAAGTCTTGTCAATCTAAAATGATAGTCAGGAAATATTTGCTAATCAAAAGCTAGTTACCCCATTTTAGTAAATACATAAATACAGCTTGGCTTTTTCTCTTTCCTTTTTTTTTTTTTGCAGTTCAAGTGAGCGGCTCAACAATGTGTGACACTGCAAAAACTGTAAGTTAACACAATCAACATATGGTTTACACACAACCTTTTCTGGTACACATTGGCCATCTGTAATACAGATCTCAGAAAACAGACCAGCAATGCCTAGTTCACTTCCCAGAAGCATATTTAGTTCAGAAACTTTAGCAAAGTTGTCCACATGAGACTCTTATTCACCTGAGAGCATCTTAAATTGTTTGGTGCTTGGGTAGCTCAGATGGGACCATAGGCCTGGATCCCCAAATGTCATCTGTGGTCCGTGGGCATCTGACTCCTGTTTAAATATTTCTTGCTGAGCAGTAGGAGGTAAGTATCTGAATAGCTTCAGATTCTGAGCCTCATTTTTTTTCTTAGGCGTTACATCAAAGACCTCTGATTGCACCTGTAAATGTACATTTGCTAGAAAATGGCCTTGGACAAGAATATCCTGCTTCTAATGAACTGATTTCAGCTCTTCTACTCTAGTGGCCTGCACTGCACTGTTAGAGAACTGAGCTCCATTTTGTAATTGGCAGGAGGTGAGAGTAANCGGTTTCTGCCCCTCCCAGCGGAGACCGCCCGGGACCCTCGCGGCTCGGCCCCGGCCCGGCTCGGCCTCTCTGCGGCCGCGGCGAAGGGTCCGGGCGGGGAAGGGCTGACCTGAAGAGCCGGCCCCGGGCTCTCCGCGCAGCTCGTCCAGGGTTCCTTACAGCCGGCGGCCGCCTCCCCCCGGGCTCTCCGCTAACACGGGGCTGCCGAGATGCGGCGTTCCAGAAGTGTCCGCATCCGGCATCTCTTCCATGTAAAAATATATAGTTAGCCCAAAGCTCGAAAAGGCAGTTGACAACATCAATCCCTTCTGGCTTCTGTACAGCTGCACCAATACACCTTGTATTGGTTTTCCCCCATCGTTCGATTTTTCTTTTGCCTCCNGGCTTTGGAGATTTGCAATGTGCACATGTAATAGTACTGCTCCTGCTGAAGTGCTTGCTCATACTAGCAATGCTCAGTGCTTCAGGAGGATGCTAAGTGCTGGCCTAGAATTCAAACTAGTTTTGAATTATTGCTTCAGGGTATGCAAACTCCAGAGAGAAATGAGATTTCAGCAGCTTCACATGTCTGGCCTGTTGTATTAACTTATTCTACATGGTTTAATGTGCAACTGTGTATTTATCACTCTTCTGAGAGCCCAGATTTTTCTCATGTATTTCAAAGCAAATTGAAGCACTTTATTTGGAACTGTGTATCCTACCTTAGAGGCCAGATCCCTGATCTGATATGACAGTATCTAGCAAAAGGTAAAAATTATAAAATGTTATGTGGAAAGGAAGTCTTGTCAATCTAAAATGATAGTCAGGAAATATTTGCTAATCAAAAGCTAGTTACCCCATTTTAGTAAATACATAAATACAGCTTGGCTTTTTCTCTTTCCTTTTTTTTTTTTTGCAGTTCAAGTGAGCGGCTCAACAATGTGTGACACTGCAAAAACTGTAAGTTAACACAATCAACATATGGTTTACACACAACCTTTTCTGGTACACATTGGCCATCTGTAATACAGATCTCAGAAAACAGACCAGCAATGCCTAGTTCACTTCCCAGAAGCATATTTAGTTCAGAAACTTTAGCAAAGTTGTCCACATGAGACTCTTATTCACCTGAGAGCATCTTAAATTGTTTGGTGCTTGGGTAGCTCAGATGGGACCATAGGCCTGGATCCCCAAATGTCATCTGTGGTCCGTGGGCATCTGACTCCTGTTTAAATATTTCTTGCTGAGCAGTAGGAGGTAAGTATCTGAATAGCTTCAGATTCTGAGCCTCATTTTTTTTCTTAGGCGTTACATCAAAGACCTCTGATTGCACCTGTAAATGTACATTTGCTAGAAAATGGCCTTGGACAAGAATATCCTGCTTCTAATGAACTGATTTCAGCTCTTCTACTCTAGTGGCCTGCACTGCACTGTTAGAGAACTGAGCTCCATTTTGTAATTGGCAGGAGGTGAGAGTAAATCATCAATAAATCTCTTTGCTCTTGAGGACAGGCGAGAAGCATAAGTCTATTGAGAAGGAGCCTCTAAGGTTAATTCCATACAGCTTAATTTGGAAGGAAAAAGAAGGAAGCTCAGAAACAGTGGAAGAAAGTATGGGGGGAAAGTGAAAAAGAATTCAGTGCGAGAGAACAGCAAGAATGAGAAGAGGGAGGCACGTGTCTGAGATATCCAGGGGCATATATAAATCAATATATAGCTAGACAACTTACGTAATGTTCTCAAAAGTTGTTGAGAATAGAGAGAATCATAGTTGGGGGATATTCTCCTGAATATGGGTAGGTGGAAGTTTTGTGCTTAATAGAAGCTAGTTTCAGCTGCGGTAGAGCCATTCATTAATGCAGTGCCACTCAGAAGGACTTATCTGAGACCAGTTATTGTGTTTTTATAACAATAATTTTGGGGAAGAAATGACTTTTAATTTTTGTAATTAAAATAGTTGGTTTTATTATATTTTTTTTTCATTTATTTCTATATTTGGATGGCTACTGCAGAAACAGGTACAGTACATAACATGTCTGACTGGTTGGCCTATCTCCACATCCCAGCTGCTTGCCCACCTCACGCCAAGTTTGAGTGAAATAATGGGTCTTACGTGGTCTCCCAAAGCTCAACAGACTGTGGCTCAGTCAAGGGATTCCTATCAGGCATGAGGCAATCTGCCCAGGAGCCTTCCCACAGCAATGAATGCTAGCCCAGAAACTCTCACCGAGGAGCTGTAATTCAGAGTACTCTGCCTGAATGTATTTTATCGTGCAGGAGGCAATTACATGGAGATAGTTTAAAATATATGGGTTATTGATATCACATGGCTATGCACACTGATTGCATTGACTGATGGCAGAAACAAGACAAGGCTAATTAGCAGAATTTATTTAACACTAGCCCTGAATGTTCTCCTGCCAGGATCATTGCCCTCACAGAGCTCTCTAGAACACATACGTGCACTTTCCACCTTACTATGAAAGTCATCTACTGGGAAAGTTTGTGATTGTCTCTACTCCTTCCTTTTGGAGCCCTAGGTCTCTGAGGAAGGAAAATAAGCATGTCATATGAAAACCCCCTGAAGTTTGTGCTTGATATTTTAACTTCCCTTTGCAAGGCAGCTGCTGCCTTTGCACGTGTGGGAATCTGGTGAGCCGTACAATCTTAGGCTGAGGATTTCTATTCACTAGGGATTAGCTGAACTGTTTTCCTAAATCAGTCACCAGATCTGGATTCCAAATTAACAAAGTGGTGCTGAGCAATAATGTAGACTGTAGGTAGCAGCTGTGCAAATTTATTCACTGAAAGCATTATAAAAGCAGGCTGTCTAACTGCCTTAGCTTTAGTGCAGTGAACTCTGAGCAGTAGCAGACTTACTGAATTTATAACAAGTGAAAAGCTCAGGTTCATTCAGCTCCAAGGATGCTGAATGAGAAATGCTGGTCTTTGCACGATTACTCTAAACACAACTGCTCACAACAAAAAGTTTAGAAGATGCAGAATGACTGTGTCCTAGAAAATAGAGGTAAAAGGGACCCCAGAGATCATTGAATCTCTCCCTATGCCCTGATGATCTGCTACTCTTTTTCTTTTCCATTTGTCTAGCCTGTTCCTAAAGACATCCACGGATGGAGATTTTACACACCCCTCATGCAATCTATGCCAGTGTTTAACCATCCCTCATGTTGGAAGTGTTTTCTTGGCATGTCTTCTGTAGTCATCTGTAGAATAAACCGTGCCAGTCCTTTTGCATTTTCTTCATTGGTGTATTATATTTTTTTACCTCTGACAATTCTTCTCTCTCTCTTTTCTGAACTCTGTCCAATTTTTCTTTTGCCATATCTCAAATTAGACTCAGTATTCCATCTAGGACCTTCCACAACTCAAGCCTCCCAGTCTCCCAAAGGCTATCTTATTCTTCACTCTTACTATCCCACTGTGAGGTTTGCTTTTTTTTCCACTTTTCTTTTTTATTGCAGCAGCACTGTTGATTAAATCCTGGCTGTGCTCTCCTAGCTCCTTTCTATAGGACTGCTGTCTTACCACTTCTTGCCTAGACTTTGTTTGTGTAGTGTAAAAGTGCAGGTCTTTGCATATGTCCTTACATAAATTTGCCACCTAAGACTATTTCTCCAACTTGTCAAGATAATCTGAATTTCAGTCCTATTTTCCAGCGAGCTGGCGGTCTCTATGGGATTATCTGCAGTAATGAATAAGCATATTTTATCTTTCTTCATTCAGGTTGTTAATGGAAATATTGAGAAGCCCCAAATTTAGCATGGATTTCTGAGGAATTCCACTCTCTATATACTTCCATTTCAATAACTAATCATTGATAAATCCTTGTAGTGAATGACTTCCCAGCTGGTTTGTACTTGTCCTATATCAGTTTCCTCTAAACTGTGTTTCTCTGTCTGAGGTAGAAGAATAATACGTGTCAGTGTCTAAACCAGTCAAGATATGACACCTCCTGCTTCTCCCATCTGTTATCCTGCCGCAGAAGGAAACTAGATTCCACCTAGTCTTATCCAGAAAATGCCATATATGCTTAATTCAGGCCTTTATGAGGCTTGGAGCACCAGTTCCCAAACTGTGGCCTCAGGTGAAGGCTGGGCCTATGAGGGGATGCACCAAACTGCCTGAAATCAGACTGGAGAGGTGGGGCTCACAGGCTGAAGTACATCAGCCAGGGTTACTGGGATGTCACAGTCCCAGCAGCGGGACAGAGCAATCTGATGTGAGACAATGCCCTTGAGCATTTTCCATCTGTCTTTTCTACAGGTGAGCATGGTGTCTTAAAACACCATTCCTTGAGCCAAGTAACATTCATACGCTACTTGTAGCAAAAGAAAAACAGTTGGATCATTGGAACACACCAGAAGAAAAATAGAACATTGAAATATTACTTTCATTCAGATATACAATGAAAATGCACAGAAGATGACCTGCAGAGGGGGAGGGGAGATACAATTTGCAGCCAGAGATCTGAAACCTGCAGTCATTGACTTGATCATCATTAGCAGGGCATGTCAAGATGAAAGAAATATTAGGGAAAACTTGATACACATTAATGTAATTTATCTTTAGAGGTACACAGTGTGTACCACGTCACATCACATTTCTTTATGGTCAGTAGAGAGAAGCAGGTACTTCGAGTATATAATTAACCTAGTCTATTTTAGAGAGGAGATGCACTCATAAATACCCACTTGTGCAGAGCATGATCTGACAGGTAAAATGCAGATGTATGTATTTTATGTTAAGTTATGCTTTTTTTTTTTTGCTTTTCTTTGTGTCAGGTGCATAACAAATCACTTCCATTCTCTCAATTCTTATGGAAAGAGGGGCAATATCTCCACATTTGGAATGTGCCATTAATTTGAATTTTAAGAAAGCTTGATACCAACGCAGCACTATTTAAATATAGACTATCTAAATGCTCCAATTATAATACCAAATACTTCTAGTCTGCCTGATAGATCACTTCTCTCATAGCTGCCATCATTCCTCTAGTTGCCTGGCTAAGAACTGCAGGTTTAGATCGAGTCTCTCCTGGCAAAAAAAGTCTTAAAAAAGAGGATGGCTTTATGGCTCACATTAGGGAGTTCCTGTTAAACTGCCACTGGTTATCTATGAGACATGGGAGTTAGTCTCAACAGATTTCTAATGCAAATTTACTGAACAGTAATAAACACCTGTGCAGATACTTAGAGTGTAAATCCAATCTGTAGTTCACTTGGTTGATCCAGATTAGTTTTCTTGAAGTGCCTTGTCTAGGCAAATCCTGAGCATGTCTTTGATCTGCGAACAGAGAGAAACTGCCAGTGCTGCAGTATCTGTGGATCTGGGTGGCAGGTGTCACTGATGGAGTTCCAGAGGACAGTGCCTGTCCCACTGGCTTCTACATTGTTACTTGAGGGGTTTTAGAAGCAAAATAATGGCATTGGAATTTCATTGTAATCTGATAGATCTGATGACTTTTTTAGTATATAGGGTCACAGTACTAAAAGTTGGTAGCATATTTTCTTTTTTAAGCTTGGCATATGAGTGACCAACATGCTGAGCAGCAGTTTTTAAAGGGGTTTTGCCAAGGCACAGAGAAGAGAGATTGCATGTATCCAATTACAGCAGTATGCAGAGCATGAGACACCATTTACACTTGACTTTCCTCCTGAAGTTCTGTGATGTAAATAAGAATGTCTGTCTTGAAACTGAACTGGGAAATTCAATTCAGTTCTAAAATTTGGTAAAAGCTCCTAAGAAACAGATAACAGTAATATGATAAATAATTTCAGGGATAAAGAAGCATAGGCAGATGAAGTCACAGATGTAAAAGAACACTTGGCTCTGAAATGCTAATTTCCATGTTCATACTTCTTCTCCTCTCACCATCACTTCGCTGGAAGGCACTCTATTATTGCCATAGGACCTCACAGAAGTGGTGGGTGTATGCTTGGACCATCTAGAACAAATTACAGAGTAATTTTTCAGCCCTGAGCACAAGGTCATTCAAATGTAATGCCAGAAAATTGCCTAAACTCAGTGCAAATGGACAGCATGTTTCTGAGAAGGCCTAGGGTTTTAACAGTTATGTTAGAAGATTATGAAATTGCAGTTTTCATGGTGATCCCCCAACCCATCCGTTTTAAAAAGGTCGAAGAATGAGGTTGTATTTCTGCGTCTGTGATAACATTATTTTGCAGGGAAGTTGCTGAAGAAAATGAAAGTGATGTTTATATATGACAGAGGCTTCAGAGTTTTCTTTGGTGCCTTTGTTTCAGGGATTTTACAGGCAACTTAAAAAGGTGCAAAAGTACTGCATGACATTGCATTGGCAGTTTTGTATCTGCTACATGACATGTTTATTGTGCTATGTAATTGATGTGGCTGTAAATGTGAGTGTGATTTTGTAGACATAACGATGAAATTGCTCAGTTTGTATTTAAAGATTCGACAACAATATGGTTATGCACTTCTTTAAATTTGCCGGAATTACACCACCACCCCCTGCCCTGAGAAATAGGAGGACTAGTGACAGAAGACATGGAGAAGACTCAGTTATTCCTCTGCTTTCTTTCAGCTCAGTTTTCTATGGTGATATCCCTTCCCACATCTCTCAGACTCCTGAAATTCAAGACAGGGACTGGGGCAGCAAAGTCCCTCCCACTGTAAGGGAAGAACAGGTTTGAGACCAGCTGAGGAACCTGAACACAACCTTGTGGGACCTGATGAGGTGCATCCCAGAGTGCTGAGGAAATTGACTGATGTAGTTGCCAAACTGCTTTCCCTCATTCTTGAAAACTCATGGCAATCATGTGAAGTCCCCAGTGACTGGAAAAAGGGAAATATCACTCCCATTTTTAAAGCAGTAAAAAGGAGGATACTGGCAGTTACCAACCAGTCAGCCTTATCTCCAGGTGAGAACATGGAGAGGACCCTCTTGGAGGATATGACAAAGCACATGGAAGATAGGAAGATGAGTAGAGGTAGCCAACATGGTTTCACCAAGGGCAAGTCCTGCCTGACCAACTTAGTGGCACTGTATGATGGAGTGACTGCATCAGTGGACAAGGGAAGAGGTATGGATGTCATCTACCTGGACTTTTGTTATTCCTATGATCCCCTACAACATTCTTACCTCTAAATTGGAGAGGTATGGGTTTGATGGACCAAATGTTAGATGGACAAGCAATTGACTGGATGGCAGCATCCAAAGAGTCAATGCTCAATGTCCAAGTGGAAACCAGTCATAAGTGGTGTCCCTGAAGGGTCCATACTGGGACCAGTACTATTTAATATCTTCATCAAGAACGTAGGCAGTTGGATCAGTGTACCCTCAGCAAGGTTGCAGATGACATCAAACTGAGAGTTCCAGTTATTTGCCAGAGGGAAAGGATGCCATCCACAGGGACCTTAACAGGCTTGAGGGCTGGCCCCATGGTAACCTCATGAAGTTCAACAAGGCCAAGTGCAAGGTCCTGCACTTGGGTTGGGATGATCACCAGTATCAATGCAGGCTGAGGCATGAATGGATTGAGAGGGCAGAGAAGGACTTTGGGATATTCGTTGATGAAAAATTGGACATGAGGTGGCAATGCGTGNAATAATTTCAGGGATAAAGAAGCATAGGCAGATGAAGTCACAGATGTAAAAGAACACTTGGCTCTGAAATGCTAATTTCCATGTTCATACTTCTTCTCCTCTCACCATCACTTCGCTGGAAGGCACTCTATTATTGCCATAGGACCTCACAGAAGTGGTGGGTGTATGCTTGGACCATCTAGAACAAATTACAGAGTAATTTTTCAGCCCTGAGCACAAGGTCATTCAAATGTAATGCCAGAAAATTGCCTAAACTCAGTGCAAATGGACAGCATGTTTCTGAGAAGGCCTAGGGTTTTAACAGTTATGTTAGAAGATTATGAAATTGCAGTTTTCATGGTGATCCCCCAACCCATCCGTTTTAAAAAGGTCGAAGAATGAGGTTGTATTTCTGCGTCTGTGATAACATTATTTTGCAGGGAAGTTGCTGAAGAAAATGAAAGTGATGTTTATATATGACAGAGGCTTCAGAGTTTTCTTTGGTGCCTTTGTTTCAGGGATTTTACAGGCAACTTAAAAAGGTGCAAAAGTACTGCATGACATTGCATTGGCAGTTTTGTATCTGCTACATGACATGTTTATTGTGCTATGTAATTGATGTGGCTGTAAATGTGAGTGTGATTTTGTAGACATAACGATGAAATTGCTCAGTTTGTATTTAAAGATTCGACAACAATATGGTTATGCACTTCTTTAAATTTGCCGGAATTACACCACCACCCCCTGCCCTGAGAAATAGGAGGACTAGTGACAGAAGACATGGAGAAGACTCAGTTATTCCTCTGCTTTCTTTCAGCTCAGTTTTCTATGGTGATATCCCTTCCCACATCTCTCAGACTCCTGAAATTCAAGACAGGGACTGGGGCAGCAAAGTCCCTCCCACTGTAAGGGAAGAACAGGTTTGAGACCAGCTGAGGAACCTGAACACAACCTTGTGGGACCTGATGAGGTGCATCCCAGAGTGCTGAGGAAATTGACTGATGTAGTTGCCAAACTGCTTTCCCTCATTCTTGAAAACTCATGGCAATCATATGAAGTCCCCAGTGACTGGAAAAAGGGAAATATCACTCCCATTTTTAAAGCAGTAAAAAGGAGGATACTGGCAGTTACCAACCAGTCAGCCTTATCTCCAGGTAAGAACATGGAGAGGACCCTCTTGGAGGATATGACAAAGCACATGGAAGATAGGAAGATGAGTAGAGGTAGCCAACATGGTTTCACCAAGGGCAAGTCCTGCCTGACCAACTTAGTGGCACTGTATGATGGAGTGACTGCATCAGTGGACAAGGGAAGAGGTATGGATGTCATCTACCTGGACTTTTGTTATTCCTATGATCCCCTACAACATTCTTACCTCTAAATTGGAGAGGTATGGGTTTGATGGACCAAATGTTAGATGGATAAGCAATTGACTGGATGGCAGCATCCAAAGAGTCAATGCTCAATGTCCAAGTGGAAACCAGTCATAAGTGGTGTCCCTGAAGGGTCCATACTGGGACCAGTACTATTTAATATCTTCATCAAGAACGTAGGCAGTTGGATCAGTGTACCCTCAGCAAGGTTGCAGATGACATCAAACTGAGAGTTCCAGTTATTTGCCAGAGGGAAAGGATGCCATCCACAGGGACCTTAACAGGCTTGAGGGCTGGCCCCATGGTAACCTCATGAAGTTCAACAAGGCCAAGTGCAAGGTCCTGCACTTGGGTTGGGATGATCACCAGTATCAATGCAGGCTGAGGCATGAATGGATTGAGAGGGCAGAGAAGGACTTTGGGATATTCGTTGATGAAAAATTGGACATGAGGTGGCAATGCGTGCTTGCAGCCCAGAAATCCAGTTGTATCCTGGGCTGCATCAACAGAAGCATGGCCAAGGTGGAGGGAGCTGATTCTGTCCCTCTACTCCACCCTGGTAAGACTCCATCTGGAGTACTGCATTCAGTTCTGGACTCCCCAGTACAGGACAAGACCTTGTTAGAGTGGATGCAGAGGAAGGTCACAAAAAAGATCAGAAAGGTGGAAAACCTCTGCTACAAGGAAAGACTGAGAGAATTGAGGTTGTTCAGTCTGGAGAAGAGAAGGCTCTGGATAGACCTTATTGTGGCCTTTCAGTATAGAAAGAGAACTTCTAAGAAACACAGAGGGACTGTAGTGACAACCAAATGGGGAAATGGTTTTAAACTGACAGAGGGCAGGTTTAGATTAGACATAAAGAAGAAATTTTTTGCTATAAGGTGGTGAGATATTGGCACAGGTTTCCCTGAGAAACTGTGGATGCGCCATAATTGGAAGTGTTCAAGGTCGTGTTGCATGGGCCTTCGAGCAACCTGATCTAGCAAAAGAAGCCCCTACTCATGACAGGGAGATTATACTGGATGGTCTTTGGAGTTCCCTTCCAATCCAAAATATTCTATGATTTTATTACCTATTTATGTGGCTGTTTAAAAGAGATTTGTTTTGTTTTGTTTTGTTTTGTTTTGTCAGAAGAATAGGCCAATATTCCTGGCTGGTGTTATTTAAAAGAATGAGAAAAGATAGAGTGTTCTAATCCTGGGTACAGCACAGTGTTTTAGTCAAAGAGGCCTCTACAGTGATTTGTTATCACAGAATTACAGAAAGCAGTGATAGAGCAGATATGAGGTCATCGACTCCTTCCTTCTGATCAAGGCACATTAAATATCTTATGTTCTCTGTACCAGATATTTGACTAATCTGCTTTCCAAGACCTTCAAGGATGGAGATTGCAGAACCTCTCAAGGTAGTTAAATCCAGTGTTTAATCATTTTAGAAAACTGTACTTTTTGATATGTGGAAGTTACACACACAAGCCTGACCTGCAACCTGAGTCTCTTTTGCTGCAAGTTAAGCCCATTGCTACCTTTTCTGGATCTTGGTTTGAAAAAGATTGAAAATAACTTATTTTTCTTGACCTCCAGTCATTCTTGTAGCTTTACTTCTATTTTTCTTCTTTCCTTATGCATTCCTGGATGCAGTATCACCTGTGACAAATAGAAGGAAGGATCCCTTCATGTGCCTTATGAGGTGTACATCCCATCATATTATGAATGTTTTGTTTTGTTTTTTATAACCAATTGACACTGTTGATTGATCTTCAGTTTATTGGGGTTTTTTTTTGTGGAACGGTTTGTTAGCCTATCATCCTTCAAGTGATGCCCAAGTGTAGAATTTTATTCTTGTCTCAGTATAATTGTCTCCTATTTTAAGACCATTTCTATTTTCTTTTTTTAGGGTAATTTCATTCATCACTAAGCCAGACTGGAATATTCACCTATCTGTCAGTGGGAGTTGTGAGGCCTGGGAGAGATGTTAGATGTTTACATTTTAGGTAACTGTAGATGTCCACATGTGAGTTTAGTGTCTAAATGCCTTTTGTAGTCATACAATCATAGATCATTAAGGTTGGGAAAGACCTGCAAGATCAAGTCCAGCATTTGATCTAATATCACCATGCCCACTAAACCATACCACAAAGTGCCATGCCCAGTCATTTTTTGAGCACTTCCAAGGATGATGACTCCACCACTTCCCTGGACAGCCTGTTCCAATGCTTAACCTATCTTTCAGTGAAGAAATTTTTCCTAATATCCAATCTGAACCTCCCCTGAGGTAGCCAAACTAGTCAATACAGTCAATGGAGCTTAGAGACAATTCATCTTACTCTTATTTAGACATCTACATTTGGTCAGCTGAACATAAAATTTATTTTACCCTTCATCACTAATTAATGCTAATTCAGTGTAAATCTATCAAAGGAAGCCTTTAGGTCTGCTCTAGCTTGGAAGACATTATGAAATAACATAATAAAGCTCTCTTAGGAAGACATTATAGCAGTTTTATAGCTTGAGCAGTAGGAACTGGAAGTAGGAGCCCCAATTACGCCTTTCTTTCTCATCTCTTTGTTCACATGAAACAGCTCTGCCTCTCACCTGCCTACTCCTAGTTTTTAATTATGAAAATATTATGGAGGAATCTTGCCACAGAGCAAGATTAAAAGCTTATTTTTCTTTGAGTCTGTTAAATCACAGAATGTATACTTTCTCTGCAAGGACTCTATCCGAAGGTGAAAAGCAGCCCCAAACTTTACAAATCTTTACTTTTTTGTTCCTTGGCAAAGTAGTAGATCACTCCTAGTGTTTGCTTGGATATATTAATTAGGGGTAGTTTATTATAACTGTAATTTGTAGTTACTATATTTTTTTGTCATAGGTGTCTTTCTGTGTTGGCAAGTTAGTAATATAGTAGTTAATATATGTGCAATTCCTTTTAATGGTCAGCTTTATTCTCAGGCTTTAAGCCATACGTGAAAGATGTATGACATGATGGACATAATCTATGTTCTCCTCTTGAGAAATAGGCCACATTCCTTTCAAATGTGCAGTTTGACATTCTTTGTGAATGCTCAGAGAAGATTTGAGAGTCAAAATTTTAGTCTTTGTGATGTGTATGATGTGTACGTCACTATGATGATAGTATCACCTCTTAGGTGCATCTGTGCTATAAGACTCCAATGTTTTCCTCTTCTGAAATGCAGATGTCTGAGGTGGGATTCTTCTAATCTAATTGTAGATGTCTGCAATATGAATGTTTGTATTGAAGCACATCACCTTAGAAGAGGAGTGGATACTTCTGGGGAATTATTCATTTTACCTATTTTTGACATTTCCTTTTTGGAGAGAAGAACCAGATGTTAGAAGTGTCTGTTTCTCTCTTCTTGTGTCCTGTTAATGAGAGGGCTGAGGCCACCCACTGTCATCAGCTGCACCCAAGGTTGGTGTTTCCAGAAGACCAGCACTGTAGCAGCAGTCAGCTGTCCCTGAGGCCCACAGGGAAAGGGGGGACAGCTCTGGGCTAGCCTTTGAGTCACACACGTTGATACCAAACACTGAGGCTGACTGAGGCAGTGCACTACAGCTGGCAGTGGAGTTTGAACTCTAAGAAGCAAGAGAATAACTGACTTTAGTTTTTAGATTTTCAGTATCTCCTCAGTCACTGATAAAACCCTCATCTTCAAAGAACATAATGTACCAATATTTGGGACATTTTTATGTGTTCATCTCCCCCCTTTGGCCCTGATGGTACCGATGTTCTTGGATGATATCCCTGGACTAGATTTACTAGAAGTGCAAACAAACCCCCATTTCCAGGGAGAAAGTGCTGTCCTTGTCTTTTCATTTGGCTATAGGAAGTATTTTTCATCATAGATTGTAGTGAAGAACTAGAATCCAACCAATCCCTCTGATATCTTTGTTGTCAGGAAAAAATGATCTATCAAAGCCCATTTAGTGGGAACTTCAGCCAGACACTTATGAGTGCTGATTCTTTGTTATTTTCTCATTATGTGGTTCCTAAGTTTCCAGAGGTCTTGACATACATTCTCTACCAATAAGAAAAAATCGCTCCTCATGAGATTTAAGTATGTTGCTTTTATCTTTAATGGAGCCAGGTTTGAGTGTCTGTCATCATGTTCAGTAAATCATCTGTCAATGAAATCCACATTTTTAGTAGCCATTACCTCAGCTCAGGGATAAATGACGTTCTAGCTTTAATGTCTAATCCTCCATATTATTTTCAGGTGGATAGGGTAACACTGAGGCCACATCGTACATATATTCTGAAGATGGTTTCAGATTTCTTATTAATCAGTATATCTACTTACCAATATTTTTTTCCCATGACCCAGTTCATCAGCAGAAGAATCAACATGTTGATCCTTTGTGAGCGTACTGCCATAGCCAGACAAAGCTATTCTACAGATCTGTGATGTTCTTTGGTCTCAAACAGCCTTTGTTGTTCACGATCAAGTTTAAGAAGATGCAGCATCAACTTCAGACGTGTTCAAAATGAGTTATCAGACTTTATCAGAGCCACATTTTATGCTATCAGATCAAACCCATCCCAAGGCAGGTACAACTACAGCACAAGGCAGTGCCACAGCCTGTGCTGACAGAGCTGCAGTAGCTGAAGGCTGTAGAGACACCGTGCAGTCAATTGATACTCATATTTATGAAGCATTTCATGTAGCCCAAAGGCTTGAGGGTCACCAGTTCTTCAGACTTTGTAACAACAAATGGCTTCCATTTACTGGTGTGACAGCACTCCTAATGAAACACCCAGGAAGTGCTTCACAGATGCCAGAACTTGAAGGAAGACGAGGAGTTGTCCCTGTCACAGTTCTTCAATATGTTCTTTGTATGTAGCTCCCACCACTGGCCTTTCTGTTCCAGAGGAGGAAGGCTTGTCCTGTGGACTGAGAGCTGCTGAATAGCATGGTGGTGATCTGTTTATGTGCTTGTGGGATGGAAAGCAGAGCTGAGCAGGTGATGCACACACCTTGCTGGGGCACATAGCAACATTAGAAACATTTGAATTCTTATGCAGAAGAGATTCCCATTTAGAATGGGTCTTACCTGGATAAAGCATCCTGAAGTTTCATAGCTACCACAAGGTTAGTGATGCTCTGTATTATTCCTTGTAAAACACTTGATGTGAAACACTGTGCTGTATCTTTGCCAGGTATTCTCATTGTTATTATTATAAACAGCAACAATGTATGGTTGCTATCATTATCACTATGACTTTTTTATAGGAATGAGACCTCAATAGAAATCAGAAGCAGAATTTGTTTTGTGTACTGATAAATTTTCTTTATTAAATCCAGTAATGCATAGCAAGATTACATGCCAACCCACAGAAATCCTTCAGAGTTGTTATTTTAAACCTGTGTCGATGAACAGTTTATTCTGAAGCATTTAAAATGTGTATGCATATGCATTATATACATATATATATTATATGTATATATAGGTAGTGACAAAGCAAGTAGTTTAATACATTTTATGGGTCCAGCCTGGAGTTCTGCATACATGAACCTGTGTGTGGTCAAGGAGGCTTGCATACTTTTGAACTCTAAGTTGGCCTAATAAAAAATATCATACTACAGTGCTTGCTTTGTCAATCCTGTTTTGCTGGCTCAAAATGACTTGCAAGATTAATTTTCAATTTTTAACATAAAATCCAAGAAAAAGAAGTGTTTACTTACTGCAAGGAGTTGATTCCACGTTAATGACCCTGAACGAAGCTCGTACACAAGGTACAGATTGTTGCCAATTTGACGTATATTCATGTTACAGAATATGAAAATGTGAAGTTATACCATCTTGAGAATTTTGTTTTTATAAGTTAAAAAAGCTTTTAAGTAATCATACTGTGTGTTTGATGGTGGAAATTGGTATGAATGTTTCTGGCAGTGGAATGATGTGATGTGGTTATGCATTTCTGTTTTCACTGCCTGCTCACTATTGGCCTTTTACAAATACAGATTACCATGTCGATGGAAGGAATTTACAGCTTTGGCCCCCTTGTCTCACTCTGTGTTACAGCACCTTTTTTTGTACTTTATGTTACATATCCTCCCAACTGCATTTTTCTGACAGAAAAAGGAAATGTCTGTGGGTAGAGATCCTGAAAACATGTGAGCTTTACTATTTAATTGAATGAAATGAGTATTATTTCCCACTTACTGTGATTTCCTGTCGGGTGAAATCTTGCTCCTCTGAAATCTGTAGCAAACACCGCTGAGAATGACAGGATGGAGAGTCCATGAGTGATCCTTTACCAGCTGGTGACATTGCATACTGGAAGCTCAGAAAAAAACAACCCTTAATAATAATAATAATAATAATGATAGAAAGAATACTCTTTAAAAAATCAGAATTTAGGACTGTCAAATAAAATCCAAGCTGAATACAAAAACTGTATGTATGAGGTATTCAATATTGTTAGTTTTGGGGCCTCACAGCCCAGATAGAACTGCAAGATCGGTTTGTGTTCTGTAGGCTGTTACACTACATCCCTTACTTACCTCATCTTGTGGGCAAGGAGCTGCTTGCTCTGACTTCATGGAATTGCAGCTGTATTTGTGGAGTGTTCTCGTCCTTTGGCACTCCCTCCCCTGTACATTAATATGGTTTAAATGCACCAGCATTTTCTCTGGAAGCAAATTTCTGAATTTGTCTTTAATCCTCATGCAATGCATATTCAGAGTTTTGTGTTTTCCTGGAGTTTAGTTCCGGAGGAAAACATACTTGACTGGTGATCCCACCAACCAGCTGTGGTTTATAATGACAATAATTAATAGTAAGATACTGCAGGAGAAATGGGAAGCAGAGAAATGCAGTCCAGCAGCTTCAGAGAAATAGTTCTGTTCACTTCTAAGGATTCCAAAGTGCTTAACAAACAATATTACAGGCAGGATGGGCAGCTCTGGCCATGATGGAGGTCTTCTAGTGCTTTCTGTTTTAATATTCTGTTCTGGTTTTTTGTTTGTTTTTCCAGAGCTCTGCCAATGTGAATGTATTTAGTTTAAATTTATTTTTTTTCAATGTCAGTCTCCAGGTTTTTCAATTTTTGAATTGAAGAGTGAACTATTGAATTATTTGTAAGAAGAAGGCTAGATTTTTGTTTATGTAAAAAAAAAATCTGACCCCTGTATTTTTGAGCAAAGACAGGCCTTTCCCTGCCTTTGAATCAGGTATGTGCCTTTTGCCATCCTCAAAAAGCCTTTCAAGTTTGGTTGACTGTTTCAAGACATGGAAAAAAACACAGTTACCAAATATCCCATAGAGGTTTACTAAAACCTAACAGCAAATATTTCCAGAGATTTCATCTTCTCCGCCTTGCACAGCTTCTTCCCATGATCAGACTTTCCATACACCATCCTCACAGGATGACTGAACAGTCACTAGCTGGGGGCACCAGAGGCCGGAACTGAGGCAACCCCTGTAGTGCTGTCCCTGGGCGTTACTTTGAGCTGCAGCGATGCTCCAAAGTGGAACTGGGAATAGGGAGCCAGTCCCTCCTGAGCTGGAATGCATCTTAGGGCTCCCAAATATTAGTTTGCATGCTGTTGGCAAGTCTCCAGCATAGGTTTGCTTTGCCACTAGCCTGAACACACATAGAGAGTTGGACAACCCCAACAAGACCCTGAGCAACCACATCTAACAGTGAAATGAGTCCTACTTTGAGCAGGGGGTGGGAACACACAACGTCCTGAGGGTCCTTCCCAGCTTGGGTGAGTCCATGGTTCTGTGATTCTTTACTGACCATTTCTCCACTAGTGTGTGTAAGCCTGAAGGCAATGTCCCAGTTGGTGGGTTTCTGTGGGTATGATGCACACAGTGGGAATAGTATTTATTACTTTATTTTTAAAAACAAATGTATTCAAACCACCTCATTAAGATAATATTCAAGCTGCAGGGGCAGGTATCCTAAAATTAAGATTAACAAAATGATCTCTAAAACCTTTGTATGCTTCTGACATATGTTTGCATGGAAACACTGACTCCAGTTTTGTGATTGCCTGTGTTTTCACTCATACGGCTTCATCTCTATATCTACATGGATCTGCTCTGGTGATGAAGCAGCACTGAGAAGGATTGGTGGATGCTAACTGCAGAAGTCTAGCTCACTTGCTGAGAAGGTGCAAGGTATTTTCTGAATGAAACAGGGCAAGGTAGAAAAAGGAAAGATCTCCAGGTTTAGGTATTTGAAGTCTGTTCTGGAGAGCTGGACAGTATCTTTGCGTCTTCTTCTGTCTTCCTGCATGGTAATGGGCAGACATTTTTCCAGTGGTTATCAATTGCCAAAAGACCCTTTTTGCTTGTTCCAGTAGTATCTGCAAATGTCATCCAACAATCACAAATTTCTCTGGTAATGATGTCTATGATGTTCCATCTAATAAAGCCTTCATCAAGTCAGGTCAATAGATGTTTATAATCTAATGTTCACCTTCTGTTTATATTTCTACTTTATACTTATAAATATTTATAAATAATTATTTGTCAATGAATTGGGCAAACAATCTTGAAAATCTCTGAATTTCACTGAAATTTTCAGGCAGTGTATGAGATTGTTTTTCAAATGTCAGCAGGCTTAATTAGATCCTGCAGTTCATTCATTTGCACTGAAGTCAATTGGAGTTCTACTTGTGGAAAGTCTGTGAGATCAAAAATTATGCCCAATGGGCACCTAGCTCTATAGTAGAAAATGTCAGCTCTGCATGGTGGTATTTCTGACTTCTCATCGGTTAGGCTCTCTCTACTCCCACACTTTTTCCCTCTTTCTCAATTAGCTTTTCTTGCATTTTTATGTGAGTGGTTTTTTTGAAAGGGTTCTTAGAACTTGCTGTATATATGGTACATGTTTTCATTTACAGATCACTGAAATGGATAGGCAGATAAATAGATGGGGTTTTCTGAGCTTGTGAAATATGTAGCATAATATAAAACCCTCTTCTAAGTCTGTTTTGTCATATGTATCGAATGATATTTCAAAAATTGTATTTCTGGAGTGTATTTTCAGTATTTCTTATTGCTATTCTTGATCTATGTTTGACAGTCCCTTAATCTGTCTGATATAAACTGAATGAATAGCAACATTTAAAAATATGGCTTCAGGGACTCCTTAGGAGGTTTCTTTGTAAGTGTACATTTACTAGTTCATCTGTAAATTTATTTTATGAGGTGTTTAAACCTCAAGAAAACTGAAAAGCATAATATTAAAGCCTGGTTTACATCGACTGAAGTCAACAGGAACTTTGCAATTGACTTTAACGGTAGCATATGTCCTCTAATTATGAAAGTGGCAAGGATGATATACACAAAACCACAAGGAGAATTTTCTTTGTCATCATATCCTAATTCTGTTTGCAGATGCATTTGCAAAGTACAATATGGATTGTTCTTGAATTAAACAATTTGGTATTTGGACCTAATCCTGAACTGCGTTGATACTTTAGGTTGTGTTTTGCTTCTTGAAAGATCACAGACTGCTCATTTTCTCTGGGGCTCATGGAGGTGACAACGTAAGAAATCCAGCCAAATGTTCGAATTTTCAAAAGGCTTTTGAAAATTACACTTTTGGTTTTGATCTTACATCTGCCCTGTGGTATGAGTAATGGAAGAAGTTGATGAAAGAGTTTTCTTCCTAATTGTCTCAGTTTTTTCATGTGATCCATTTTGACAAGGTTCCTGGAAATGCACGTAATATCTGTAGCACATATGTACATGTTTTCCCTTAAGGTTCACTGCAGTGTAGTAGAAAGTTTCCACCACGCTATTGTAATTCCAGGCATCATTTTTTTATTGTGTTAGTGAAAGTGAGTGACAGTACACCACAACAAAAAAAAAACCTCCCAGAATTCAGCTTTTTTTCCTGTTATTGTAACGAGCACAGCAGTCTGAACTGGCTAGATATGATAAGTAATTTGTAGTAGTTAATAATGCTAGACAAAAATTCCCACATGCTTCTTGTCGAGTCTGCTTCAGATATTACTCATTTGGTGGCTTAAATACGGGTCTTGCTTCACACTTTTGATACTTGTGAAAGATTTAGATATTTTGTTGGTAACTGGAGTTGGTAGAGCTGCAGATAAGAATTTGTCACAAGTTTTTGGTTGGGGTCATGCTCAGTTGGAAAATGACACTTGTGCAGGGTGTAAATGCTGTCCCTGGGGTGCATCAGCTCCACTGAAGCCTCAGAGGGAGCTGAGCTGAGGGCCTGCTGCCCGGCCCCCACTGCTCCCACCAGCCAGCGCTGGGCTCTCTGCTGGGCTGATGAGACTGATGGCATGGGAGTAAATAATGGAATGGATAAAGTCACCTTTTCACTCCAGCCCCCAAGCCTCCCCTGCCTTAGCATAGCCAGCTCCCATCTTGTCCATGCAGTGGGCTAGCAGCTCTCTGGCTTCCTCCCCTTGCCTCCTGCCAGACTGGTGGCAGATCAGACCTTTACGGTCTGCCTCCCCAAGCCTACTGAGTCCTCAGGCTGCTGCCCCTTCTGATTATCCTTCCCTAAGGCTTCACTGGAAACTGCTTTTTTTGAGGTATCCCAGAGTTAAGGCAGCCAAGAGTCCAGCAGCCCCGGGGTTTTTGCTGCCCAGTGATGCAATTGCTTTGGGAGTGACCTGGAAATATTGTATACTGTCTTTCTCAAAAAACCCAGTGTGTCATAAATTCTTCCTCATAAAATAATAATAATAAAAAAAATATTATTAGTATTTATTGCTCGCCTAAGACAAAATTTGTATGTGTCAAAACTACTTTGGTAAAAGTTAGTAAAAGAGAACCTGTAGAAATCATTCCAGATGGCTGCTGTAGCCCTTAGTTCATCTTTATAGTCTAGACATGGACAGAGATCTCTGTAGTATTGTTAGGGAAATAAATGACATCTGGAAATCATGTGTCTATGTGAGACTTAGACTTGCTAGATGGAGGTTCGAAGAAGGTGTGCAGAAGTAGGGACCTATTTCTCAAGGAACCTATAAACATGGTAGGTGGAATACTTCATCAAATCACCTCTCAGCCAATCCTGTTTTGCCTTAGTTTTGAGGACCACCGCTGCTTCTATGGAAGAATAAAAGTAAAAGACATTTCAAATGCTCACAAGTCTACTGTGTTTACACTAAATATAAGACTAAATAGAAACAGGGCTGTAATTAAGGCTCCTGATTTTGAAGAGGAAAATTTTCATAAACTGTATGATTTAATTATGCAAGTCATCCAGACTGAGGAGCCTCGGGGTTGAAATGTGGAGGAGGTGTAAAGTTTTAAATATTTCAGATGTGAAAGCTACCTAGAGCTTATATCCCAAACGAAAGAGAAAAGACAGTTGGGAAAAGCACCTTGTCTAATTTGATGGGTAATCAGCACAGAAAAGATGTTGGTAGGTAATGCAAGGACAGAGGAAAAAGGGGGATCAGAGTAGAAAGTTGTTCTTGGAGGCAGGATATGTAGAAATAAAGTAAAAGCAAGTGAGAAGAGCTTGAGAAAAATACCAAAAAGTTCTTATCTAGAAAGAATGTGAGAAAGAGAAAGACTCTTGTGCTGTGAAGAGGAGCTATAATCTGTCTTGGATAAACTAATGATTATCTAGCAAAAGGGCAAATTCTGGAGGCTTACTGAGGGTGTGGAAGTGGCAGATAACCAGCCAAAGGGGGGACAAAGCTTAGGACAGTTCATGGGCTCCAGTCAGGGTAGTGGGATTACTGTTTTTCAAAATTCAGACAGAACAGGCATATGAAACCGTATGTATGAATATCTCATGAAGAGGAAAGGGACCATGTGACAAGACATTTCCTCTGTGTACGAAGGGAGGAAAGATTGGTGTGAAGATTGGCCTATTATTCTGACCTCAGGGGTGCAAAGCTTTAAAAGAGATATTGAAGAAACAAAATTTCCATATAGTAAATGTGGGAGAGGAGGGGGAAAATTAATAAAAAAAAAAGCCTTCACCTTGTACAAAATCTGGTACTTTGATTTACTGGAAAAGTGACATCTTGTAAAAGCTAACCTTTCTGGAGTTCAGTAAAGAGTTTCTGTGGTACAGCAACATATTTGATATATCCCCATAAAATATATCTTTGAGAAGGAGGACACAAATATGGAAGGAGAGGAAATGCGAGGTGGAGAAAAGTAGGAAATAGCAATTCTTTGATTGAGTTTATCTGCTGGTTTGGGTCAGGTAATTATGCTGTTTTTCCCCATGGACTAACATTATATACTGTGCAGTCTGCAGTGTTTAGCAGTCTTGTGCAGATGCAGAAGGTGCTCATGGTGTGGATTCCCTCTTGCTTTGCTCTTACCAGACGTTAAAATATATGACATTTTGGCTGTCAGCATTTGTCTTTAGATGGAGAACCGCAAGTGTCATTCTGGTGTTCAGGGTAGGATTGTAAAATGACAAACAGCTCCGAGAAAGGGAAAAGGTGTGTAAAGGATAAAAAGACATTGTTTTGTATTTCTGCAAAAAGCAGAAATACAAAAACATGCAACACTCAGGAACCTTTTTACTTCCACTGTGCAGGGAACTGTTGAGGTTCTGTATCTGTATCACTTTTGGCAGTCAAACTCCCATACAGCGCTAACCATCCCCAAAGGGAAGGAAAGAGCAGTGTACACCTCCTCTGCTGCCCTGTGGTCTGGACAGGAAGACTCTGCCCAGGAAAAAGCACAGTGGCCTTTCCTCAAGGGTGATGAGAGTAGCACATACTTGTGTCTGTGATCAGATCTGACCCACAAACAGACTTGCAGACGGAGGGGTGGGTTCAGGTTTCCGGGAGCTGTGGTTCCCTGCACAGTATTTCACTTCTCAGTGTTGCCCCTGCATCCCCTTGCACACTGGAGGCTCTCAGCATTCACCAGCCTTTAGTACTCTGAAGAAATGGACTCACTTCCCCAGTTGTAAAACTGGGGTCTTCCAGACCTCTTCAGGCCGATATAGAGTAAGCGACATTCCCAAAACTTATATGTTACCTGGTATTCATCCTTGTGGGACAAATTTCCCCCGGGAAGGGGCTGCAGAGTGTCTGTGCAGCCCTAAGTTACTGCACCCAACAGATAAACAGCTCCCTCTGATTTGACAGCAAAGGACTATGGTTGGAAGGAGACAAATTTCTCTGGGGCAAATGAAAAAGTACATCCTGATAAAGACCCTTACAAATACAGAATTTATGTAGGTAAGACAAGCAAAGAAAGCTTGAGACAAAAGAGAGGAATGAAAGGACATATTTTTTGAAGGGAAGAGAGTACTCTTAGAAGTACAGAACCAACTAAAATTGGAGGAAGCTGGTTACAGAGGGAAGAAAAGCCTGTCCATTGGGCAGAAGAAAACCTACACATGCAAAACTAGAGAGAAAATGAAGCCATGGTATCATATATGGTTATGTCTTTTTCTGCGTGTATCAGTTTGAAATAATGTTTAACTTTTATGTTAGAGGTCACTTCTGCAGACCCTGTGGCTGTCCCCGAGGAGGTGAGCTGGAGCCAGAATGCCTTTGAGGAAGAGCTTCTTGGTCATAGTGTGGTTTAGCAGCTAAGGGAGTTTGGATGAGCTGTGACTCATTAAGGGGCATATGCTGCTTGATGGGGGAAGGGATGGAAGGACTTCTATGGAAAATAATGCTGGAAACACATTTCCAGAAATGATGAGAGTGCTTAAAAACATTGCAGCTGCAGTGCTCTGGTCCAAACCAGTTTCCCAATAGCTGCTGAATAAGAAGTTGGAGGAGTCTATGGCAATCACACACATCTCCCGCATCATCTCAGAGAGCAAGGCTTAAAGGGTTGAAGTTAAGAGTGTTCTTGGCAAAATAAAGAGAATGAGATAGGAAAGTATTCCCAACTTCAAGTTTATGCTATGCAATGTGAGTCGGATAGGTAGAGTGTAGAGAGGAGAAAAATGTGGCCAAATTCAGAGCTCTTATCCTTGTGCAGAGGTTTATTTGAATCCCAGGCTATTTGTATCCTGTGCATGCATTTCATTCCCCATGTATGGCAATAAAAACTGGAATCACTGCTTAAGGGTGAGCAGTAACCTGAGCTCAAACTCAAGCTGACCTCTAATCTGACACGAAAAGCAGTATTATCCCTTTGGGATTAGAAGTGTCTTTTTGCTGGATTCTAGCACGGAATGGAGATGGTCACGGTCAATTGTTGATAATGGTGTGCTCAAGGAGACACTCCTTGAGCTTAGTGGAAGCAGCTAGAAAACCTGTTTCAGTAAAGCTCCCCAGGCTCCAATACTAAAAGGAAGGAATATATTTGCTCAAGCATTTTTTCTGCTATTTCCTCCTTCCTTTTCAGCTAGCTCAAACCTTGTGGGGATGTACAGGGTATCACAGATTTGGTGTTAGATCAGTCTCTCCTACTTCCAGCCTGCTACGGTTTGCAGCAAAGTGCTTACCCTGGGCTACTCTGGAAGCATTGAGATGCAGCTGGGCTCTTTGTGAAGCCATTGCTTTGTTAAGGAGGTTAAGGAAGATAAACTGCAGTAACTATGTTTCCAAATTTTGATAGTCATTATTAAATGTGTGACAAGGACAGTATAAACAGAAGTATGTAAAACCATAGGTAGGACTGAAACTCTGATCAACTTTGCAAAAAATATGTTTAAAAAACTCTCCAGATCTAAACTATCTTTTGAAGTCTTGTGTGTCTTATATTCATGAGTGAGTTTGTAGAAAGGTACCCTCTTTTCATGTGCTTGCATTTACCGAACTAAAATCAATTTTTGGAAATCAATCTTTTAACCATTAGAATAGTGCAATGCTACCTTCTTTTCACAGATGGGAGACTTGAAAGAACAGAGCTGTGATGTTACCCATTCAAAGCCGTAAAGGAGGCCAACGATAAATCCAGGTGTAGAAGCCAAGTCTTCTAAATTGCAGTCTAATGCCATCAACAAGCTAGTGTAATCAACAAGAAAGTTTGCCTTCTGGTGCTACAATGAGGTATGCCCTAACAACACCTATGTATTAATTTTATCCAAGGGGAACACATTTGAATGTGTTTGAATGTGGTTTTTTTTTCTTTCCACAGCAATATCTTCATCAGTCGTGTTTAAAACGTACAGTTTAGAGTCCAACTTCAGAGTCTCCTTCGGGGTCCTGAGCACCTTACACTTCATCTTGCCTTTACAGAGGACAGTAGATAGTAACACAGCTCAGAAAAAGGAAATAAGAGTTGTATATTGTTCTTAGCATTGGAAATCACTTTTAGAAATATTGCTGTAAATGTGTTGGAAGAGTCAAAAGCTCAGGTCTGACTCTGGTTTAGCTGTAGGGGAGACTGCGGCAACCGACCCAGCAGCAGAGGAGCTGTGAATATGGAAGCCCATTACAGAGCCTAACGCTGCCTGGTGCATGAAGCAGTATCTGTCACAGTCTTGGCAAAGGTGCATCTTGCTTTCTGTCTCTTGTAGGTGTGTCCCCCCATACTGAGTCAGGAACATGTGCACAGTACTTGTCTCTGAGATCTAATCTTTTGGGGTGGCAAGCACAAATAGTTGCATTAGCAGCTGGTTTTACTTGCAGTTGAGAGTTCGAAGCAGCCCAGCAGCTTTTTGCATTGGGTAGGGAGGGTTTCCTTCTGGCTGACACAGTAATGCTTTGGGCTTCCAAAAATAGGGCTAGTGTCCAGCACTGAAGCACCATGGAAGCACTGTCTTAGTACTAGGTAGCTTCGTGGTTTATTAAGAGCAAGCTTTAAATCATATTGGAAAAATATATTACTTCTACAACACACTCCTTATAGTGCCTTTACAGTTTCCAAATCTTTATTTTTGACAGCTGGCCTGCACACGGATGATGATCGTGCTCAAAGAATATGTCTGGTTAGCAACAATCAAACCTATGAAGTATCTGCAATTCATCCATGCTTCTCCCACCAGCAGGTGTCATTCTGGAAAAAGGAAAACATTGTAAATTCCCGAACTGGAGAATTTGGCTGTGACAAAGAAGAAAAAAAAGAAGTTTGCTTAAAATACAGCTTTGAAGGCTACTTTACTCCAAACTAAAACCAAGAGAAAGCTGGCTGGTCTGCATTTTTAAATAATCTTTGTGCAGTGTGTAATCTTGACCTATAAATAGCAAAGGGCAGACAATTGGTAAGGCAAACCAAAGTCTACTTAAAGCTGTCTTCTGCTTTTTACTGTTTGCTGTGATGTGTTTACCACTGCTTACTCACTGCCCCCTCTCCGTGACTATGAAATCAGCAATATTCATCAATCTTCCCACAAGAAACAAAGAATTAAGGTGTTGAATTCAGATCTCATTTCCTTCAAGGTAAACTTGAAGTAATCTCATTGAAGCAACTGAAAGAAGAAATGTTTGGAATTTAGTCTGAAGCAACCAAAAGTAGTATTTAACTTTCTACTCCATAAATAAACCTCAAGCAGAAAATAATCTCATAATAATTTTAATGTCTCTTATAATATTTATGATTTCCTTTAAGTATTCATCTGGGTATTAGCTGCAATCTCCCTTAATGTGCAGAGACTGTTTTTGATGTTTCATGATCACAGTGAGAAAGCTGTGGCAGAGTTGTAAAGAACCAAGACCCTGCTGGTTCATTGCTGAGGGCTCCTGGTCTATCAAGTCTAGTCTTTTGCTGTTAAAACCAAACTTACTGTGAAATCCGTGCAGGAGGTGCCTTGACCACCCTGTATGCTACGGGAAGTTTGTTCCAACCCATCACAGCTCTGATGATCATAAATATTCTTCTGTCTTTCTGTCTTTTACATTTGTCCAGATCCCTTGTTTCTCTATTGTCCTTTTACATTAAATAGTTTTCCCCCTACCATTTGCATCAGCATGTAGCTGAGAGGTTTGGGCCTGAGCATCCTAGCCTGAACAAACACAATTTGCATTGCTTCCTTCCAGAAGCTTAGGTTTCCAATCCCCTGGCATCACTTGAAGTTAAATTGATCTACTTTAAACGAAGGCAAGCAGAAGTGTGCACCCTTCGTTGTTGCCTTGCATACAGTGTTAATGCAACAGCTTCCACACCCCTCTAGAAATACTTCACCTGCTACATCTTAGCCCTGTGTCTAACTTCTTTTTGTAACTCCATCACAATCATCTTCTGTTTAACTAGTCCAGCCAGGTTTACCTTCTCCTCAGCCATTTCTAGAAGGACTACAAAGGACTGTGTGCTACTGTGATACGACGGCCAGCCAAACCCTTCCTGGAATCAAGGGAAATTTGTGTGAGGGAAAACATGAAAACAAGTTCCAAGGCTTGGCTGCAAGGAGCACATTAAAGTGGGAATTGATTTTACATTTTTAGAATTTTTATTTGCAATGAAATGATGTAGAATAGTTGTACTGTTGGCAGCCATGTCTTTTCCAAGATGTTAATTACAAATGTAACAACGCTTTTTTCGTGAACGGTATCAAGCACTCAGTTGCTGAATGAGAAAAAATAGTATATAAACATAGAATTAAAAACTTCACTCTAAAATAGCTAAAAGCTATATTCTTGGGTTTGCATGAAGCCTGTATTAGTGTTTGCTGACTTTTTGAGTATTTAACTCTGAAAATGTAGTGGTATTCTAAAATTTGAAGTCAGAAACTATAAAAGTATTGTGAATATGACTAGTTCATTATGGCCTTTATAGGATCTAGATAACAAACAATGATAATCTCCAGCAGATTTTTGTACAGTAAAGGATGAGATTTAGACAAAGTTGTTTCTTCAAAGTTTTAACTATTTTTTCCCAGGTTTTTAATTAAGTGAAATCAGATAAAATAATGTTCAGTCTCTTTTGAGTTTTAATTTTGGTGGTTTATTTCACTAGTTTTAGAAAACCTCATGTGCCTAAACATAGGCCCGTGCATTTTAGAGCCTGTAGGGATCCCATCTGGCCTCTCACTGCCAGTTCCAGGTGTGGTATTTTGTCAAAGGTCAAAAGTCACCTGTGGGTCCCACATTGTGGCAGCCCTGCACAAATATCCTGGATACTCCAGGGTATTCTTGCAGGCATTAGGTACATTCTTTCAGGCACCTGAATTTCCCCTTTAGAAAACTGCTGTAAAAGGTAATATGCCACTGCAAATGCTTAACAAAATTAAAGGTATGACGTCTGGGAAGGTAATTCCACCTAAGGTGTTTTATGTCAGGTTAACAAGGCATAGTGGCAGGAAAGTACTTTCATATCTAACGAGGACAGAGGTGCTGGATTCAATGGGATGCTATCAAGGGTCTGTTTTGAATTACAGTGGCTGAACTGAACCTGTGTGTGTGTGTTGGGAGTTGCTCTTGTTGAGCGAATGCACCACGGAAGGTCCTGACCAGGAGCCTGGGGCTTCTCATCAGGACTGTGGTGGTTTGAGGTTCAAAACTCTTGGGAGTCTGGCTGAAGGAAGTATAATTCCCAGTTTTGGGCATGATGCAGTAAACTAATTTTGCTGAAGAAAGTGGTAATTTCAGGTACCAGACACTTGGATAGAGGGAACTAAAGAAATACTTCTTTAATAAAAAAAATACTTCTTTAATTAAAGAAATTAAATTAAAGAATGCATTAATTACATATGCAATTAGAAACTTATGTTAATCAGGTCCAGTTTTGATGGTCTATTGAATAAGAAGGAAGTTAAAAATCTTGACTATACTAGTTAGTATAGTTATATACGCTTTGCACAATGTGGGGTTGAGCATTTCTGAATTGTTATTTTATAACAAGAGCAATTTGTTGTATGTCATATATAAAAATTATATATTGCATATGTATAAAATATATAACTCATCTTAAAATAAAATTAAAGCTAATGGAAAGTAGTGAATTCTGGATAAAATTCACGGTGGGCATGAATTAGGATTGTGTAGACAGAGAACACTTTCCTGTGAACATTTTAAGATCACTCACTAGCATTATGATTGATAGGAATTTGGACTGCTTTTGTAGAAGTTAAAAAAATGAAATTGTTACAGAAAAAGTCATGATGGATGGTGACTTACAAAGCAATCATAAAATCTGATTTAGTAATGTACAATGTTAATTTTACAGTTTGCGAGTGAAAGAGAGAACTGTTTCCATGTACTCTGTTTTTTTTTTTAAGTACTTATCAATCTTTTTCAGGATGGACTCCCAAGGCATGGCTGCAATGGTTGTTTGAAACAAGAAACAGATACCCTCTTGGTGTCATTCATCTCTGATCACAGAATCTGAGCTTGAATGAAGGTGAAAGAAAACTCCTACAGAGAACTGGGAATGGTTTGTCTCTTTAGAAGGGTATAGTGGCATTTTTAAAGCTTTTACCAAATATCAGGATGTGTGATAAAAGTTTATGGATTGGGAATTAATGGAAAGACTGTGAAATGGGGAAGAATTCACATTATGGCAAGCCTTGGAGAGCTACAACCTAAGCACCCTGAAATTTGTGACCAAGCCCACAGAATATCTTGAGATGATGGAACTATCTCAGATGACTGGTTTTTTTTAATATAATTTGTCAACCCCTGTAGCCTTCCCCAGACAGACTGGGAAAATACATTCCTTTTATTAATATTAGTCCAGGGGACTGGAGGGTATTCTGGGCAGTGAAACATATAGTTTATGGAAATTGCTACAGAATTCAGATTTTAAAAAAAAGGCAGTGCTAATTTGTGCCTGGGAGTTGGTATCTGTTTTAAAGAAAGCTGTTCTAAAGATAATTTTTTACATTTTTATATGTATTAAATAACAGATCTATATGATGAAACATGAAATGTATAATTAAATAATGACTTTAAGTATAGAACTGTGTAAATAGTACCTAAATCATATGTATAAACATTAAATAAACTGTTTCATTTCTAGAGGTTACAGAAAACACTTTAAAATTTTATACAATCTTTCCACCTCCCCCCTCCACTATTTTTTAATATAATTGCAGTTTTAGAGCTAATGCATGTATTAGTTTTTTAATATTTGCAGTTGTGTTAAATTTTAGTGAGGAACAATTTAGTTTGGGGAAACCGTTGAATCTGTGGTTTGTGTTGTTTGAACAAGAAGTCCCTGAGGATTTGTCCCCAATACCAATATTTTTCCTACACTGGCAGCTGTATATTTGTGGTCACCCAATGGCAATGCATGCAAAGACCGTGTGCAGTGGCAGTGTCTCTCACAGAGAATACCAGGAGGGAAACTGGAAGTGATCAATGCACACAGAATTTGCTCTTCTTGGTGAAGGTCTCCTGTAGGCAGCATTTGAATGACACTTTATGTTTCTGGGTAAGGTGAAGGAAAGAGATAGAAACCATTTGAAAGCCATTGCTTATGTTCCCTGGAATGGGCTGGAAAGAACAGCTCTTCTGAGACACATCTTTACACTGAACATATGCAGAGCTGTGTCATCAGTAATTCTGAAAGCATGTTTACAATGGTTGGGTAAAATATTTAGTCACCCTTTAAATATGTTAGCTCATACACAAATTTTAGATGTCTACTGCACTTAACATTTCCAATAACTGGTTTCATTAAGATTTTTAGTGATACAAATTAATAACAAAAGGCAGTTAATACAAAGTGCAGTTATGAGACCAAAATACATGTGGTTTAAATTTAAAGAGTTAAATGTTAGCATTTCCCTATAGGGAAAGGTTATTTGGGCAGTGGTGTACTGACATTATCACCACCCACAGAGAAGGGGACCTGTTGATCATATTGGTTAAGCAGAAATGCAAAAAAGGAAAACTGTAGGTCTAGAGGGTTTGCTTGGTGTAAGTGAATCACACAGGAAAAATGCTGATACCCAGGGCTGTCGTAGTGACTTTCTTTGATGGTTACAAAGAGAAATAAGCACAGGATATTTTTGTCAAGTTAGAGGGTTTAGATCGCTTGCTAGGTAAAATTGGTCTTAGTTATTAATATAGTGGAAAGTTAAATGATGATGATAGAAATATGATAATAAATGCTGCTGTAAATCAGACAGAAATTATTTTCTGTGTCCATTTAAAATATTCCAATATGTCAACAACTGGGCCAAAGGGCTGCTAAGAACATTAATGTGGAAATAAAGGAAAGCTTCCATCAAGAAGGTGTTTCTGGACACTGCCATGCTGTTTCTGGCAAATGATATCTGACAGGACACAGGTAAACAACCAGCATTCATTTAGCAGAAAATAGTGCTATCTGTATGTCTGGATTTCTGTTTGAAGAAGCCTTTATAATTATCTTATTGGACCTAGCTAGAAAGAAATCTATTAATAAAAAAATTACTTATTTGCCACTATTCAATGTTAGTTTAATCTGATGACTCTGTCTATGAGCGTCTATTATTTTTGGAAGAAAACAACATAAAATTGGATGGGTTTGAGTAGTTTCATACAGACATGGGACTGCACAGAAAAACCAGGTATCAGCATCACTGCATGTAGGGAGATCTTGTCTCTGACCCTCAGTCAGTGAGAGCCTTGAACACAGGCTGAGCTACCCCAGGCTAACAGTCCTTTACACTTTAGCTTTTGAAACTTTCCGTGTGAGATATCGTTTCAACATGAACAGTCAAAACATGGTGGTTTACAATCAGTTTTGCTTTGTTTGAAGCTAAAACTCAAAACAAAACTCCTGGAGTATAGAACTGTATGAAGCAAAACATAAGAAAGTTAGCAGAAAAACTCTGCAAACTGAGCAAGCTAGTTTCACTCAGCTCTTGAAATAACCACTTTCTGCAAGTTCACTTTTCCGCACATGTGTGAGATGCCAAAAATGAGTTGGTTTCACAACCCCATGGCACTGATAAATGCCACATCTCTAAAGCTTCACCCTTTGTTTGAGCAAGGTCTCACTCTCATTCTCTGTCTTGGCTTATACTTTTGACATCTGCCAAGAGATGAAATTTTCTCAGTTCTAGGTTAGTAACGCTGAACTTTTATTCATCTGTAAAACAAAGAATTTCTGGTAAGACCCAAATTCAGTCTGTATGTTTTTTATAGTTGTATCCAGCACAGAGAACTCATTTCCCAAATCTTTATCAATGCTCTAAATGGCTCTTAGTCCCAAAAGGAGAGTAGCCACTTCACCACTTGGAGGTCATTCAAGGTTTCAAGTGCTTTAAGCTCAAAACCTGGTGTTTTAGAGGTGCTGAACACCTGCTGCTCTTCCTAGCTGGTATGGGAGCTGCAGGAACTCATGCACTTGTGAAGATCAGACCACTCATCCCAAGGTTCTCTTATTCACAGTGGGGCAGTGAGCAGTCCCCTGCTCTGTTTTCAGCTTTTGTAAAATTTTAGTGTAACTCAACAAACTGATGAACTGCACTGATATTATCCTGGTTTCAGCTGGCTGGTACAGTGCTGTGTTTTGGACTTAGTATGAGAATTATGTTGATAACACACTGATGTTTTAGTTGTTGCTAAGTAGTGCTTACTCTCAATCAAGGACTTTTCACTGCCTCATGCTCTGCCAGTGGGCATGTGCCCAAGAATCAGGAGGGAGCATGGCCAGGACAGGCATCCTGAACTGGCCATAGGGGTGTTCCATACCACAGGATGTCATGCCCAGTATATAAACTGCTGGAGTTTGGCTGGGAGCTGCTATCAGTGCTTGGGGGTGGGCTGAGCAGTGTTCAGTATGTAGTGAGCAAATGTATTGAGCATCACTTGTTTCTGCTGGGTTTTGTTTACATATCCCCTAGCTCCCCAGCGTATTTTCATTACAATTATTATTATCTTAATATTTTCTTCTGTTTCAATCATTGCTCATCTCAACACAAGAGTTGTACTTTCTCTTTGAATTCACCTCCCCATCGGTGCAGGTGGGGAAGTGAGCAATTGGCTGTGTGATACTTGATTGCCATCTGGGGTTAAACCATGACAGAGACAGAGACACTTTTAACAGAGCATTTCTGAGTAAGTATGAGTTCAGGCAGATCAGAACTCCTTTTTTTGCTGGGCAGCTGGTCCATATTCTTTCCCCCAAAATACTGAGGGACTGAACTCCTGAACTTTCTAAATTATCACTGATGGAGAAGCAAGACCTCAGTAACAGTGGGGCTACAGGAGTCAGCTTTTAGATGTAGCTCTCACACTTCGGCAACTTAGTTGAGAAGAGCTAGAGTGATATTCATAAAAAAAAAATCAAATAATCAGTGATCTTGTGTGCATGTATTTTGGTTATTCATGTGTCAAATTTTCCTGGTGAACTGGTATTTAGAAAAGTGCAAGCGGAATGGCTGAATACAGTTTTAAAGGTGTCTTGAAATATAGCTCACAGACTTGAGCTACACGAGAGTTATTGTGAGTGGAATTTGCAATATAATGGCTCACCTTTGCACAAGATTGCATTTTATATGGTATGATCATATGTTACTAAGAAAAACCTCAAAACATTGGACTGTTGGTGGAACGCAAATATTATGTGACTCTGAATCTCACTTCGTATTTTAAGCCATGAGAGTTTAGATCTGAGTCATCGTAACCTGTAAGTAGGAGATATATGTGTATATATATGTATGCATACATAGCATGCAGGCTATAAACAAGTCTTCTGTCTTGGGCTTGTTTTCCCCTCAAATTGCAGATTTGGTTCTCTGTTACTGTAAATCATTATAGCCTCAATGAAAAGTCAGAAGTCAGCTGAGTTGCTTGCAAAATTTGAAAACAAACCTGGACTAGAAATCTTTACAGGCTACTACTTTTTTCTCTGTTTCACCCCCCTGATTTTCAGAGCCCTTGGGCTCAGACCATGTTATGCTTCTCTTACACCCCTCCTTCTCCACGGTGCTTCCTGCATGGAGCTGCTGTTAGAATTTGCCCAACCTCTAATTTGTCCTCTCAGAGCACTCTAATCTTGCATTAAAGGCAGAAGCATTGTTAGCACTGCTAAAAGAGCATCTTTAACTCAAGACCTTTATTGGACAACGCCTGTAGTTAGAGCAAGAGCTGGAGAAGAGGGCACACGAGTGCCTGCTAGCAGACCCAGAGACACATGTGGGGAAAAGTTATTTTTCTTCCTTTTTTCCTTTTAACTCATCACTTACTTAACTTTAAACATGCATCTAGCCGAGCTATGCAGAGAGTGACTTGCTGAATAGAGGACTGTAAGGTAGGATTTAAGACAAAATCTGCTTCAGTCTAGAGAACGATCCCACCACAAAATAAAATTAACTTTAAAAGTAATGAGATTTTCCACTGTTAACTTAATAGCAGCAAACCACATGTTCTAAACAATGTTCTTTTTTTTTTTTTTGTATAAGGACTCATTTTTAGGAACAAACTCCAGACTATTAGCCCTGCCATTTTTCCACTGCTGGAGGAAAACGTGGGCTCTTGCTGAGCTGTATGGTAAATATCTTGGATATATCTGAATCTACCACCAGTAAAAAGGCCTCTAAAATGCTAGCATGGAGGAACCAGTTTAAGGTAGAGGAAATGGAAAAAATGGGAAAAAGAAGAAACATCTCTTTGGAACTTTAGTTCTGTTATTTTTTGGATTATATTTCTTCTGGACACCCAAAATCTTCAGTAACAAATAAGTTTTCTTTTAAAAAGTATTAAGTTATCAAAACATTTGCCAGGTCCTAATACTAAATCCTAGCAGTCAGCAATGTTTAAGTTCAGCCATATCATTTTGCTGAGTAAGTCATGCTAAAACTTAAAAGTTTTCCCCTCAAAATGGTCTTTCCAAATGAGATTGATATTGTGAGAAAAAAAGAAAAAAGAGAAGGACGCCTTCATCATGAGGAATTATGGAATTAATTTTCTTTATATACTCTGTTTGCACAAGACATTTTTGTTAACTCTTAATAAAAATACCATTCAGCTGCTACTTTCATTGTTTTTATCCTGGGACCAATACAACATTGTCATTATTGGATATAAAGTGCTGTAAAAACAAATCTAATTTGTTAAGTTTATTTTGATAAGAAATAAATATAAAGGTAGTGCATAGTTTGTACAGTGCTGCTATCATAGGACTCCTGGGTATAATTTATATAAAGAAAATAAAAAAGCATACATAACTTTCTAGTTGATTTCCTTTAACAGGGCTAATTGAAAACAGTTTCTGTTATTTAAAAGTAATTTATTTTAAATATACTTTTTAAAACAAAGTTCTTATTGATATCCATTTTAAGTATATTATCTCAGTGTGGGATACAAGTAAAAGGTCAAATCTTGTAGGAGTATTTTCTGTATGACTCAGTTCTGATCATAGATAAACTTATCGGAGAAACCAAATTAGTTAACCTTTTCACTACCAAAAGCTCGTTTTAACAGGCTACGACGGTTTCTTTCACAAATACAGGACTTCAAAGCTCACACTTCTGAAACATGAAAAAAGAGAGTGCTAATTTCTCTTTTTTCTCTCTGATAAAAGGCAAAGGTTTGTGATTTTAACATGAAATTAGACTTGTTGAGGTTCAGTATGTAGGCACGGTAAGCAATACACTATTAATTTTTAGTCAGGAGCTGCTGTGCGTAGCGGTGCAGAAACAGATGCTTTTTTTTTCTTTTGATTTTGTCTGCAATTTATGGACATTGTTGAACGATATATTTTTTCTTGCCCAGTAGCATAATCCGTATGTATGGATCTGATTACTGGAGCACTGAAAGACAAAATGGCTGTAGGTGGCATATCTCTAGAAAGCAGCCTCTTTCCATATGGCTTGCTAGGCTGTCCAATTCCTGCCCGGTTAACTGGTTTGCGACGTTACTCAGAAATCCCTTCAGCTCCGCTTCCTCCTTTGTTTCCATCACAGCGGCACCGACGGTTCAATGACTTGGGTTGTTTCAATACACTCAGCCTAACTCAACAACGCCAGAATCTGCCCTTCTTTCCTAGAGCCGAATCCAGAGTGATTAAAAGGCTTTAATGGGCTTCAGATCTGGGACCACACTCATGTCTGGGAAAAACTCTCTCAAGTGCTAATGTGCCGAAGCCCTCTTCATGGCATTTGGCAATCTCACCTCTTATCAGCACAATTTAATGTGGTAGCTGGGGGACAGTTTGACTCATGTAGAGTTTTGCCTGTGCACTCATTCCTACCACCTTTACTTATTTTGCATAGTATCGACACTCACTGACTTGAGTGAAAAAGTTGTGCTGAAAGGGATTAAAAATGGTCTCTCTCCAAATGGCTCCCAGAGAGCTACATTTCAGGCAGCACCTGGAGGAGAGCTCTTGAGACACACATATTAATAACATTTCTAATGTTCAGTGAAGTAAACACATTAAAAATATCCAAGAGCGAAGATATCTAGAAATCTGGTTTTGAAGGTCATAGCATGTAGCCTGTTAGCTGAGCTGTAGGAGTATACTGGTTCTGCACAGCAAGAAGTAAAAAAAAAAAACCAGTCTGTAAGGCTTGTCCCAAACTGAACTCTAATGGGCTTAGGGTGGAAATTTTGTCAGCCCTGGTCATATGCAGTAAAACATTTGTCTCCTGCTGGTAGTGGCAATGAACATTTTTTTTTCTTCCATAATTTACAAAATATGAGCAAGTAGGTAGTTAAAGCATTTCAATTCTTCCATGAATGGAATAATTGTACATGGTATTTTCTAAGCAGAGAAATAACTGGCACTTGGGGAATTACTTTGTCACTCTCACAAAATGTAATTTCATCCAAATGGGAAAAATAATGCAATTATCTGGGCAGATAATGCAGCACATTTGGCATACATGGGCAGTGAAGATAGTATTTTATTTCATGAACAAGAGAGGAGTGCTTTGGAAAACTTGTTGGATTGCTTTTAATTATTAAAAGAGCAAATTCATGGTTTCTTTGTGGACTAGTCATACTGTATAGTATTTTCTTTTTTGTTCTATTTAAATTTAGATTGGTTATTCATACTTCCTGGCAGTGGTTATAAGAGGAGGATGACTGAGAATTTAGTAGGTGAGTTAATCTCATTTTTACTGTGTCTCAAGAGCCACCCACTTTCCCTTCATATGACTCGATACCAGAAAGTCCTTACAAGTTTTGCAGAGTGAGGCTGAAGTTTTGACCTTCTTCTTTTCTGCCCCGTTTTTGTTGCTCCCCTTTATTCTTCTGCACATTTCTCATTTTCCAGCTCCTCTCACCAGCCCAACACTCGGCTCATCTGCACATATGCCTTCTCCCAGCAGATGCCGGGTGGGATTGCCCAGTTGGCACTTGAGGTCAGGGAGTCAGTAGAGAGTGATTAGCTGGCTGCTGACTCAAAGGGCTGAAGCCCTGAGGTTCCCAGCAAAACCACATCTGTAGATCCATGCCCTGAAAATGAGCATGCTCCTAATATCCATAAGGAATCACTCGAACATCAGGGCTGCTGAGACTGGGTGGATTTGTGTAACAGGTGAGCACCACGAGGTGTTGAAGCCATTCTCCCTATTGAAGTGTTACAGCTTCTTCCCCCTACAGTGGGTGTCAGGGGACATCATAACATGGAGGTTTGTACCACAGCCCCACTTTCAGCCTGAGTTCTTGTAGTATAGGTTGTGTATGGGTCTCCTCTTTTCTATTTGGCCAATTATTTTCATGTGGCTTTTAGAAATGCTGGTAACTTTGAGATCTTTATCTCATTTAGCTTCTCTGGCCAAGGAGTTCAGCAGCTTTTCAAACGGAAAAGACGCAGATGTGCACATGTGGGCACTGATACTGCCTTCAAAATAGGGCTAACTTATAGACAGCAGAGAAATCTTTTTGGCATTCTGGCACTAGTGGTTGCACTAGCCTTTGGTGAGGATTTTCAGTGGGAAATTTGATCTAAGTTAGGTGTGTCTAGACGTTTCACTTTCTGACTTTCACTGAAAGATGATTGAAACAGGCCTGGAATGTGCTACCGGTCTCATTATCCGAGATAACAAGAATAAGGGAGACTGCAAATGGCTCAATGCCTCTTGTAACAGGTATATTAAAACAAAAGGCTTCTCTGACTGTCCTGATGTCAGAGAAGTACACAAACCCTCTGTGACAAATCTTCCTGGTGCACCTTACAGCTTCTGAATTTTGCTATATACTCTCCAATGCTTCTACTCCTAAAATAACCCTCATTGTCCTGAGCCTTTTAAAGAAAGCACTGCCAAAACATGACACCATTTAGCAATCGCTAGAGAGACCTTTCCTCTCCCCATTGCCACTCTGGGTTGTGGGTGTTTGACATGCCCAGGGCTCTCTCCGATCATGAAGTGACAGCACGACCCTGTGGTATGCTAAGCACCTGACCACATGTTCCTTTTTCTGCTGTAAGCCTACAATGAGCACAGCAGCAAGACAGTTGTGCTTGGGAAAAGAGTTTCCAGGTTTTAGCAGTGAAATATGCAGAACTTTAAAGCCCAGAAGTGACAGTTTTGAGCTAGAGGAAGGTTATCTTGTTTTTCCCCCAAATATGTCTGTTGGTCTTGGGAAAGATATGGCCTCTTTCCAAACCTCACCACACTTGCAGCCCTAGACTATCTTGGCTGTAACAACAATAAAAACTACCTTCAGCTTTATATTTTCTTTTCCATTTCAAGCCCTCTAAATTATATGTTGACATTCTCACTGCTAGCTGAAGAGCAGCATATCTCACAATATTGCTGTCTTCATGTGGGACACGTGGCATGATGTTGAGGAGTATGTCCAGAGCAGTGTGTTGTGGACTTCACCTGCAGCCAGGTACAAAGAGTGAGCAGCAGCTGCCGAGGGACAGGTTCATAAAGGAGTTGAACACTTTGAATCAAAAAGGGGGAGCTGTGAGTGTTTTGAAGGATCAGGGTTTAAGGATTTCTCTTGGCTTAAGCTTCAGGCAAAGCTGGACCATGTTTCACTGACAAAGAAATCAGCCTTTTTGACCAAAGTGATAAGCAATTGATTGAGTGTTTCTGCTTCCCTGCTTCCCAGTGCCTCACACTCCTGAGTATGGATGCCTCTTTTTAATTATCATGGACCTGAAACCTTTCCACAATTACTGTGGTTGCAGTTCTGCAAATAGGAAGTAATAGTGAGATGCGATCACTAAGTGTGGTCCTTTTGTGTCTGTGCGCTTCTCTAAAGGTTAACTGAGCACAGTGTCCCACCATGGCTAATTTTTCCCTGCAATATATTGTCTCTAAGAAAGCTGAAGCCATACAATTCCCCTTTTGCTCTGCCACTACATTTTTATGTTCTGAGGAGGGGAGGGGGAAAAAAAATCAGCTTTTTTTTTTCAGCTGGGAGAGACAATATATATGCTTCTAATGTGCTCTTCAACTCATTAACCAGCTGCAGAAAGTGCTCCAGTATGCAAGTACAGGAGATGTGTTTGTGTCTGGTCATCTCTGGAATGCGTAGCTGCTGAGTGAAAAGCTGGGAAACTCTTGCAGATGTCTGTGCCAGTGATGACCTGCCAGCTCTGACAGCCTGGTCTCTGATGGTGGAGGGGGATCATGGGTGCCTCTGCAGCACTGAGGGTCTCCAGAATGCTGGGAGCGTGAAAGCTGGAAGGATGCCCCATACCAGGATCTCCTGGTGTTTGCTTGAGTCCCTTAGGGCCTTACAGCTGGCGCTCAGCAGTTTGTAGGATTGGGCTTCTGCTGCTGGAGAGAAAAAACCTCATTTGTGCAGGATTTCTGTATGTGTAAAAGGCCTGCTGAAAAACCGATGAAATTAAAATGATCACATGTGTCCTTCAGCTTAGGAAAAGAGAACTCTAAGTGAGAGCATGTGTGCTCTGACTGGGGCTGAGAAAATGTCAGTCTGATGTGCTTGGGAAGTTCATATTGATACAAACAGGGAGGCTCCCTGCTGCCCACAGATTTCCCACATAAAAGTCCTACTGGTAGCCGTGGGAACTCAGCAGCAGCCACGCTGTGGCTAAAGTCACCACTCTAAAAATGTAGTGAAATTAGTGTTCATAAAAGTGAAAAACATGCCACAAGAATGAAGATGTTCTGATTCACAGCCATGAAAATTACATGAGTTCTGGCATTAAAAAAAAAAAAAAAAAGCATCTAAAGTTCACAGTCACTCTGGCTTCAGAAGTGGATTGCTGGTGAATTTTTAAGAAGTTCCTTTGAGAAAAAAATCTTGGCTATCCTCAAATCAATTTGTAGCACCAAAACATACCCGTTTCTCCCGAGTGGTGCCCATGATGTGATGCTTGTCCTTCTTGCCAGCCCTGTGGAAAGGGCCGATCCTGTGCTGCACAGTGGCCCCTAGTGAAACTGAGTAGTTTGTTCCAGAGTCTGTGAAATAATTTCCAGCAGCTGGTTTGTTACTAATTTCAGTTCTGCCTTCCGATTTGACCCTCATCTCACTCAAACTATGCCACTTGCTATGTATATTTTTAAGACAAATAAAAAAACCTCATGGGAGGGCATGGTGGACCAACAGACTTGTCCCAGTGTAAACTGAGCATGAACCTGGGACCCAGAGTCAAAGGTAATGCTAGGAATAATGCAACTTAACAATGTAATTTAGCGTAATTTTCAGTTTGAATTTTCCTTTTTTAATTTTTTTTTCTGCCATGGGTGCCATAAGGAGAGGAGACAGTTATGCCAGCTGCCACTCTTGCTAACTAGAATTTGGATTTTTGTGTTGCATCTCTGTTCCAATTACAAAGACTCACCCTCAAACAGGTACTCTTGTCCCTTGCAGCTTTTATTTTCTTGCACCACAAGGATCTGAAACGTCTAATCTGCTTTTTTCCTGTGTCCTATCAAGCCTGTTTGCCTTGATTTTTCAGGAGAGACACTACAAAGTGACAAGCATCACTCTCTTTGCTCCTCACAGTGTTCCCTCTGCCACCATGCTGTCTTGTAGAGCAGCAACAGTAAAAGCTACCGTGGGAAGGAGGTGGCTGCTGGCTATTGTGCTCACTGGGCAGACACCACCTTCCCATCCCCACCCCCATGCCAGCAACAGCTTATGACAGCAGCAATCTTAAAAATAAAACAGGAAATGATTTCAATAGGGGATGTGGCGGCTGACAGAGAAAAGTGGGGTAGGTCTGAAGTACCGTTGTTCTTTCATGTGAGCACCGGGGCCCCGCAGAAAGGCTGCAGGGGAACGAATGTTTGTGCAGCCTTTCATGTGGCAGAGGGACCTGTGCTTGTTTTTGTTGTTGCTGCTGCTGAGACCCATTGTGGTGGCTGTCCTCGTGACCTGGGTCCGAACACCACCGGTGGTGGCAGTGCAGCAGCGTTTTGCTGGAGCTGTGTGGTCCTGAGGTGCTGCTGGCACACACCTGCCAAGTGTGTAGGCCTTGCCCAATGGTCTGGCCTGAGTTTGGGCCACTGTGATAACCCCTTGATTTCAGCATCTGAACTACTTCCTTGCACTAACTGCAGCTGGGATAGCTGTGCTCTGGCCAGTAAATGATTCACTTGCCCACCACATTCCAGGATGAGATACTGTTTTGGTCTGATGCTTGAAGGAAACACCTACCTTACCTGCTATTTAATCTGAGAAGAACTTACAGCATTTGACTGAATTATTGAAGGGGAAGGCTTCAAATGCCCTAGCCCCACATGCTAAGGGCTCCTCATCCTCCTTGTTTTCTTCTGGAGGATCAGCTGAAAGGAAGAAGAGGTCTGGGTGAGTTCTGCTTCAGGAATGCTGAGCAGTCAGAGCCTCTCAAGCTAAAACATGCTTCTTGGCCTCAGAAAGCTGGGTTTGTTCTTGGAGGTAATATCATGAGCTTGGAAACGAACTTCTGGTCTGCTTCCACCAGCTTTGTATTTATAGTGAGCTTTTATTTCTCTCACCAGTTGAGTTAAGTGTTTTTTTCCTGTAGCATTCAAATGCTTGGAATAGAGGTTCAAAACCTTCTCTGCCTTCAAACACAAACGTACCATATCTGGGTCAGGAAGTCCCTGACCTCCAAATCACTGGAGGTTGACAGAGTATGTCATGGTAGTTTTACTATAGGCTTGGCCTAGTCCTGTACTCTTCCCCATTGTCAGCTTTGGAGACGGGATATTGGGCTAGAGGGACCTTTGGTCTGACCTCCTATGGACGTTTTTATGGTCTTTTGTCTTTATCTGATGCCTCTGGGGGCTAATAAATATTTTGCAAATATAAAGAAGTCATTGCAATCCAAGAAGAAGTTGTGAGCATAGGAGGGCTCTCCCAGCCCGGTGCTCCCTGGGAGCAAAGGTCTGATAAGAGAAGTGGGTGTCTGGCAAGCACTGATGAAACAACTTCCAAAGTCTATCAGTTGCTGGATAGATGGTCCTCAGTGGGTAATGAAAATAACTGTTTCTGGACACAAAGCTTAAGATTTGCTAATTTCATACAATATGTAATTTATCATTTGGTTTTCTTCTGGCATTGACCCACAGGCCTCATTGAAAACAGCAGATCTACCTCCCTCCTTTGGCTTCTTAGTTGGTTCCTTCAAGGGATAAAGAGGTCCCCAAAAGGGACCTGTTCCCCCTTTGCCAAGCCCTGGAGGCCTGCAGAGAAGCGTGGGTACCAGTGCTTGTTGTTCTCTTTTATCTAAGTGGAGCAACTCGAGCATCACAAAGCTGTGCAGGGTGTTAGGCTCGCTGAGACCTGTGGTGTCTGTGCTGTCACTGGCTGTGGGCTCTCAGATATCTTCAGTGCACTTAGAGGGTCTTGCGGCAGCACAAAAGCATCTGCTGAGACTCCTCTGAGCTTGTTTTCTCCTCTGCCTTCCTCTCCTCTCTGTTAGGTCAGAGGGAGCAAGCAGGACAGAAATCCTGCATATAACTCCATCTTCCTTTCCCCTTTTCAATTTGCTTTTAGAAGGTGTTTCTAGGTAAGGTAGAGCAGCCTCATGGCTGAGAAAGGACCTCAGCCAGGCAATGAGAAAGGCTTGCCCCAACTGGCCCCAATACCTAACCTGTGCCTGCCTCTCTTTGGGGACAGCACAGCTGCTTTGCCATAAGAAGAGACAGGAAAGAAGAAATGAATATTCTGATGTGAAAAAATAAAAAGAAGTCAGAGAAGGATTTCCAAAAATCCTGTTCATTTTTCCATCTTCCCTTGCTCTTCCAAGCCTAGAAAAATCCCTTTCAGTATGACATTAAACCTGTAAGAAGTCCTATTCTCTTTTTAGTTAGATATTGCAGAAGGGTTTAGAGCTATGGTTTCCCAATCCTGCACTGAAGCACCTTAACCTTCACTTGCATCATTGTGATCCCTGTGTTCTGAGCTGGAGCTTCAGTATTGACACTTGTAAGGAAGGTGCTATTTTTAAAGTCAGCCCCCACATTCATGTTTTGTGCACTCCCCAAATAGTCCTGAAGATTCAGATCTCTGTGTGCCCAGCCCTGCTACCCCATATTTCCCCAAGGGCCACAGCCCTGCCTCTGTGATCAGAGCACATCACCAGAATGCAAAATCCGGTAGAGCTCCCCAGGTACCCTGGGAAGGAAAAAAAAGGTTTTGCTTGCACAGTTGGTGCTTTCCTGCATGAAGTGCAGCTTTAAAAACTCCAGTATTTTAATCAGAATGAACAAAGTGTATGGTCCTGCTTTAAAGGCTAAGTGCCACATTACAACTTAAGAAGAGCCAGCAGTTTGCTTGATGTTATTCAAGTGTCAGTGCAAAATACAGCCTGAAAAAAACCTCACTTCACAGTGAAAAATGCCCGGTGCTCACAGGATCAATTAAAATATCTGGTGGGGATTCTGCTACGAAACTGGAAAACACCCCAGAAGCCAACCCATGACGACTCATGGAGAGTGTCAGACTTTTGTAGAAAGTTAGAAGTATCTAAATATAAGTAAGCACTTTTAAAGCTGTTGCTGCCTGTTCATGCCTCTCACTTGCCTAATCTGTGGGGATCCTTGTTACTCATTCAGGGAGGGAGGCAAAGATCGCTGAAGTCAATAGAAAGATGCAGAGTGATTTCAGGCAGTTTTAGGTGAGGTCATGCACTTTGCTCTCTCTGACTGTCAGTATCCTTGGGGTTCGCTGCCATCCAAGCCTTCGGTGGCCTCTGCAGCTGCAGCAGCAGTTTCTGAATTGCAGTCAGAAGATGCAGTTCTGGAGGTTCACGTTTCTGAGATGCTGGCCTGCCCCAGCCCCCTCACACCTCAAGCCAGGGGCATCTACAAACATGGCCAAGATCATCCCTCCTCTCATGGCAGACCAAGTAGACTTGGAAATGAAGGCTTTTGAACTTCTTTTGGTACAAAAACTAAAAGCTGCTTTCCTTACTCAGTGACATAAGGTAAGAGGGTTTATGGAAGGATAAATAGTAGCCTTTACAAATGCTGAAGTCATGAACATGTGTGTGACTTTAGTGCAACCAGGGCCCACACAAGGGATTTGCTGAAAGGCAGCAAACATGCAGGCTCACCCAAATGCATGGATTTGACTGATCTTCAGGGCTGGGGAATAAAACCAGCAAAACTACAAAGCTGCAGTTTAATGCCTGGTATTTTTTAACACAAATATGTCCACAAAGTAGTCGGTGTCCGCAGTCATTTTCTGCGAAGACGGATACAGCAGCCGATCGAGTTACGCTGCAGCTGGGCTCACCAGGCTCTCCCTGTGACTGGGGCAGCCGCATCCCCGAAAACCGCACGGAGGAGGACGGGTGTGAGCAGCAGCAGCAGCAGCAG
>VZRS01003782.1:8754-53275 GCA_013398055.1 Ifrita kowaldi | reverse complement strand
CCTTCTCCTCTCCAAGCTGAACACCCCCAACCCAACATTGTTACCTCAGCCCAAGGGTTCCTCAGGGAAGGCAGCTCTGACGGGGGGGATCTGCAGCAGCAGCTGTGCATCCCAGCTCCTCGCCCTCACCCCAAAACTCCCCTGCAAGCCCCGGGCTCTGCACATTTCCTCACCGCTGCCTTCAGTGCCAACCGCTCCTCAGGTTTATTTCTGAATCAGCAGCACGCGAGGTTCCCTTCAGAGGCAGACAAAAAAAAAAAGCTGCAGTGTGCAGAAAGCCAAGTTCCTGCCCCGAAATAATCTTGGAGAGGAGCGGCGTGCTGCTGCCAGCGGCTCCAGCCTCCTCCAGGACTCATTTTCCTCTGTTTATCTTGAAAATATTTCTGCGCTGAGGTCCCACCCCGCGCGGCGGAGCCCTGCGAGGCCGCCTTCAGCCTGACACACGGCCTCTTGTTTATCCATAGCAAGTTTTACAAATAGCTTATTAAGCCCAGAGGTCTGTTTGCTGGAGGAAAACCTCACAAAGCAGCTCCTGCAGCCCCCGCGAGGCTCCTGCCAGCTGTACCCCCTCCCAAAAATGCTCTGGATGTGCATCGAGGGGCTCAGGCCTCTGTGGCTGCAGACATCAGTGTCTGCCGGGTTTGGGAATCGCTCCTGCTTTGATAAAATAACCAGTGTGCTGCTCATGGATCTCCCACCACTCTCACCTTTTCCCCGTACCCAGGGCTGGTGTCCCAGCTGGGATTTTGGCACGGCACAGGGATGCTGTGGCACTGCCAGCTCTGGTTCATGTGATCCCACAGTGGAGTTGCTGGGTAGTTTTTGCTTTTTGCAAGACCCCCCTGCAAGGGGTGCTGATTTTGGGGGGTTTGCAGGGGTTTGGGTTGCAAGAAGCATATTTTGGGGATTGCTGAAAACATGTCCAGAGCCATGAGACATGAGGACAGTTGGATGCTGTATAAGGTGGTCCTGGCAGGAGCCCAGTGCGACCATGCCTCAGATTCCCTCCTGTGCCTCTGGTGCCCACCTGGCCATGGGACCGCCAGGAGGGAGCTGGGATGGGGATTTCAGCCCACAGCAAACAGTGTCAGGGATGTCCCACTGGGCTCAAGCCCGACCATGGGCACCTCTCTGGCCACAGGGTCCATCAAACCCACGCCCAAGCACCCCTGTCCCTGCTGCCACTGCTGTCCTGGGCAGGAGCCTGGCTGTGCCAAATCCCCAGCACCCCAGCCCCACCTTGGGATGCCCATCCTGAGCATCCCCTCCCCGAGACCCCCTAAAGCATCGCTCCTGGAGCGCGCAGCCAGGCAGAGCCCCGTAACACAGCAACATTCATAGCCCAGCTAAGGAGATTGAGTTACCTGCCCCGGGAAGAATAAAGGAGGCATTCAGCCATTTTTTTAAAGTCTTTTCCCCTGCCAAGGCCAGACACCGCGGTGACGGTGGCACACAGAGGCAGGGAAACACGAGCCCTCGCCTCTCCCTCCGAGGGTGACCCCGATCTGCCCCACGTCCCCCCCTTCCCCGACCCTTTAACACCCAGGGAAGCACATGCTTTGCTCACCCGTCACGAGCTCCCTTATCTTTTAATAAAACCTTTAAGAGCAGAAGTCAGGCAATGCCAGCACAAAGGCAGCTCAGCCTCCTCCCGGGACATTAATCATTTTCTTTGACACGTTTTGCTAATTAGCCAAAGCGTTTGCCTCGACAGGGGAGAAATTGGGGCCTGGGAAAAAAAAAAGAAAAAAAACTAGAAGAAGGGGGAGAGGTGGAAAGGGAGGAAGAAATGGGGGAAGAAGGAGCTGACGTCACCCCTGTGTGATCCGGCATCCCTGGGCATCACCTTGCTGGCAGAAAACCCAGTCCCAAGCCCATCCCAAGGATTTTGGAGCACCATGAGCTGCAATACACATTTTACCTTCCCCATCCCACTCCTGGTTACCCCAACAGTGCAGATTGCAGCCATGAAGGGTTACTTGAAACACACTATTTGGAGGTTTAACTCATGGCTTTGTCTTTTACACGGCTGTTAATCCTCGGACACGTGTTTCCTATCAGCCCTTGATATTTAACATACAATACGTGTCTTATTAAATCCCAGGGACTGGCTCCATGCAGACCTCTCCCCCCAGGACCTGTCCTGAGGATATCCCAAAGGCAGATGGGGCACCCCGGCTTGGGCACAGATTTCAGGTGTAGAGTGTGTTATAACCAACAGGGAGAGAAATAGAGTGGGGTGAAGGCTCCTCTGCACAGGAATTCAGCCTTTAAATTGGCTGAGCAGCCACTGCTCCCACACGTGGGAAAAGTCCTCACAGTTTTTAAAACCGTGTTATTTCTAAGGGTTTTCTGGCAATGCTGTGGTGGCCAGTGAGCCCATCTGAGGCAGGACTAGCTACTGCCTCAGTATGACTTCTTTTCTCTAAGAGTCCAACTCAGTTTTCATAGGACCTGATGTTTTCTGGAGGAGAGATACCTTAGAGAGAGCAACTCACAGTGAATTCCCTCTAATCCACAGCATTCAAAATAGAAAATCCCAAGGAGAAAGCATTGCCTGCTCATGCCTCCCTCCAGCCCAGCATGGCAAAATACTGGCTCCTGCATCCCTGCGCATCAGCTCTCCATCCCTTAGGGAAGGGCAAGGCAGGAAGCAACACAGCGCAATCCCTTTTCTCCTCAAAACCAAGTGTAAGAACAACGAAACTGGGTGATACAGCCCCACACGATGTAAGGACACCCCTCTGCCCACAGCAACTGTCCCATCCCCATCCATGGGTACCAGGGAGCGGGAACAGCATCCCAGAGCCACGTCAGTCCTTTGGGGAGTGTTAAAAAAATAAATCTCAGCTCTTTACTCCTCTCTAGCACAAGTTTCTCATTGCTGCGGGATGACACACACCACCTCCTCCAAAACAAGGCCCTGTATTATTATTCTGTTTCTAATTTGGGGGTTGGAAATTATTTTCCATGCCAAATTCCAAACTAAACCATCACCCTGCCCCCGCCAAAAAAATTGCTGATGTGCTTTCCAGAGAGCAGTGGCACGGCCAGTGGTCTGCAAGGAAAGGGTGAAGGTGTGATACACAGCACTGAGCTCCACGGAACATCCCTCTCAATGCCCATTTCTAAGGAAAAAACTTTTTAAAAGAGCCAATTCAGTTAAATACAGAGCTGGCCCAAACTCCTGCTGCAGCCGGGTCTGGGATGGGCTGGTCCCACTGGGAAAGGGCCATGCTCCATCTCTGCCCTCTGAAGGACTTGGGGAAAAAGCGGTGAAAGGTGAGTATTTGGGATGCAGTGTGGGGCTGGGAACTCAGTGGGAATCAGCGTCATTCCCATTCTGAGTGTTTTAACCCAAATCTACCAATGGATCCTGCTTGCTCCCTACGAGGCATCAGGAAGCCAAGCCACACAGCGAGGTCCCACTTCTTCGTGTCCTGCCTGGTCTTGGGGACAGCGGGGACACTCAGGACAAGCCTGGATGAGTCCCCAGCCACATCACCCCAGGTTGTGCCACAAACCTTGGGGAGAGACTTGTGGGGGCCCCGTGCAGCCGGTGGCGCTGGCAGGAGTGCGGAAACCAACACGCAAGGAGCCGGTGGAAACCCTCCAAGCTTCCAACGCCGTTGTATAAGAGCTGCTCAAAAATACTAATCCCCAAAAAATTCAACCCTGGGAGCGTGACCAGGCTGCCTCCCAGGCAGCCGACAGAGCGTGGCTTGCACAGCCAGCCCTGCACACAACCAGGGGGGGAAATGCCTTCAGGTGAGCGAGCTCCGCAGGAAGGTCGGGGTCCCAGATGTTTTCATACCAAGGATCCTTTAAAAAAAGACAGGCGAGCGAGGCACGGAGGCAGGATCACCCGACATGCCGAGCGCCGCTGCAAAACAAGTCGTTTTTCCATGAGTCACCAGTGGAAAGACCAGATCAGGCGTCCCATGGGTGGGCTTGGCCGGAGCCGGCTCCGCATCCCCACCACTGCCGGGAGGATGCTGCGAGTGTAGCCCCTTCACTGCCCTGCTCTCAGCTTTCCCAGGCTGCTTTGGGGGCACGCTGGGATGGATTCCATGGAATCCCCAAGCGCCGAGGGCCTCGGGATGCGGGGATGTATCCTGTGGTGTTTAGACGTTTGTACCACGGTGCAGGGTTTTCCCGACCCCCCTTTCCCCAACCACTGACATTCCCCATGGACACCAAACGTGTGCCCTTCCCCGTGGCCTCGGGGCTGTTTCTTTGCTCTGCCGCTGTCCCCTGCACCTCCGTTGTCCCAAAAACCCTCCGGGACTGGGGCAGGCAGCGGCAGAAATAAAAATAAATAAAGAAATGTGGAAGGAGCGCCCCGAAACAAACGGATTTGTTTTATCGGTGGCGGGAAGGGGCGAGAGCGATGACAGGCAGCGCAGGAAGTCCCTGGGATCGTAAATCCCGTTGGGAGCGCATGAACCAGTGTGTTTCCATGCGCTGGATGGGAGCTGACGGGGAGGGCGGCGGGTAAAGTTTAGGTAATCTGGGGTGGGGTGTTTTGGTGTGTAAAAAGGCGGCGATGAAGGGGAGGTGACGCCCGGGGCAGCACCCAGGGCAGGGTGCCGGCGGCAGCCCGGGAAGGGACGGGGTCACATCCTCGGGAGGGCTGAGCTCCGTCCCGTCATCATCACCCGCAGGGTAACAGCAGCCCTGGCTGTGTTGTGGGTACAGAAACGGCACGTACTTGTTGCTGGCCGGGTTTCCTGGCAGTCCCAGGCAGGATTTGGCTGCGCAGGAATTTGGAAGCTGCCTTAAATCCAGAAGGAAATGAGAAAAGGCTGGGAGCGGCTTTCTGAGCAGAGTTCAGCTGCAAATCCCCGCTCGGCAGCGGCTCCGCGCGGGGCCCCGGCGCGGCCGCCCTCTCCCGACGCGCGGCACCGGGGGTGAGGTCGGAGACCTGCCGGGAATCGCCTCCTCCTCCCCCCTCCCAGAAAACCTCCTTGGCCACAATGCCCCTCAGCACCCAACCCTCCATCCCGCCTCACCCCGCCGAGATGGATCCCAGCAATGGATTGTGCCGCTAGGAAATTCCATAAATCCCCCTCGCCTTCGCCTCGGGGCTGCCAGGGGTTGCTCTCTCCCCATTGATGAGCTGGCTCAGCCACAGACTGACACCAGGCTTCACTCTCTCTTACTGCTCATTTGGGGGGAATCAAGGAGGAAAGGGATGAAAAAGAGGCAAGAGGTGCTGAGTGCTCTAAAAATCAACAGCAAGAACGCAGAGAAATTAAAATTCACCCCAGAGCCTCCCCCGGATGCTCAGGAAGGTGCTTCCCTACCTCTGGAGCTCTGCACGGGTGGCTGTCCTCATCCAGGGTTGGTGCTGGGCTCACTTCAGCCCCACATCCATCAGGAGTCCAGCTCTGGCTCTTCACATTCACAGGTCCATTTTCAGGGATTTGCCTGCAGCATCCTGGCTCATTGTATTTGTGGGAAATTCAGAGTTCTTAGGAAAAACAAGCCCAGTGCCTGTGGTGGAGGATTACTTGTATCCCAGTGACATCCTGGGGTGAGGAGGGTCCTGGTGATGGACAGTACCCAACCCTGCACCACTGAAATCCATGTTGCACCTTGTCTTGGAGAGCCAGGGAGGAGCAGCCAAGCGCTTTCCACCCCAGTGATTTTCTATCTCATTTAGGAGAATGTTTTTAATTACTGGTGCCATTACCCCGTGCACTTTCTGTGTAAACACAGCCTCTCCATGGTGGTTTAAACAGACTGAACTCACACACCTTCCTTAAAGCATCCACTGGGAAAAGCAACCGGCCTCGATGCCCAGTCAGAGGGAACAGGAAGCCCAGGTCTGGGAGGCAGGATTTCTGCAGGAATAAACACCTCAAACCCATCAGCTCTGTGTTTCCCAGCTCTTTCCTCATTCAGGGACAGGGACCCCATGCCACATCCCCTGCAAGTCCCTATATTTGCTCTAAAGGGATTTTCCAGCCTTTTTTCCCTTGCTCAAACACCATCCTTTCTTACAGCACCTGGGACACGACAAACATTATTCAACATCCCAGCTAGGTTTTATATATCAATCCTTTAACTCAGAAACTGGAGCTTGCAGGGGAAAAATCAAGCCTGGTGGGAATGGGATCCCAGCCACAACACTCCCAGGTTTTCAAGCATCTCATTTGGCTTCTCAAGCCTCATTTTGGGGAGCAAACAGCTTTTCCGTACTGGGCTATGTCTTGTGCTGCCTCTCCCCGATGAAGAAGCCCTTGAATATCATGGAAAGGGCTTGGCTTTGCTTTGGTGAAAAGCTGGTTTCTCAAAAACCCTCAAAAACAAGCTTTCTGTAGGAAAAATAGATGGTTTGGGATGACCAGGGGTACTCCTCAGGGATTCAGGGCTGGATTTGCTCCCCCCGCCGTGTGCCCATGAGCCCCTCAAAAAAGCCATTTTTTCTCATCTCTAATAACTCCCCCTGCAAGGAGGGGAGGGAAGGAAATTCGTGCCCTCACTTATGCAGAGACAAGGAAATGTCGTTAAACTAAACCAAACAAACGAATCCAGAGGCAAAGAGAAAAATCACATTATCCCAAATCATAAATCCTGGAGAGGGGTATTTACAGGCTGAATTGCCAAGTGCATTGGAACTGCAGAGCATCCGAAGAGCAGATAGCCATAAAGGCAGACAACGGCCCTGGAAAAATGCTTTGATTAGGATCTGGGCAGCATTCAGCCCAGATGTTCATTTGTCAATGGAAGAGGGATGGGGGGGAGGTGAGAAAGGCTTTAAATTAATCTTTACAACTAGAAAGGAGCTTGTAATACACACCATATGGGGAGCAACGTCCTTCGAGCCCCCTCTCCTCCCCCCAGCCCCGCGTGCTCGGAGCCAGGCTGGGACCCTGCGGCCGGAGCGTGTCCTCCCTCTTCCCCCCCCTTTTCTCCATGCACCAAACACCCTCTGAGCCCAAACCCCTTCCACATGTGCTTTTTTTTACCGTGAACAAAACAAACTGCAATTCCTCTTATAACACCAGATCTCTTTTATTATTCCACCCCCCCCCCAACTCCAGACCCTGATACCTGCTCCCCTCTCCCTCCAATATCCTCATGTGGGGGGGGGTTTAACCCTTCCAAGCTGCCAGCAGTGGTGAGGGGGGGGTTGTGTGTGGAGAGGAGGGACGAGGCTGTTTATTAAACGCCAACCATTCAAATTAATTCCCCTAATGGACTCGCCGACATCATGGTGTGCATTTAAATGAACGCTTTGTCATATTTCATAGCCAACCTGCAGCTCTCTGCAGAGCAAACCTGCTGGAAAGCCGGGAACAGCAGCAATGACAGGGACAAACCTACGGAGAGATAAATAAGAATGAAATACAAATCCCAAATGCAACATGGAGTGGAGGGGTAAAGAGAGCCCAGGAAGCCCTTGGAAATTCGGAGGTGCAAGCGAGAGCCCAGGCAGGGCAGAAAGAGCTGGGTGATGGCAGTGGGAGATGCTTTTCCACATGGGAGGAGGAAAAATCCTCTCACTGCTGGGACAGGAGGCACCAGAGAACCTTTGGCTGGGATAGGGAACCCTCACCCAGGCCAGCACAAAGCCGCTGTTTCCCAGCTGGAGTCTGGGCTGTGTTTGCTCCACTGAAGCCCTGGGGAGCCCCACCATGGCCAGGACCAGCCCCAGCAACCCCAGCTCAGCCACAGGGACCCAGCAAGGAGGGGAACCCTCTCCATCCTCCATCCCCCTGGGCCACCAATGTGGGGATGAGGATGGAGGTGCCTGGCCAGCATCCCTCCTTGCAGCACGGGCTGGGCTGCTGAAACCCAACCCCTCCTGGCAAGCTGTGACCGCAAAGCCGAACGTCCCAGCTCCTGGCAGAGCATCCCTGCTGTTCCTGAGTAAACAGCTCTTCCCCCCAGCACCCCTGGGACAGCCACAGGTTACTCACCTTGGCTTCAGCTTCAAGAGCTCCTGGTCCTTTCATCCGCCTGATGGAAAATTTGTGTGTGCACACACAGCCCCCATGTGCTGCAAGCACCAGATACCTCCTGCTCACCTGGTTCCTTCTCTGCCTCCACCTTTAAGAGCTGCAGCAGGGATTTCTTTCCCCCTTTGAGCATCTTTCTCCTTTTCTCCATTCTGCCCCAGGCAGCTTCTGTGGGATCTGGAGGATGAGGAGGGGCTGGGGGAAACACTGCTGCCCCACTCCTGTTTGGCACACTGGCATGACCAAGGGTTTTCACACAGCATGAGGGCCAAGGGAAGGGGGAATTTTCATGGTCCAGGGCAGGGATGCAGGCAGCAGCCCCAGCCACACGTTTGGCACAGGCAGGAGAGCAGAGGAGCAGCAAGTGCTGGCAGCCAGGTCTGCCCCATCCTTCCAGCCCCACTGCAGGCTGAAGGTCCCTGAATGTGGATTGGCCAAAAAAGCAAAAATCGTAGAATCCTGGAAGGAAGGGACCCCAAAGACCATCCCATTCCACCCCCTGCCACGGGCAGGGGCACCAGGGGCACTATCCCAGATTGCTCCAAACCTCATCCAACCTGGCCTCCAACACTTCCAGGGATGAGGCTTCTCTGGGCAACCTGTGCCAGGGCCTCCCCATCCTCACAGGGAAGAATTTCTTCCTAAAATCTAATCTAAACCGGCGCTGTTTGCAGAAGGTTCTCATTTAGGGAAACATCTGGAGTCAGCACTTCTCCCCCAAAGGGCAGCAAAGGGTTCAGAGGACACCAGCCCTCATGCTGGGGAGGAAGAGGAGGAGGAAAAAGCCCATTTTCTTCATCCCCCCAAGGAAGGGACACGACATATTTGTGCTTGGTGTCTGTCACCTGGCCTCGAGTGAGCAAGGCACCATCCCCCTGCCAGGGAGAAGCATGAAAATCCCCTGGAACCCCGACCAGGAGAGCAGCCCCCCAGGTCCCAAAGCTGTGGGTGCCAAGCAAATGTTGGCAATGCCCAAGCTCCTCCCAGGGCCAAGGCGACCCCCAGGTTTGGCTGAAGGACCCTGGGGACCCGAGGGAACAGGAGGAGCAGGGATGCTTCTGGTGCCCTGGGCTGTAGGGGGAACGGCTTACAGAGGGACGGCACACTGGGGCCATGGCTGGTGTCACAGCACAGCCAGGGCACCGCACTCCTTTCTCCAGGCCCTTCTGGGCCTTTTCCCCGATTGCCCTTGGCCCCATAGCAGGAGCATCCCCCCAGCCAGCAACACCTGGGGTGCAAACAAAGCCCTTCCTGCCACGCTGGGGGTTCGCAGGTGAGTAAAGGTCCTGTCCCGTCCCACCCCGGCCCGGGCAGGTCCCCAGGAGCGGGCAGGGCCAGGCTGCGGTGACACTGGGCTGCGGTGACATCTGCTGGGCTCCCACTCGGGGCCCCCCAGCCCGGGCTGGCCGCAGCCCCTCCGGACCCGAGCAGGACCCGCTCCCGCGCTGAGCCCGGAGTCTCCAGCCGGGGCTCCGCTTTTCCAGCCCCAATCCCACCCCGATCCTCTCTCCAGCTCCACAGCACATCCCTCACCGCCAGCTCCAGGGAAAGCCTCCTTTGCCTCGGCCAGGGGAGAGGGGCAGCACCCCCGGTACCCAGCACCAGTGGGAGGGGTCCCAGGGGGTGGTCTCGCTGCTCCTGAGGAGACCAAAGATCTGAAAAAGCTGCATTAAGGGAAAAAAAAGCACAAATTCGGAGTGGGGGGCAGGGACTGGGGAGGAAGGGGGGAGTTGTTTATCTAGAGCTGATTTTGATTTCCCTCTTTCAAATATCAGCAGGATGCTGAGCCTCGCCTCGTTATGCAAATAGAAGCAATTAGAGCTCACCCAGCCTCTGCCCACGTGATGGTTTATGGCACTCGCAGAAATCCTTCCTGCTGCATGAGAGGAATAACAACAGCTCCCCGTGCCTGCTCCAGCCGTGCCATGGGCAGGGACACGGGAGGGTTGGAGAGGGGAGCCCCAGAGCTGGGACAATTCCCCCATCACCACCCCCAGGTCTCCCAAAGTTCTCAGAGGAGGATTTTCTAAAGGAAGAGCCTCCTCCTCTTTCAGGGATACACCAACCCTGCCACCAGCAAGTCCCACTGGCTCTTGGGATGTGAGAGGAGGAGGGATGGAGGGGGAAGGCATCACTGGGAGCAGCTCCAAAGCCTTTTTCCCCACCAAGTCACAAAGTCAGCCCCCAGCAGGGCATCGCTTTGCTTTGGCACTCGGGTCCGAGCGGATGCACTTTGCTGAACTCCATAGAAAGAGGCAAAGCAAAACACCCTAAATTCCCTACACTGGGTTTAAAAAGCACAGAAAAGTCACCCCCACATCAGCCCCAGTCCCACCTCGGCCGCAGCAGGGGGTGGTAGTGGCTGCATCTCCTTCCGGCACTTCACCTCCCCAGGGCCATGCACCGACCTGCCGGGACCAGACACGGGAGTGTACATCAGGCTGGACTCCCATAAATCCATCATCTCCCTCCTGATTTACATCCAGGTAGCCAGCAGGATTTATTCCCAGTACCTGCCTTGAGTTTCCCACCCCCAGAGGAGCACGGGAGAAAGAAAAAAAGACAGGCTCTTTCAATATTGATCTCGCTCCTAAATCTCTTTTTTCCCCCTTCTTCTTTGGATGCAAATGGAGATTGATGAGGCCAGGCCAGCAGCTCCTCACCTCTGAGGGTCATTTCTCTGTGCTCCCGGGGGGAGGAGTGGGCAGTGGGATCCCACAAGCCCACAGAGGCCATCACCCCCTCATCCATGGGCAGGAGAGAGCTCCCAGCACCTGAGTCAGCCCAGAGGCACTTGCTGCAATGTGGGATGAGAAACATCTTCATGGATGGAGCAGGATGAGGGACATCACCATGGATCATTTCACAGTGATACGACATTAAACCCAGCAAGCATCCTGCAGGAAGTCTCCAGCCTGCATCCCTGCTCCGACTCCATCCATGACTCCATCCCTGCATCAGCAGCTCTTCTCAGGGCTCCTAGGTTGGAAGAACAGCACGGAGCCCTTTCCATGTCCTCAAACCAAAGATACTTCATCTCACAGTCTTGGAATTCTGCAGCCACAGGATGGTTTGGGAGTAAGACCCTCACACCCACCCTGAAGGACACCCAAAGCTTTAGGAATTACCCAGGCATCCAGCAGGAGCTGCAGGCAGCAGGAGCAGGCAGGGAGCTGGGAAAGGGCTGAGTCAGCACCCGGAGAGTCGCCCCCAGCCAGGCCATTCGTCAGGCAAAGGCTGGGAAGGAGCTTTTCTTCCGTAGCAGGGCCGGGCAAATAATTCATAGCGGATAAATAATTCACCGGGAGTTTAGCCGTGCTCTGGCAGCGGATTGCCCGCGAGCTGTTAGCAATTATCCCGTGTTTATTTGCGATCCTGAATTTTTAGGTGAATTATTCAGACAAGCCGTTGCTGGGCTGAGGGAGAGCCCGGGGAAAGGAGGCGATACCTGAAACGACAGGGAAAATCATCGTCAGGAGGAGTCGGTGGCCGCGGAAGGCGCGGTGGTGTTGTGATTATTTAGCAGCTGTGGGGCCGGGGACACCCAGCGCCGCAGCCCCGCGGCCGGAGGCGACGCAGGAGCGGGCGGATGGATGCGGAGGAGGCACCGGATCGTCGGCTTTCCACCCGCTCCGTTCCCAGCCAAGAGCCCCTGGATATCCCTGCGTTTTCTGTTCCCTACCAGCGAATTCCTCTGCTCAAGGAAGAGGAGACGAAGGAGAGAGTGCCAGCAGAATAAATTCGGATTTCTGTGCAGATGAGCATCTCCCAAATCGTTTTAATGAGGCGTCTCCCTGGTTCTCCCAGCTGCAAGGATGGCTCCTCCACAGCCACGCAAGCCCACGTGGTGGGGACAGTGGTGGGGACACCCAGACGTGTCTTAACTCATCCGGAGTCATCAGCCAAGGGCTTGGCCCCCACTGCCTGCAGTGAAGACACACAGAGATGGGCTTTGGCGGGGGGAAATATCAAAATACTCAATTCAAGCTAAAAAAGACATTTTCTTGAAGGACAAAGCAATGCTTCCAGCAGGAAATAAGAGCAGCAGCGTTGCAGGGACACAGGGAATATCACAGAGAGGCTTCTCAGGCTCCAGACACTGGACCTGCTCCAAGGGAGGTTTGGCTCTTCCCTTGCCTGGAGCAGAAGATCCTCGACAGCAGCAAGGAGGACACCAGGCAGCTCCATCTGCTCTTCATTGCCAGGAGATGAGACTGCTGAAGGAGAAGACTCAAGGCCAGGTTGGACAGGGCTTGGAGCAACCTGGGAGTTTGAAAGAGATGGTCTTTAAGGTCCCTTCCAACCCAAACCATCTGGGATCCTCTGAAGACTCAGACCACACAGGGCAGCCTGACACCTTCCCAAAGGCACAGCCATGGATTCCAGCAGTCAGGCTGGAGTCACCTCTCTTCAACATGAAGACACCACTGGAAGTGAAAGGACCCTAAACTTCCCACCTGCCAAGAGAAGCTTGGCAGGTGATTCCTGAAAACATCCAGATGGGCTGAAGAGTCTAATAATAGTGATAAAATCAAATACAATTGCACAGTTGGATATTTTTAAGCCCATCATGTGATTTTAAGGGTTTAACTCACATTTGCTCCTCCGGGCTGGTGTCCCAGCAGCGTGACCAAGTGTCCTTGTCCTTTCCTGTGGTGCGAAGCAGCTTTGGCAGAGCTGGCAGCCCCTCTCCTGCCTTCCCAGGGCCACTCCAGGTCTGCACAGTGCCCAGGGACACAGCAAACCCCTCTCCCCTCTCCTTTGGAGGGATGTGGCCCGGTGCCATGGTCCCCACACATGGTACAAAGCATCCCCCCGAGCCGGGAGCTTTGGCACACTCCCCTCCTCACCGACTGAGGCTTTGCAAGGCTCCTGAATTAACAAACCTGTCTCTCCATGAGCCAACTGCTACAGGCTCCAGATCAATGGAACAGGTAAAAAAGAAGAAAAGCGAAATAAATTTGCATGACTGTTCCCTGACGGATGTTTGATTCCACAAAAGGAACACGTCTCCTCTGGCTGGGCCGAGATCCTCAGCAATAACAACCGTTCTTCTGTTTTCTCTTGAATTGCCAGTCACGCATTTAAAATTATTTTTAAAAAGAGAAAGGAGAAGAGTGATCATCTTGGGAGATGCTGGCTCGGAGGCACAGTCCCATGGGGAAGAAGGAGGTTCCAGACCCACACCAGCTGCTTTCCAGGCTGCCAGAGCCCACCCAAAGGAGGGTGAAGCCCACAGACTTTTCCCACTGCCTGGAAGGGACTCGCTCGTGGGTGTCACCTGCTGCCTTCCTCCAGATGCTCCTCACCCTCACCTGCTCCCTGCCAGGTCCCAGGATGTTCGAGTGATCCTCAGCATGCAGCCATTTCCATCTCAGCTGGGACAGCCTGGACAGTCTTGGTGAGTTAATCCACGATATTTCACCCAAATTTGACGAGGGAGTGATTTATTACATGCTGCAGACTGGCACGGGGAAAAGCCTGGTAGGAGGGACGGCATGGCAGAGGTTTGGGAACAGGGAGCAACCCCAGGGCTCAGAAGCCCAGGAGAGTTTCCTGCTCCCTTCTAAGGCTGCCCAGGTGCCTTCATCATGCTGGGTGGGAAGACTGGAAGTGAAAAAAGTCATTGAGCACTGGGAAGGGGAGCCAGTGGCCAGGAATGGTGATGGGGACTCCCTGACCAGCTCACACCAAGCCTCTCTTCGGGTACAAGTGACTCTCCAGTCCTTGCTTGGTCTCTATCCACTGCCTTGGCTGTATCCCCTTTCCCAGGGTTGGGGGACAAGACCCAAAGGAACCACAGAAGGAACCTCAGCATCCACCCCACCGCTGAGCCAGGGGCAGCCCAGCTCAGCCCCTTGCCAGGGCTGGCATCCCCACAAAGACCTCTCCGGGGTGGAGAGTCCTGCTGATGCCAGAGGGTCCCCTGGGATCTGCTTGGCTGCCTGAATGCAGCTGGGCTGGGCAGGTGGGAGTTGCAGCCAGGCACTGGCACATAAATGCACCATCCCGAGCCTGTGCTGTATCAGGGAGCAGCCTGTGGACACGAGAAGACCTGCCCCGCCCTATCCCATCCCGTCCCACCCTACAGGAGCTGGCTCACCAGGAATCCCCCACGTCAGTGCCTCACCAGTGATAAATAAGGGAGGAATGTGGTGGCTCTGGCCCCAGGATCTGCCAGGTTTTTCCATCAGAGAAGTAAAACGAGGACTCTGGAGATTTTGATGCCCTCACCCCTGCCAAGGCTTCCCCCTGTGCCAGTGCCAGCCTGGAGGTGACAACGAGGGTGCCCAGAGAGGATGGGGCACAGCGGGGCACCCCAACATCCCCAGGATGGGGGGAGAAGTACAGACAGCAAAAAAGAGCTTTTATACAAAACACAGATAGATCCATCCCAGCTGATGTGAAAGGATAGGAAAGGGAGGAGGGAAAAGCAGCAGCTGGGATTTCACAGAACAATGTGGGGAGAGAGAAGAAAGAGGGAGGAAGATGAGTGCGGTTGGGTCGCCCATGGTTGTCAGCCCTTTTCGGGGGGAGGGCAGCGGGAAAGTCAGTGATCAGCCAGATCTGAAACCAGACAAAACTACTTCCACATGCCAATAAAACCCCGAGCGTGGAGGGTTTGCAGGGCTCTGGGGCCCCCATGCTGCCTCTAAAACAAACCAGAGGAGCTGGGAAGCTCACCCAGGCAGGAGCTGGGATGTGGAAGGGAGCACAGCAATGGCATCTGACCTTTCCTTCCTCATCATCCTCCCCCTCCTTGCCCACTGCAGCTCATCCCTCCTGGCATTGTCTGTATCAAAGGGACACGTGGAAAACAACTGGGCCGTGCAGGCATTGCTTAGTGGGGCTGGTGATGGTCCTGGGTCTCCCACGTGGGTCACTTGTGAGCTGGGTGGGCTCCAGCATGTGGGATTGGGGATTGAAGGGCTGGAAGCATCCCTGCTGCCATGAGACAGCCCCTCCCCGGGGAGCCCGATGGTCCCAGCCCTCCCCGTGCTGGGATGGGGACATTCTCCAAGCCACAGATGAAAGAGACCTGCTCCCACCTGTGTCCCACCGCGTGGTGACCTCGGCTGAGCCCTTACCTCGCCCTGGCCGAGTCACGCAGCCGTAACTCCCCGTGCAGGCACCGGGACCTGGCCGGAGAGGGAAGCAGCTGCCGCCCAGAGCCGCGATAAATCACCCCAGCGAAAGCACAGCACCCACCGCCCCCTCCCGGGCTGTAAATCTGCAGGGGCAGGAACCAGAGCCTCTTATCAGGAGAGGCCACATCCTTCTCCTTTCCCAGCTCTGCTCAGCCCTCGTCCCGCCCACGTGGGATTCCTGGGGAGAGGAAGAGGATGCTGGGTTACCCTGAACTGCCGGCAGTGCCCGCAGCCTTATCGGGCACCACGTTTCCTCCCGAGCTCTGCACCCCCAGCTCTCGCTCCCACGCTCAGGGGGATCATCACCTCCATGGCCAAGACCCAATTCCTGTCCCTCAGCCTTGAGGAAACCTCTTCATCCCTTCCCGTTAGCCCAACGAGCACAAGGGAAGGACAATGCTATGTTTTCCTCTTGGTTGCAGCAGAGTTTAAGAAACCTGGGACACCTCGATCCTATGGGACCATCCTGTTCTCTGGGGGATACAGGGGGCAGAACCAAAGGCAGTGCTTCCATCCTCTCTGGAGATGGGAGAGGAGGCTGTTGGGGAACACGTCCAAGGTCACACCAAGGAAGGTCTTTGAGCACTTTGGGCATGTTTGGAAACTGAGGGGTTCGCCAGGCAGCCTGGAAGTCACTGCCACACACAACTCCAAGAAAGGCTGCACCCTCATTATGTTAGCTAACAGTGGAGAAGAAAACCAAGCACAGGTCTGTGCCCCATTATCCCATTCCACCAAGGGAAAGGGTGACCAGAGTGACTTACAGAGGGTGGAAATTCAGGGTCTGCTCCCGACCATCAGAGCAAGGAGATGCTGGTACACCCCTGCATAAGAAAAGCAGGCCTGAAACCAGAGCAGGATCCTGTGGCACGGTCACCAACAATCACAGGAGGTGACAGTCACACCAGAGCCCTGCTATAAATGAAGAGAGACACATCCTGATTGGAACAACTGGGCACAAGTCAGAGCCTGATTGCAATGGGCTGCTCGCACATTTGCTGACCAGCTGAGCCGTGCTCCTGCACAGCTTGTAGGGCAGGGGTAGGATTACACTGGAAATGGGAACATTCCTCAAAATCACAGCCCCTGATCCCAATGGAGTGGGTCACCCTCCCCATGGCAAAGCCAACAAGGCAAAAAATGGTAATGAGAGGTTTGGAGTTTGAAGGTAGCGCTGAACAGCAGGTCCAAAGTTCAGAGAAACATTACCCTGAGTTTTAAAAGAATAAAACCTGGTGCAAACATCAGAGCTCCTGCAGGATGCCTGAGGGGAAAGCCCTGTCCTCTCCACTGCTCTTGGTCCTCTGAGGTTTTCTCCTGTTCTGTTCCCACCCAGACGAGCTCGGTGATGTGCTGCATCCAACACCTGTGAACCATGGGGGAGCCAGGAGGCTGGAGACACAAAATACCTCATCACTCTTGGGAATACCAGCTACTGCCATGAACAGGGCCTGGGGAGCTCAGCCAGGCTCACTGCACCAAGCCACGGGCTTCTGAGAAGAAAGCTCCAATCCCAGAGAGATTTCAGGAAGCCACCCAGCTCCATCCACACTGTGACAGGACCTGATGCACCCCAAGGCTTTGCTGAGCACGGCCGTCCTGCATGGTCACTGCCCCCCTGGAGGGAATGGAAACCACAGCAGGGTTTGATGATGGCATTAAACTCAATGTTCCCAGCGCCTCTGGGAGTGCAGGACCTGCTCAGAAGGGTTATTTCAGCCTGAAGGGCAGATTTACCACAAACAAATCTAAATGGAGAAGCAGCCGGGGGGGTTTTTGCACCTTCTGCCAAGAAAGGTCGGGGCCTCCAGCATGAGAGGGGCACAACTTGTTCCTTCCTCTCTCCTCTCTCTTTCTTACTAAATTAAAAATAATGGTAGTAAATGCCTCTTGGCTTTATCCTCTCCCACCAGAGCAGATTCAATTAGCAGCTTCCCTGAGTGGCAGAGGTGTGATTTACTCCCAGAATGGGATGTATTAAGATGCAGGGCAGCAGGAAGTTTCCATCTGCCCCCCAACCAAATTCCCCAACCATTCCCACACTGAGGATCAGATAAGCTTTCCTGCTTCCCTTCCTCATTAATGGGTTTGGGAGGCTCAGCCTGTGGTTTTGTTAAAGAAGCCTTGAGGACACATTCACCTGGGAGAGCTCACACCGGATTCCTTTCTTCACGGATTCATGGGATGCTCTTTACATCCAAGCATCCCCCGAAACCACTAGTACCCAGAAGCTGGGCACGAGATGCTTCATACCCTCAGCTGGCAGCTGCTGCTGACACACAAAGCACCCCAAAATATCCCAGGCCCAGAGGGAATTCCCATGATGGTGGTAGGCAGCTGAAACCTTAACAGATCCCGTACGAAAACAGCACCGTGCCCCATCTGAGGGGGTTCAGCGCCCTCAGAGGACCCAAAACCAAGTTGTTCCCTTTCCACCCACATCTCATCCTCCTGATGCCCAGGGATGGGTTTCCATACCACATCCCAGAGCCGAGTGCCCAGTGTGTGCTACTGCATCCAGGGAGGAGAGAACGATGCTCCACCACGATGCTCCACACCCCTCACACCAAGCCCTCTGCATCCCACGATTCCCGTTTGATTCCCCTTTAAAGGGGCTGTAATGCAGCGTGTATTTATACTCCAAAACAGCTTGTTTGTGTAATTGCCAAAAAAAATGTTAAAAAAAAAAAAGACACAAACCAGCCCTGCTACAATGACTAATTAGCTCGCTCCTGCCTCGTCCCCTGTAAACAAATGTATTTGTAACCAATTTGCAAGCACTTTGCATAAGGGGCCCAGAACACTCGTGCCTGTTTGATGCATTTTGACATTAATTTGATAATAGCAGCTTAACAAGGAATCCAGGCTCCCCAGCTATAAATATGCTGCTTTTCCACTTCCTTTTATCTGCACAGTGAAATAATGTTTTTCCCCCTGCTGCAATAACCACCATCCAACCCTTTCATGAATGCCCTTTATGTCCTTTAGCATTTTCAAGGCTGCTTTGCTTTTTTTTTTTTTCCTCCTGCTGGAGAAAGTAAAAAGGTTTTATTAGTTGTATTTTTAATTCCTGTTCATCAGGGGGGAAGGAGAAGAGAGGACAGTGATGGTGCTCTGATAATGCGGCTTCCAGGAGACAGGGAGGAGAGACTTGTTTGTGCAGAAATATTGCTCCATCCATTTGTGTCTCCTAGGAAAGAGAAAACTCGTCCTTTTCCTTCTCTTCTCCACTCACCATGGCTCTCTCTCACCATGCAAGGTTTCACCACCACACCAAAAACCAAATTCAAGCAGAGTGAAAATGGGAATGGGACCCTGGAGTCCACTCTGATGGCAACCAAAAAGCACAGAAAGGGCTGGATCACGGGGACTGAACCAGGGCTACGGCTCATCCATGCCCTGACACCTCATTTCTCCTCTCCTGGTCCTTCCCAAGACTTTCCACCTCTCCCCCTGGTCAGAACCTCGCTCACACACCGGTTCTCCCTCGTGCAGTGCAGGTATCCTCCACCTCTGCCTCACCTGCCAGCCCCAGGGAGAGGCCAGCTCTGGGGCTGGGAAGTACCAAGCCCAAAATTAGCACCTTGGAAATTGTCAGCTGCATCCTGTGGCCACAGACATCCTTCAGCCTCTGGGAATTGAAGCCCTTTGGCCTCTCTCCTCCACATTCCCTTCTCCCCTGCCTCCACCTTGGAGTCAGGGATGCACAAACTGCTCCCAAATTGACGCAGGGGGTGAAGTTGCACTTGGAGCACAGACCCAGAGGACTTCTCCTCCCGCCTCTCCATTCCTGAAGACCTCCCAGAGAATGCCCCAGCAGGTGGAAGAATGAGGGCCTTTTCCTCCTTTCCCTGACATCACTACTCCATGTGCCCACATCATGGCTGGGCAGGTGAGGGCAAACCCAGAAACACAGCGAGACATCCAAACAGAAAATCTCTCCCTGTGCCAAGCTGAGCTCTGCACCCTCAGCATTCCCACACCTCCACTCCAGCTCTTCTTCCTGGAAACTGAGTCAGTCCCTCCTTGCCAAGAGATAAGCTAGCAGAGGACATGAGATCAGTACCAAAAGGGAAGAGGGATGCTCTGCATGGGCTATCCCTGGGTTTCCTCCCACCAGTGTTTCATACTGACCACAGCCCCTCCAGCCATTTCCCCTGAGTACTCCCCTGGGATTATGAATTCCAAAACCCCACAGCAAGTCCCAGCAGTAAGATGGAGGCTTAGCAGAGTCCAAAAACACATTCTTTCCTCAGCCTCCTCCCTCCTTATCTCCTTCCTCCCTCCCCTCAAAGCACATTTAGATAAATGTTATTGGAACAATAAAATCCATAACTTAAACACAAGCACAGGAGGGATGGAAGGAGGGTCTCCACTCCGTGCCTGGGTGAGCAGACCTGCCAGAACAGAAAAACGGAGGAGAGCCCATGATCCCCTCCCTTTGGGGATAAAACCTTGGATCACTGCAGGCAGACATCCCAGCACAGAGCCTCTCCTGCAGTCCCACCACAAGTCCTGCACAGACTCACTCACCTTCTAAAAACTGATCACACCCCAATTCTGAGGCTCTTCTCTACTTCACCTACCTGGGGTGAGTTGACTTAAGCACATGAGTACATGAGCTGCACTGTCTTCCACCAAGCTGCTCCTGCTGTGTGTTCATGGATTTTCTTAACACAGAGAAGATGCTGAAGCTTGGCTTCCCCTGTGTACCACTATCCCTAGGAACAGCAACACAGAGACAGCTCAACAGGGTGCACATTTTCTTGAGCATTGATCACACAGATGAGCCCAGGGGCTGCATGGCCCCAGCACATCCATCCCACTCCCCTCCAGCCCCTCAGTGTGGGTGGCAACACCTTTTCAGCCACCACTGCAGAGCCCCAGGATCCAGGGACCAGACGTGGCTGTCAGGGCCGGAGTGCTGCTGCCAGGGCAGGTTAATGCCTGATCAGTTTCCTTCACCACCAGCAGCTCATACTGCCCATTCCCACCATCCCAGCTTCCCCTTCCTGCAGCCTAAGCCAGCCCAGCTCAGCAGTCATGGTGGCATTGATGGGATTTTGGCCATCCCAGCTCACATTTCAGCAGGCACCTGACTTTAGCCCTTGGCTTCAGGCGAAGCAGTGGTGCAGGTCCTGTCCGCTGTCCAGGGGCTGGAGCGGTCAGAGTGAGGTGTGGGTGGTGGCCTGGAGGTGCTCAGAGAAATGGACCTTCCTCCAGTCACCAAGAGTCACTTACCCAGGGATAATGGTTACAGAATCCCAGAACAGTTCGGCTTGGAAGGGACCTCAAAGATCATCTCATTCCAGCCCTGCTGCCATGGGCAGGGAACCTTCCACTAGACCAGGCTGCTCCAATCCCCATCCAACCTGGCACTGAATGTTCTGTCCCACAGCAGCACAGCTCAGCAGCGATGCTCAGAGATCCAAGGAGGAGAAGCACTTCCTAAACTCAAAGTAGCTCCTTCTTTAGCTGAGCCCACAGCCCCAAACACCACAGTGCAGCATCCCCAAACCTCAGACACGGGAGAATGGGGCTGTAACCCCAAAAGTGCTCATCCCAGCACTCCCAGTGACATTCCACAGCTCCCAGTGCAGACTGGGGCTGCACCAAGGCACAGCCCTGCCCGCACACACCTCACCTGGCAATGCCAAAGTGTTCCTCCTGAGAGGGTGGCTTTGGGCTCCACATTGAGAGTGAAATAGGAAGCAGGAGGCAAGGAGACAGAGCTGGTTCCAAATGTTTCACTCTTTATTTGAAGTTTTACATGCCACCAGCGTACATGAAAGTTGCACATTCAGAATTCGACTCACTACGAGGACAAAGGGCCAGATGCAAACACAAGTGTCAAACGAGCGCACGGATGGAGGAGCCCGAACCCAGGAGCCTGTAGGGATTTGTGACCAGGCTGTCACCCTGATGGCACTTGGGGTGTCAGAGACAAACCCCCAGTATTAGGGCCACCTCCCTTTGCCATCTCCAGGGTTGTGAGCCGGGTCTTCTCTCCCAACACGGCACCGTTCCCTTTCAGTGAGCTAAACAAGCATTTTTGGTAACATCTCTACCAGAACTGAGGGTGTTTGGAGACCAACTGCCCATTTAATGCTTTCCCGAATTCCCCTTTCTATCAATGCCAGCAGTTTTTACAAGGAGAAACAATTTCCACTTGCTGTTTAGAGGGAGAGATGACAGAAATAGGGACTCTTACACTGACATTTTATTTTCAAAGTAAGTTTTGATAGAAAAACATTTTCCCCAGCAGCCTTGGGCAGGGAGTTGCAGCTTCCACTTCAAAGGACAAACTTCAAAAACAAATCCAGTGTCCTAATGGTTTTGTGCTACATTACTTAATTGTCATACAGCTAATTAGCAATGCCTGATTTCACATTCTCTGTACATAGATGAAGTTCACAAAAGAAGGGGCTACTTAAAAGAATAAATAAAACAAGGCACCAGGCAGCTAGGCTCCGACAACATTAACATAAAACGTTACACTTTACCATTTAAAAAACTGAAATAAAACCCCCATCATGATTAAACCTATATTGATCTGCCTTCCTTTAGATCTCAGAGCTTTGGATCTCTGCAAGGAAGGGGGGAGAACACAACATGGCAAGCGGGGGCTTAGCCTGTGCCTCTGTGTACGTATTTCACCAGCGTGCAGCAGAGATCTTTAAAATTCTAATTATTTCCCTATCACCAAGTAAGATCGGGATCAATAGATGGTACAGACTGACCCCTTTCCTCAAGTGTCAGGGGGAAATTAAAAAAAAAGAAAGGGGAGGGCGAACCGAGAGCATCAGAGGTCAATGCCACAAAACAATAGATATTGATGTCTCCATTCATTTCAAACAGCGGAAAGGTCAATGCCTCCCCTGCTTCATGTTTTATGGCTGAAATCCTGCTGCTAACAGCAACAATGTTAGTAGTCAGACCTCATCCATCCTTTTTTATTATTATGATTATTTCTAACCAGGTTAGCCATTTTGAAAATTTGACGAAAGCTGGGAGCAGCAGTGGGGGGCTGGGTAGGAGGAGAAGAAGGGAAGCTGCCCTGGAAATTAATGGAAGAGATGGTTCCCATTAGTTTTCAAGTCTGCCTGTCCCCCTACCTGTGCCCCAGTTTGTCCCTCACTGCCCCCTAAAAAATGAAAAGGGCCTGAGGCAACATCCCTCCACTATTAATCATTATTCCCCGTACAACATCCCAATTGGTTTCTATGGAAATGATTCTCCGGCTGGAGTACCCCGGCTGCCTGCGCATCTCAAAGAGGCAGGAGAGCTGCAGTGGAAGGAGACTGGGCTCTGCAACACCCGGCACAGCTCCTGCACTGCTCTCCCTGCTCTCCCAGCTTTGGCTGGACACTCTGCTGGAACCAGCCAAGAGGGAATTGCATCCCCCTTAGTCAAGTGAAACAACCCTTCTGCACTGGTTCAGGACTGTCACAGCCCTGAACATTAACGTGAGGGGACGGGTCCTGCTCTGCTCCCCGGGATCCCACACACCTGGCAAAGGTGGAGGCAGTGATGGGAATTAGAGTAAGTGGGGTTGTGGCTCTGCTGCTCTCAGCCCATACCAGTCCCAGGTCTACCCTCTGCTCCCCAGGGAGCAACACCTCACCTGGAAGGGAGTATTCAGCACCCAGGGAGCCTCCTCCCCTCCCACAAGTGAGGAAACAGGCCAAGCCTCACGAGGTGTGTCTGGCTTCCAGAGTGAGATCCATGACTCCATCCTGCCCTACCTCCTCTCACTCCCATCTTCTCCTCCTCCCTGACAGACAAGCAACCACAGTCAGAGCTCTCCTGAAGGAGAGACAGTCACCACGGAGCCCCTTCTCCAAACAGAGCAGTGGATACACTGCCATTTCCTAAAGACACCATGAAATCAGCTTTGCAAACAGCTGAGGAAGCAATCCTTTAACCTACACTCCTGAGAAACCTATGGGAACATAGATGGCTTAGCCCACCCAAATTCCCCACACCAGGGTCACTCCAGACCCTCCCAGCCCGCAGGAACCAAGCGCCACTTTGCCAAACAAGACTTTGGACATGAGCAGAGCAGCAAACAACATCGAGTTTTACACAAGAACAGCACCTATCCCAGAATATCCTTCTCCCACAGAACCACAGACACCTTGGTGGTGGTCAAAGCAAAGATTTCTGCTGCAGTTCCCAAAGATTAGAGGTCTGCTTTGGAAGGCAGCAAGGAACAGGCCAGCAGGGACTGGGATCCTGCAGAGGCACTCCCTGTGAGAAGGGCACCTTCTGGAATTGAATTCATTTGTTTTACACTACAGACAGCAGCATCAGCAGGCTCAGAGATCACCTCGTTAGATGCTCACAGATAGCAGAAGGGGGATTTCTGGAGAGATGGGGACAGAGAAAAGGAGGGGGGATTTCATATTAAATAAAATCCAGGAGCAGAACACCCCTCTCTCTGCTCCCCTCTCCTCCTCTACAGCTGCCCACCGGAGCCTGAGCGCTGAGTGGGCTCTGAGTCCCATCCACTGCTCCGCTCACAACATATGGAGCTGTGTTTAATGGCCCAGCTCTGCCAATTGGGGACTATTAGGGTGGGTTCTTTTCCCAGTGTAAATGTTGCAGAATATAAATTGTAATTAACACCGATGCCAAAATAGCACTTAGAGAAAATAAGCACATTATTAACATCTGGTGAATCCTGCCTGGAGTGCAAAAGCAGCGGAAATTCTCACTCACCATAAGAGGATTTGTAGTAGAGATATCAAGCACTGGCCCGGAGCTGGGGAGCTGGGGGTGAAAGGATATTTTTAGCTCTTTATCACTATTTGGGGTGCTACCTTTAACACCTGTGGGTGACCTTTCCTAGCCCTGGATATAACTGGTAGCATCATCAGGACTTGTGACCCACTTGCATGAATACAGATGCCTGAACATCATATCCCTGGCAACAGAATGACGGCGCTATAAAACATCCCTGGCTGCTGCTCCCCTCCAGCAGGACACGAGGCAGGTGGATACAGATGTGCCAAGCCAAGTGTACAGCATGTTCCATCAGGTGACTGCAACCCCAAGAGCAAAGGTTTAACACCACCATCAAGCAACAGCTGTTTTCTGCACACCACTGTCCCCCAGCCCAGGTTTTCCAGTGGAACAGGAAGAGGTGAGTTGGCAGATCAAGCTCTTGCTGATGCCACAGCGTGTTTATGGAGGGGAAATCCCTGCTGAGGGTGGGAATAGCCTCACTCATACCAAACATCAGCATTCCTTCACAGGACTAAACAGGTCCCCTAAGGCATCACAGAGCTGCCTCCACACCCTCAGCCTTCCCTCTGCCCTGCCCTGAGGCCAGAGGCATAAGCAGGACGAAGCAACTTTGCCAATGCTTCAAACAAGGAGGAGAAAGCAGCTTTGCAAACACCCTCTGCCTCATCCTCACCAGTTATCATAGGAAAGAAACACTGACAAAAAACAGGCAGAGCTGAATTATCCTGAACTGGACAGAGCAGCAGCTCCTGTTCCTGCCAGAAAACACATCTGATGTGCTGAAGTGAGGGAGGAGGAGAGAAGAGAGGGAGAGGGGGATTCAAACAGGTGAGTAATAAGAAAAGAGGTAGAAAGAATGACCTCATGGGGAGTGGCAGGGCACCAGCTCCTCACACTCACCTGCTTGGAGCCAAAGCTGAGGCAGAGCCTCAAACACTCGGGGAGTGCTCAGAGCTCAGCTGCAGCATTCCTGGAAGAGCGTGAGCTGGCATCACCATCCTGCTGCCAGCTGCATTCCAGAGGCTGTGCTGGCTCCCTGTCCTCAGAGGGGAAGGGAGGGAGCCATGGGAAAGACAGCAAACTGCCAGGGGATGGTCTCAGCAAGGCACAGACCTGTGCTAGCAGAGCCTGACACTTATCTGCTCTTTACTGTAACCACTCTGAGAACAAGGGTTATCACAGCCTGGCTCAAGATTTACACCTGTGGGACAGAATTCCAGGCAGGCTCACACGTGGCTGATCAGAAAGTAAGGACAGAAAGTCCCCCAAAGCTGGGAGATGCATTTTGTTCTCAAATCTATCCCATCAGACCAGGTTTCCTATGAACACTGAGGGCAGAAGAGTGTTTGGGAGATGGCATCTCGTGTAGAAAATGCTGACAAGGAGATGGGCACATCATCTTTGGACGACTCTGGGCCTCCCCAGAAAAGCAGAGCTCAACACATTCGGGATTTGGGTGAAGTTAGACAGCTCTGGTCAGCAGCTGCTTTGCAGAAGACAGACCTGGTGTGCTACCAAGGAAAACTCTGCCACCCAGAAATGTAGCTCCAGGAATTTGTAACTTGGCTTTTGGTACAGCTGTCTGATGCTTTTAAAAGTGCTCAGTAAATAAGGCAATATGAAAGTGATCCAGACCACTACTGATGCCTGAGGAAGTTCTGTGGAGCAGAGAAGCTGACTGAAATCACACTGTGAAAATACTTCATAACATCTCTAAAATTAGCATGAGCTCAAGGCATGGGATATAAGGACAGAACTGGAACACTACATTCCCATCTACACTGCAAGACAGACTGCATATAAATCAGATCTGAGCCTCAACTTATTCACTGTAGGCACCATCTACCCCAGGACAAGGATTTCCAAAAGAGCTGAGAACTTCTTCCACCAGACCAATGGAAACAGCACCAGCAGGAACATACCATGGTCAAGGTGTTAATGACCTTAATTTGTTATCGAAAAATTTTTAAAAAGAGTCCTTGTGGTACTTCTCAATCAAAAAAACCCCCAACCCTTTAAATATCTGTGACTGCACATGTGTGACTACAAATGCCTGTAACATAGAAAAGATGTGATGCACTTCAATTGAGCAACACATTTTTGTGCCTCTGAGCTGGCCTAGGCTTTCTACTTTGCCAAAAACAGACCGAAGCAAAGAATGATTTCCACCAATACCACAAAGCACACTGCCAACGTACATAGGGGCCCTTGGGACAGACACCAGGGGACACAGGGGAAAGAGCATTGTTAAGTCAGTTACTCTTACCTTTAACTTCAGTAAAATAACAAAATGATTCATATTAACTGCAAGGAAATACTCATCTCTTTCCACAAGCCTTTGAGACAGGATTTTCAGATGCAAGCAATATCCAATAGATGTTTCCCCATTGCAAAGAACCAACTTTTTTTATTTTGCAACTGCACCTGGTTAAAGTGATTGTACAGCATCCAGTGAGGTGGCCAGGAGCCGAGGATGGGCAATCCAGGCCAACAAGCAGCTACTCCATGGGTTCAGGCTGACTTGTCCTTTCCATGCTGTGACAGTCACCACCACAAATTGGGAGGTTCCTCAGCCACTCTGCTTTTGAACAAGGTAATTTCATCCAAGTGCCGCATGGGGACATCTCTGATGACCTCTGTCAAGTCCTCGTGAAGCAGAGGGAAAATGACGACATTTAATGCAGGGCGTTCTGCCTGGAAACTAAATCAGACACAGGTTATTAGCCAAGGAAAAATACCAATTCTCCAGTGCAAGGGAAGGGGATGGCCTGGGTATCGATCATGCAGGATGGGGGCAAGGAAGGGTTGTTCAGAGGAGACAGGAGGGGCAGCCGGAATTCCAGGTCTCCCACTCTTCCCTCTCTGTGTCAGCAGGGAGCTCAGGCTGGGTTTGCACCCCTTTGCAGTGAGTCTGCTAAGCTGGCACAAGCCAAAATTGCACCTAAAATCAGGAGGGAGGAAGACGCTTTAAAAAAATTATAAAAAATAAATCAAGACACGTACAGAGATCCCAAGAGCTCTGCCCAAGCTGGGCAAGGTGCTCAGCGACAACAATTTAAACCACCTGCAAACCAGAGGCAAGTTGCAGAGCCATTAGGAAAATCAGGCCAGAGCAGTGTCAGGCATTCCCTCGGGGCTGAGCCTGGGATTATCACTTCAGGCTGGGTTGTTCTGCATGCAGAGTCTACACTCTGCAATTAGAGCATAGGCAAGTTTAGAAAGCTCAGATGTGCAGATAAGCATTTAAGTGTGCTCACACTCACACACCGCAGCCTTCTTTTTAATCCAGGCTGCAGAGCAAAGGAAGAGATTTGCAAAAGTTAAAGCCATTAAACCATGTAGAAAGAACCGTACAGAAAAAGCCCAAGTGCCCACCAGCAAGTGCTCTACATGACAGCAACCTGTGAGGAAGAGAAATAGTATTACTCAGTGCAGTATAACAGGAGTTCAGTCTGTTAAAGCTGGGGGGGTAAAACTGTAGCATAATTACCCTTAAGATGAAAAAGATTTGTGACTCTCAGTCCTTTGCCACCAACGTGTTTCCTCTGAAGGGTGTGACAAAGACCAGTTCATTATCACTCTCAAGGAGGCAGAGCCACATTGGCAGCACCAGTCCCTGGAGGCTGAACCAAGCTGTGTTGGGTGCAAAGAGAAGCTCACTGCTCAACAAACTTAGACAGGTGTGCGCCTGGAAGATTCCCTGCTCATCTCCAGCTCTGAAATGGCCAGATTTCTGTCAGAGAGGGAATGGCTGGAGATCCATCTGCTGGAAACACGCATGAAAGTCCCAGGTAGCAATACAGCCAGGTGAAGAAAGGAGCACAAGAGACTGGCATTTCCTGGGAGACAGAAAGGACATTCCCATCCACAAACGATTTGGAGTAGAGCTGCCAAAAACATAGCAGAGAAACTTCCATTCCCAGGCTAGCTGCTCGGCCTTGGTGGGTTGAATTAATTTGCCTGAACCTAAGTAGCTGCAGGAATAAGAATTTCCAGCAACAGAACTACCTGGGGCAATTTTATATCTCTCTGCATCACAGACCTGCCCTTCATGCCTCATGCCTAAGGGCTGGCAGAAAAGGACACGGCTCCTCGAGTGGATCTGGGGACTTGTGTCAGAGCTGTGCAGCTTCTTACTTCCACAGCACTGCCCTCAAGAAATCAACCAGCAAATAACTGCTGATCTGGGAGGCAGCTGGTAAAGTCTGCAGTGAAATCACATAAAATACAGCCAAATGTCTCTTTGATAGTCCCTGCTCTGCCTCAGCTCTTCATGTTTCTTATCCAACACCACAGTCCTGCAGAGAAAATCATGTTAATAGACCAAGTTTACTGAAGTTCAGCAAGGAAGAAACTGCCATCTCCCCACGGGAAAGAAACCTCTGCTTCCTTCTTTGTATATAGACTCTCCCAAATTGGACCTGAGTGCCGCCTCCTCACCATGTACAAAATTGTAGTTTATAAGTAGCCTTTACATGTAGCTATAAAAAACAAGAACCCAGATAAGTTTACATGATGAACTGCCACCGAGACAAGTGAAAAACCCCGACGCAGTAAGTGTCCCTCCTAAAGAGCATGGGTTTATACCAGGGGTTTGAACTTGATCTTAAAATAAGAGAAAAAAAAGAAACCTTTGTAATTTTCTCCCCCCCCCACAACAGGAAACTGTATGTTACTGCAAACCTTGTAAATTCCATACCCCAGCAAGTTGACGCCGGAGAATTCTTTCCATGTACAATTTGCGTGATTTAAGAAAAAAAAAAATCAAATGCACATGGTTCACTATTATTCCCAGCTAAATGTGCGTGCAAAGCCTCTCCTTTAACTGCCTGTTAAAAAACACCCTGATTTTAACGAGCAGCTGTCATAATGTTAAACTGGGATTAGCAGTTCCCAAAAGCAGCCTCCCTCTGCAATCTATGCTCCTTTAGTCCTTCCCCGGAAGGCAATTCCTTTCTTCATACACCTGTCCAGGTGGGCTAGATTAAGTGAGAGGCACTTAGAGCACTAGTTCGAAAGGCCCCAGGCATGGGGAGGAGATAACAAGAAGGGGAAGAGAGTGAGTTAATGAGTTGCAGAACAGCTCCTGTAATCTTCTTGAGGGTTCTTTCCTCATTCCACACCTGGATGGACTTCAAACTCCATCCACCTCTGCAAACGCATGGCTTGTAAAATTAAAACCCGAAGGACAGAGAAGGATGTTGACCTGGGGAGACAAAAGAGCTGCAGTTTCAGACATGAAGCCCTGCTTTTTTTGTTGGCTTTTTTTTTTTTCCAAGGGAAAAAAGCCAAGGATATGCTTGCCTGCTCTCTCCTACAAAACCTCCAGACTAAACTCATCATGATTAATTAAATGAAAGCAAGTTTTCTAGGCAACTGACTAGCAGCCCCTTCAAAACAGATCCTTTAATCAGAAACAACCACTGGGATAACAAAGAAAACACCTTCCCCCCCCTTATATTTTCCAGCATAATCTCTGGTCCAGCAGAATCAACACCAAACCAACAACCACCCAGCAGGAATTTCCACAAGGTTTCTGAAGTGTCCTCGTGTGGATGTGGACACAGAGCAGACCTGGCCTCAGCAGCTGTTTGGAATCATCCATGGAGCTGGGAAGAGAATGGTGAAGCACACCCTGTGTCACAAATTCCTCCTGGCAGCAGCAGAGGTACAGCATCTCTCTGCTCTTAGATCTTCAACTGGTTGTATGTGGATGAAAGGGTTAAGGATGCTTTGCTATTTGTCTCCAGAATTATCCCAGAACAGGTGTGGACTGGACACAGTAAGGTTATTTTCAAGTGAACAGCATGGTAAATAGCCTAACACTATGCTCTCAATTACTTCCAACCACTGTGGCAGCATCCAATATGTAGGTCAGGGACAAAGTCAAAAAGAAAGAGAAAAAGTCTAAAGCAAGGCTGCACTTTGATCAGATTTCCTCGATTTTAGCAAGACAAAAGAGTCCCTCCCAGGAATGCAGTTATCTCCTGGCAAACATTGACATGCCTCTCCAGAGAGGACAGTGAGTCCCCAGGAGATTCCACCTGCTGATAGATCCAAAGGGTAACCCAAAGCCATGGGGAATCTCACCAGCCAGCCTGGAAAGATGGACTATACCCCCCCTGCAACCCTCTGCACCACAGACTCTGGAAGGTGACAGCTCTCTGCACTAGGTGCTGCTCAAACGCACCTTCTTTACTTGTAAGGAAAGGATAAAGCAGTATTTGGGGCTGAAGAATGTACTTCCCCTTTGAGATTTCCAGAGAAACCCAAGGAAAGCCCTAAGCCAAATCAGACATTTCAGCACATCCCACTTCACAGAAGCTGGCAAGCAGGACTGAGGGCACACAAGGTGGGATAATTAAGCACTGCCAACAAAAGCAGCACACAGCAGATAAAGTGAGGAAATACAGTGTATCAGGAGTGGATCAAGGGCAGATCTCTGACCTCCACAAACCCAGCTGAGCTCATGGAAAAAGAAGCTCCAGAGAAGGAGAGGAAGGAAGGAAAGGAGAAGTTTGATTTGGGGGAACAGAGCACAGCGGGGACAGAGCAGATGTGGACTCTGGTTGGCACAACTCTTACAAACGCAAACCAGTCTCTGCTGCAGTCACACACCCTCTCCCCTCTATGTTTTAACCTTCCCCACAGGCTGATGAGCTGTTTTTGGAGAGAGCCACAAGTTTCTCAAGAGCAGAGGTTTCAGACCAACTCACTTTTTATCCTGTATGCAGCTCTCTCACCTACACGCACAAAGCCCTGTTAATCCTCTGCCAGGCACAGCCTGTTTTCACTGGAAGACTTGCTCACACTTCGAAGTTCAAGTGTGGCATCTGTCTTGAAAGCTTCAGCCAGCATACCTGAGCCAGCCTGGAAACTCCCTTCCTGAAGCATGGCACGGTGGAATGGAGGAAGTGCCAGGACAAGCTGGAGCAGCAGGCAGCAGCATGACCCAACATACACACACACACTTTTCTCATCTTCTCAGGGAAGGCCAGGCAAACACTGAAGATTTGTTCCGCTGGCCGTGCCCTGACCTCAGTGCCAGGGAGCTGCAAATCTCTCCCTGCTTACAGAGACTGCCAGAGAAGCTTCTCCAGAGCACTTTCCAAAGAAGATTTGGCCTTGCCAAAGAAACTGCAGGTGGGATTCTCCCAGGCCCCTTCCCCTGGGAGCAGAGAGAACCTTTGCCTCCCACTCACCCCTCAGAAGCTTCTCAGGGGGGTCCAAAGCCTCCCCACACCGACTCTAAAGCAGATCCATTCTTTAGTGCCATTCTCTCTTCCAGCCCTGCCAGAGTGCCAGGGCCGTGCAGACTTCATTTCCAAACCCCAGAAATGGACTTGAAAAGTTCCCAAGGAAAGCTGTTCAGATTCCTCTGGCTGCTCTTAACTCCACGCAATGAGATATTTCTGCTGTAAAGTGTTTTCCTTTAGGGGTGCCTTCCACCCCTTCATGTCTATGTGGACAAATCAACATTCTCCCAAAGCTGCTGATTTTCCCACACTAAGTCCCATCACTACAGTCTCCAGCCTGAGACCAAGGGGTGTAGATGGGACTCTGGAAATCACTCCCACACATCACTGCCAACCCTCCCATTATCTTCAAGGCAGCTTCTTCCTCTGCCACTGCATTGAGCCACAGGGAAGGAGCAATAACACATCAGACTCATCCCGAGACGAGGCAAATTACATCTCTCTGCTGTGGTTTCCCTGTAAGGCATGAATGGCACTCTGCTACTTCTCCTGTGAACTGAGGTTTGTATCAAACACGCCTGCAGACCGAGGTTCCTACATTATTTTGCCAGCTGAACTCTGCATCACTCAAATGTGACCGGACAATTAGAGGGGGAGGGAATAAGAACCCAAAGAGCGATGCCAGAGCGCCCAGGACACGTCCTAGGGGAGTGCTCTGCCAGAGCAAGCTGAAAGTTATTTCCTAATCTCTTCCACAAATTAAAAAGCTACTGCAATAACTGCTCAATTAGATTTATTTTACTATGGAAATGCTTTAAAGCTGCAGTTAATGCTTCCGTTCAGCCTTTTACACCGTCATGAAGAGAAAGCACGACAGTGCTATTCCAATATTATTTCTCAGCCAAGAGAGAGAGGACAATCCTTGAAAGTTATTTCATGCACAAACCAATCTGCCCGCTGAGGAAGGTTTCAGAACTGAATTCCTTTCAAAACACATGAGCTGGCAGTTAGAACGAGCCATTTGGGTCAGCCACAGGAATGCATTTAAAGAAGGGGGTTTGTGAGTACCCCCAAAAGAAGATGAATTAATATGGCAAACTGGGGATGGTCCCACAAGCCCTGCTGGCTTGTAAAGTATTTAAACCCACCCATAAACAACATCCCTGGTGGAAGCAAAGGTGTCTGGGCCACACCTCATGCATTCAACCTTCGCCAAGCCCGCCAAGGAATCCTTGGGCAATGCAAGCCGACAAGGATGCAGTTTGTTATTCAGTCTGTGACAGAATGATTCAGGGGTTTCCAAGAGCAGGAAATGAAACAGACAATGAAAGCTTGAGCAGGATGCTAATGATTCACTACACCAGCCTGGTGATACATTAAGTCCTCTGCAATCCCACTCGTGCAGGGCCGGAGCCCTCAGCACGCTGGGGCTGGTGGGGTGGGATCAGCAGCCACTGGTGGCAGCTCTGGGACCAGGAAAGCCAGCAGTGTACAGACAGGGACTTCTTCAAGGTCACAAGGAAGAGAAGGTGCTGAAGGGATGCAACACCAGCTTGAAAATCTTGAATAAGCCCTAGGTGCTCACAGCAGCTTTTTGCAGTGTCAATAGGACTGCAGCAGTCGGGTGGGCAGCGCGGGAGCGACGCTGCAGGACTCGGCTGAATTCAAAGATGATCTTGCAATCACCTACTGCCCCTACAGCCCCCTCCACCCCCTCTAACAGTAAAAGAGAGCCCCAGAAGGGATTTTCTGAGGCTGAGACCACAATGAGAATCCAGGCAAGCAGAATGCTGCAGGGATATCCAGGGCAAGGGGGAATATTTAGTCCTGGGGTGAGCAAAAATTCATCTGTGATAGCTCAGTCCTGTGCTAAATGCCAGGAGAGGGACTGGCTCACTCAGCACTTTCCAAATACTCATTTTCAGCCCTGTGCTCCCACCTGGAAGCCCTGTTTCTGCAACTGAATCCCAGGAGGCTGCTTCAACCCTTCAGCAGGCTCACAGCTCTCACAGCCACACAGGGCCACTGGAATCAGCAGTTTAAGGAAAAGGGAAGATCCAGCCAAGAGTTTCACATTAAAAAAGGACAATAACAAGCATGGGGGAATTTAGGTAATGCTACAGAAGACTGAACAGGAAGATGTAATTCAGACTGAAAGCTCTTCCTAGAAAGTGGCAGGAATCTTATCATGAAAGTCACTTCAAACCAAGCAGTGCTCATACCTGACATGGGCACAAGGCAGGGTAAGTTTGTGTTTCTCTTTCTCTGAGTTTGGATCCCCAGAATGAGAATGAGAAAAATTCTCTGCATTTTCCAGCACTGGTTAATCTAAGAGTGACCTGAGTCACAGAATCATAGAATTGTTTAGGGTGCAAAAGCCCCCTAAGACCAAGCCCAACCACGCCTCCAGCACTGCCATGGTCACCACTGACCCATGTCCCCAAGTGCCACATCCTCATGGCTTTTAAACCCCTCCAGGGATGGAGACTCCACCACTTCCCTGGGCAGACTGTTCCAGTGCTTGACAACCCTTTGGTGAAGAAATTGTTCCTAATACCCAACCTAAACCTTCCCTGGCACAACTTGAGGCCATTTCCTCTTGTGCTGTCCCTTGTTCCCTGAGAGCAGAGCCCGACATCCCGCTGGCTGCACCCTCCTGTCAGGGAGTTGTGGAGAGCCAGAAGGTTCTCCCTGAGCCTCCTTTTCTCCAGGCTAAACACGCTCAGCTCCCTCAACTTCTCATGGACTTGTGTTCCAGACCCTTCCACAGCTCCGTTCCCTTCTCTGGACACGCTCCAGCTCCTCATTGTCCTTCCTGAAGTGGTGAGCCCAGAAGTGAACCCAGGATTCGAGATGTGGCCTCACCAGTGCCGAGTTGCTCAGGTGCTTTGCAAAGCCATTTGCTGGAGGGAGGTACCAGTGTGGCTGGGGAACAGGGCCAGAGAGCTTAGGAGAGAACTGCCACGTCCTCACTCTGACCCCACAGCTCTGAGGGGATGCTGCTCCACGACCCCAGGCAGCCCCAGCCTCCTGCACCACCTCCTAACAGCTCTCACACTCCAGGAATTTACAACAGCACATTTGGGAGATGTGAGCAGCTGAGCCCAGCTGCCCACCCAGCACCCCAAAACACACTCCAGCTGCACCACAGTTTCTCCCTTGGATTCCACTTCCATAAATCACAGCTCGCCTCTACGCCTTGACACTTTCCCCCTTCTTTATGAAGAATCCCTAATGACGCTGTGTTCTCAGAGGCTTTTTTGTTTTGCTTTGGGGTTTTTTGTTTGTTTGTTTTATTTTATTGTGGCTTTCTTGATCTTTTTCCAAGGTGTTTTTCCAAGGACTTTTCACTGGCTTGTATTGTCTGGTGTTGTAGAGTCCTTGAAATCACTACAATGATAGGAGCTATCTAAACACTTCAGCTGAAACCGACAAAACTCTAAAGGCACACAGTGGAAAATAAAAATCTGTCCTTGAAGCCAAGGGGATATTTGCTGAAGCATTTCCCATCCCCTCGTCCAGCCTGCTTTCTGATGGCAAACTTCACCAGGAAAGCAACTTCTCCTGCACATTTGTGAAGTGCTCACTAACCACAGCATGTAGCTGTGCAAGCCTGAAGTCATCCGAATTCCTTGCCCACAGGATTTTTGGGGCAGAGACATACGTGCATATAAATACCATTATTTAGTGCGCAGCCCGTTGGTAAATGGTGGGACCTTGCATGGGTCACAGCTCCATCTACTGACTCTTCCACAAAATAACATTGTGGAAAAGCTTGGGAAAGCTCCTGAAAGGCTCATCCCCTTGGACATGCCTTTGGACACACGGGTCTGTGCAGGAATTTAAAAACGATCCCAGCACAGCAGCTCAGCCCAAAAGGGCAAAGCAAATTTACCTTTTCTGCAAAGAAGCCTCTTGGCAGAGCAGCAGGTCTGGGGTCATGCCTGAACCTACAACCACATGCCCTCAAGTTGTGGTATTTTAGTGTTTGTGGAATTAATGCTTCAGTGGTTTGAACAGAAGAGTTATTTAAACAGGGACAACACGTGCTTGGAGCTGAGCACTCCAGCAAAGTTTGGATCCAAGCATAAAATGGAAAACATTGTGTTCACTGGATCTGCTGCTATCTGAAGTGAGGCAGCAGCTGAGCACCATGTGATGGGGGGAAAAAAATGTCAATTTACACAGAAACTGAGACAAGACCACCGTCACATGTGAGACCAGAGGAAGATCAGGGAAGTGAATATGGATCACTCAAGCCACATCTCCCACTCTAACCGCTATACCCTTCTTATGTGCAGAGTATCTCCCTGAACCATAAAGGAGCTCACCCCTCCCATTCACACTGAAGGAAAAAGAATAAAGAAAAACACTGCAATGATTTATCTGCCCAGAGGGAAACAATCTTTACAGTCTTCTCTACAGCTCAGAGGAGACCTTGCCCTTGCAAGCCTCCTGTTTGCTGATGAGGCTCCAGATGAGCCCTGTTCTGCTTATTGTGTTTCATTGCAAAAGAGCCAGAACTGAATCAGAGACTTTTAATTACTCAAATACACGAATTAGTTTGTCCCAAATAGCAGCAAACTTCAACCAGAAACTGCTCACCAGAAAGCTGGACACCACAGGGCCTAGTTCAAAGCTGTCACAAGACTAGGAGACATGAGAACAACTCTCTTTTCAGGCCAGTGGAACAGAAATACATAACACTAACCTCCTTTTACAGTAAAAAGGGAGAGTTTGAGAAACAGTTTAGGCTTTAAGGCATTGCTGTGATCCAGCAGATTTAATTCCCAAGCTCCCATCACCACACCCTGTATATTCACCATCTTCCAGTACAATTCCACAGCTGAAACCAGTCTGTTCTCCCCAAATAGGCGCTGGCCTCTTCTGTTACCCAAACGCTACCGTTCATCCACACTTGAAAAAGGACTGCCCTGCACTACATTGCATTTTCAAGCCCTCTCAGCTCTACCTTCTGCAGCAAACTCCTGATACATGCCCAGCCCTGGGTCTTTCCCATGCCCACTCCCATTTCTTCTCTTTTTTAGAGGCACTGGGAGAATGTGAATTGCTTTGGCCACCTCTTGCTGTTCAAAGCCATCTCTCAGCCTAAACACCACCACTATAGCCCTAAAACAGGAACTCTGACCCTCAGTGGGACCTGAGGAATATGGCTCGATTGCCCCAGCTCAAGAAAGGGAGCAAACAAAGGCTCGAGGTCCCTCCTCTCACCTCCTCCTCCCAACCCACCCTCCATGTTTCACACAAAGCATCCACACACATTCCAAACAAATGGAAAAAAATAAGCACAAATCACCTCATTTCATTCTGGCATAAGGATAGATAACTTCCAACTTGCTGCCTGATGTCAAACTTGGATTAAAGGGTCACCAGCAGCACGCTTTTAGAGGAAGCCATGCTGTGTGAATTGGAGCCTTACCCACAGGTTTAAGCTCACACACAGATTTTACTGCACATCTCTCTGTCTTGGAGTAGCAGACAAAATGCAGTCAAGAGAAAGTCAATTCCTGACCCCATCCCAAGGCACATTTGTGCAAGGATGATAATGGGATCGCTGGAGAAGTCACGTGGTTAAAGACTTGCTGATGGCTCGTGGAAGACTCCAGGCTTTGCTTACACATCATTTTCTGTATTTTGTTTCTTCCATTTTATTACTAGAGACAGTTGCATGAGAACGGGATCTTTGTTGCTTAGGAGAGCATCTGCTCCCACTGCTTATCCTCCTCCTGAAGTCATAATCTTACGTGACATCAAAATCGTTTCCAGAGCCACCAATTACAGTGTCACAGAGGATTATGACTTCAGGTGTAGAATTTACAGTGGGAGCAGATGCTCTCTTCAGAAAAAAAAAACCCCAAAACCCAACCTTCAAAAAACCCTCTTTTCATACAAGTGTCTCTATTAATAAATTACAAAAGAAGAAAATAAGCTTGACAGCCAGAACTGTCGCTGAATATAAAAATAGTTTTCAACATTTCCACGAGGCATCAGCTGCTCTTTGGAAAGTTTCCAGGGTTTAGATTATAAAGAGGTAGAGAATGTAGTGAGAATCAGTCCATGACAGAGAAAAAGAGGGAGAAAAGACTGCAGAATGGTGTATTTCTGCTTAGTAAATGGACATTAAAATTTTGGGCAGCGCCGCAACGGCACCTCAGAAGGGAGGGAAAATAAAAAATGGGAACTGAGGATTTTTAGTTCTTTCTAAGGATCTCAAAAGCACAACTGAAATCAACCCAGGAACGTTTTTACAGATATGAAACCCTGTGTAAAACAAATTCAAAGAATCCCTGTTGCATCACAAGGAATTTACTCAGATGTTTCCAACAATCCCTACCCCAGAAGGACACAGAGGCTTTCAGAGGCAGTAACAATCTCAGGAGCAGTTTGGTAGGGAGCTAATATAGTCACAGCCTTCTCTGGATTTGATCCACGGAAACAAGCCAAGTGTAATAAGTCAGTTTGAAGCTGGAGGAAGGCTGGGAGGGAGGAGCACCCTTTAGGATGCACTAATAATGCCGTGTGATTTGAAATTTTTATTAGAGCTTAACAGGGCACAGCAACAGTAGGTGACAAAGAAAACAGACTGAAGGCGGGGAAATAGCCTTCTAGAAAAAAAGATAATAATGGAAAGTCTGCTGCATGGGAAATATTTTGTAAGATGACTGCCATTATTAGAAGATTTCCAAATGCCAAGCGTAATTAAAAGCTCTCTTTTCCAATGCAGTTCACGGCTCACACACAAACGTTTCCCACCACATGAGCCTCAGAACGCTGCAAGGGGCCAAGCAAAATGCATTTAAGAACTGCCAAACGTGCAAAGGCAGTTTGTACCAATTCTCCCCCCTCACGAACCCTCGGAAGAAAAAACCCTTCACAACAACCCTTTAAAGACTTTGAATTGCGCTGCCAGGGGATTATCAGTAAGTGACATTTACAAGTGATTAGAGGACAGAGAATTATCTTAGTCACTTGTGGGAAAGGAGGAAAGCTTCAAGGTCAAATCTCACAGTACTTAAAATGTCGGCAGATGTTTTGTTTACACAAAAAGTGCCATTTGATTTATGATACAGCTTTGCATCCAGAACTTCAACTGGACAGAACATCGGTGGGAATGGAATCAAAAATTCATATAATACCTTCGAATATTTCACTGATTCACTCTTATTAAAGTAAGAGGCTGGTTTATGTGCCAAACAGTTACACATTACCTATTAGCTCCTTGGAACAAGAGCTCCAAGCCATATAAACCTTGGCAAGCAAGGGAATGGAGATAAATCTTCAAAAGCTCCAGAAATCCCACATCCGCCCCTTTCCGCACTCACCTCCGGACAATGGACTGCTGGAGATTTTTGCAAACGGTAAGAGATTCTCCCATAAACATGTGGCACATGATGACCTCAAGGCAGTTGGCCATGAATGACATCACTGCATCAGACTGCAGAGTCCCGCTCCGGGAGACGATGCAAAGCCGCTGGAGAGAGGAGCAGTGACTCAGTGCCTGGAAGAACTGGGCGCCTGCACAGAAGTATGGCTGTTCCAGCCTGCAGGAATAAACAAAAACAAGTCAATGGGCAATTCATGCCTGGGACGCTCTCAGACAAGAGGGAAAGACACAGCACATTAATGGGGGGCTGGCAAAAGGATCAAGCAGTGCCTCCAACCCTAAAGGACAAGGGCACAAATAGGCAGAAAGGCCCTAAACTGCAGAATTCCGGCGCCCACAGGGAGTAACCCTGGAGTAACCCTGGTTTTGCAAGTTTCCCACGAAGCATGGTGGGTAAGACAAGCCTTGGATCTAAGCAGTAGATCCATTCTGGTCTTACAAGCACAGCTTGGATTCTGCTACCTGACATCCACCAAGCAGGTGATGTGGATCTGGGCATCTTCTGCTTCAGTGTACAAACACTGCCCAAACTGGTCATATCTTCAGTTTACTGCCTGGGGAGAAGCAGGCATGAAAAACACACAGTGCACAAAGGGTGATGCAGAACTGGGGCCAACACAGTGACCACAACCAGCCCTGCAAAGGATCAGAGCTACAGCTCTCCCACAGGAAGAACAACCACCATGAGCTCAACCTTTACCTTAAACCCCTGGCCCAGGGAAGGGAGACAGGATCACCTGGCCCAGGGAAGAGAGACAGGATCCTCTATTGCAGTGATCCAGGAGGACAATAAAACGACACAGTGAAGCCATACCTGGCCAACAAGGGGTCTGTGTTTTAACCAGCAGCATAAGTGGGTGACTCCCTCACAGGAACCAGCCTGCAAGGAGCTGAACCTGCTCGGGGCCTGTGCCACCAGGAGAGTTCATCTGCTTAGTGCAGATTTACTACGGGGCTGCAGAGCACTTGGGAATCTCAGTCATTGGGTCAGGAAAGCCAAGAGCTCCAAGAAGGTTAATCCATTAGGTGGTAACAAGCTGTCGGCCCAACCTGATCAGGATAATCTCTGCATAGGCTTTGTAATATGCAGGGATATCTCAGCAACTTAATCCTGTTAATTGATAAATTCTGTTTCAGCCTCAGTCCGCGACTGCTGTTGGGTGGCATTGCCTGAAGAGATCCTAAGAGCATATCAGCACTTTGGGTAATAAGTTAAAATTCATATTAAGAGAATGGGCAACCTCTTCAATTTTTCAACATCCTTACTGGGGCACTGTAAATTTAGGACAAAAAGCACAGAATCTCCAGCATCCAGGTTTCCAGGTGAATCTCTGGGACACACCAGCCACACCTGCAATGCCGCGCTTCACTCGCTAGATGGCAATGTTGCTCTGGAATAGCCCCTTAAACTTGTTCCTCAGCCTGGAAAGCTAGGAAGGGAAAAAGGGCGGAAACAGCAGGGAATAAGTCAAATCAAAAGGAAACTACATTATCAGGAGGAAGTGCTAATTTCTAAAACCATCTTAAGGCAATATAAAATCTTAGACTTTACTCAAAAAAGAAGAGTGACAGCTTCCACCCAAATGTAGCACAAGGAGACAGCCCTGTTGCAGCCTTCATTCCAGGCTCTGTGCTGCCTCCCATCTCTATTGCTCTTGGCCTCCATTTCAAAGCCTCAGGAAGCTACAGGGCCTAGGATGAGCAAAGCAACACTGCACACCCAAATCTCCTTCCCCAACCCTCAGTTCCTCGATGGCCATTTACTCTCCTGAAGATTAAAGACACATTCACGTAACCCAAGACCTTGAGCAACTCAATTCCCAACAGCTGCCATCCCTTGGATGAGAGACCAGCACAGTCCTCCCTCGTTATAAACGGGAAGTGGTGGAAAATTAAAACCCTCCTGAGCTGTTTTAGCCCTGCTAGCTCCCCTCACTATTGCAGTGGATCAGGAACAGGCACACAAACACCAGTCTCAGGGGATGAGCAGTGATTTCAGCCACAGTAACAGAACTGTGACCTCGCTGTCCCAACTGCACAGCATTTTGGACCTGTTTGTGAACAAAAGGGGACAATGGGACTGACAGGTTCTGCAGTTTCACTGAAAGAGGCTGATTAAGGAAAAAAAAAAGAAGAAAAAACCCATTCTCTAAAGTTGTAACATTTGTGTTCATATGGACTGGTGCAAGGAAACCACCAGAGTTTCCTTTCACAAGCACATTTCGGCTACCATGAAATTCCTTTGTGCACCCTTTAGGATCAGATCCTTGGTAGGACCCTTTAAATCCTACCAGGAGAGGAACAACAACAGGACAAACTCTAAATCTGGAATGTTTTCAGTACATTATAAAGAAAAGAAATAAAAAAATTAAGAGGTGAGATTTTCATACAAACCCAAGGCAGACAAATATCTCACTGGGAAACCTAAAAAAAACTCTCCATTATCTAGACAGTGTAGGAGTCTCTTCCTTCCTGGAAATTGAAGAGATGTGCGTGTACACAAAGCCAAAAAGTCAGCAAAGGCGCATAGTGTTTAACCTGCCCTGACAAGCTGCTAGCTCCCAAATATGCAGCATGCACTCTTCCTTATCTAAAAGGAAGGCAGTCACAGCACTTTTTGCTCCCAAAACACTGGTTAAAGGGCATATCCTGAGCCCTCAAGGACAACATGCAATGCCTTCCCGTTCTCCACAAGTCAGGAAGGAAAATACCCAGTTTTCAAGCCATTGCAGCTACTCTGGACCGGAACGCTTTTAACAGTAGCCACAACAAACCACACATCACATTTCTGGAGATCCACAAACAAAATGGGAGATGTTCAAGGGCAGCCCCTCACCTGAGATCTCTCAAACACTTGCAGTGTTTCAGCATGTCTGTGAGAGCAGACATATAGACCACCTTGCCCATCATGCCCAGGTTGGCCAAGGAAAGAGTCCGCAGGTGCTGGCACTGCAGCCCGATGTTGACGAGCCCAGAGCCCGTGAGAATATTTGGCAGCTGTGCTAAGGTGAGGCTCTGCAGGTAAGTCAATTGGCTAATGGCAGCCACCTCTGAATCCCCCACACTCTGTGCCCGGACACAGGGAGGCAACGAGTTCCGAATTGCTGGCTCGTTGCGGGGCATGGCTGAGGAGAAACTGGACCCAATTATCTCTAAGGTTTCCAAAAACCGGAGGCTTCCCATCAGAGCCCAAAACACTGAAGACTCGATCTTCTGATTTGCCTGGTCCCCTAAGTTCCTTGGATATGTCTGTATCCCAATCCGAACTTTCCTTCCAAATGTTTGGGGCACCAAATTAGGTGTGGTGGGAGGCTTCTCCACGCTTGCAGCAACATCTGTGATGGAGCAAACTGGTAGTGCTAAAGAGAGCAGGTGCTTTAGCCTGGACAGGAGCTGGCACAGGTGGTTCCCTATGCTTTCAGAACTGTGGTGGTGAGCTGCAGAGAGGTTCAGGTGTCTCAGGTTGCAGCAAGACACTACCAGGCTTTCCAAAATGCTGCTGTCAATGTCATCTTCTGCTTTCCGAAACAAGGACTCCGGGGCCAGACAGTGAACGCAGCCACTGAGATTCAAACTGGTCAGGCTTTTAAGATCCTTCCCACCATTAATGACCCTCTGGATCAGGTGCCCACCAGATAAGGTGCATCGGCTAAAGCTGAAGTAGAAAGGGTTGTTGAACTTCAAGTGTTGCAGGAGCCCAGAGCCGTTAATCCAGGCTTTGGGCAGTTGTAAAGCATCCAGACGTACATTTCGAGCCATGGAGTCCAGGAGGTTTTTGGTGGCTCCCGTCTCCGCAAAGCTGCCAGGGGCAGAGATGAGGAAGGCGTGAAGGTTCTCAGGTGTCCGATCACTCAGCACTGCCAAGTACAGCCTCACCACCTCCTGATTGACGTAGCCAGGAGCCAGCCTGGCGTAGAAGATGCGGAGGTTCTGGTAATGGGGCACGTTGCTCTCGCCCACCATCAGCTGCCCAGAGAGCATAAACCCCTCCCGCGAGCGATCGAGGATCTCAAAGTAAAGCAGCAGTTTCTCAAGGCTGGTGCAGCACGGGACGACACCGTATGAGGGCGTGTAAAGGGTTTGCTTCAGCTCCGAGACACGGCTGAGGGTGGCTTTGCACTCACTGCTCAGCTGGCTGGCATCAAACCCCGGGTTCACGTCGATGGCCAGGGAGCGCAGGTGCTGGAGCGTGGAGAGCATCTTGGAGAGCCGGAGAGAGGTGACGTGGCAGCCGGACAGGTTCAGCTTGACCAGGTTCTTGCACCGTGTTACGTGGTCGATAGTGGAGCTGGGCAGCCAGTAGCACCCGGCCATGTTCAGCTGGTAGATCTCCTTTCCAATGTCCCTCATCAGCTGCTTCACTTTGTCTTTGTTTACCTGCACCCAAACAAAACCACATTCAGTGAGATATACAGCAATGGTGGGCACTGCCTCAGTTTCCCAGCTGGAGATAGGGATTAGAGTGGTTGGCACTTGGATTACATGGCTCATCCAAAGGTTTGGGGATGGCAGCACAGCTTAAGAATTACCACACTGCTGGCAGCTCAGTCTGCCATACTTTGGACTCTTAAGATCACACTTCCTTTTGCTTCTGCGTTCTACTTTATAGACTGTTCAGCAGCTGAGAGTGGAAGGGAAAACCAACTCCATTTTCTACCAGCAAAGCTATTTCAGCAGAACTGGCTATGTGCAGAAACTCAAACTGAAAGAAGAATGTTTCCATTCTTCTTCATTCGGTTTCCTGTTTTGGAAATGAGCAACAAGGGCTTCCCCTTGCCTGCACTGGCTGATACAGCTCCCAGTGAATATATCACCCTTCCTTCCCAAGTTTTATTTTTGTTATAACATGCACACAATTTCTGGCTTTGCTGACTGCATGCCTGCCAGCAACATGCACAAGTTTTTTTTGCACAACAACATGGAAAACATACTATGAGAAAATGGTAACTTTACACAACCACAGTTACAAATGGAACGTTATGTCTACTTTCATTTTAGCTTCCAGAAATATGGAGTATTTTATATAACTAGGGGACAGTATTTTATATAACTAGGGGAACACAGAGCTATTCTAACAAAGCATTCTGGGAAATAAATGCTTTTATAAAACAGCTTATTGTGTATTTGATTTCAGAGTTCAGGAGCAATCTATTTATGCATACACATTGGAAAGGTCTACTGTTTGGCATTGTTTTTCAGAAGTCAGACTTGTCCTCACAGCTAACAGAAGAAGCAAGCTACTCTCCCCACCTTATAGTCCTTCTGAAGCAGAACTGTATGTGTTAGACTCTTGTCGAGGCAAAGTGTTGCAAGTTTCCTGCAGGTTCTCCTAACATTCAAGACCAGGTCTGTGCAAGGGACGTAGCTGAGGATGTGCAGAAGGATCTCATCTGAGAACTCCATCAAGTTGACTCCATTGCTTTCCTCCTCACTCTCCTCACTTACGACCTCCTGGAGAAAAAAAGAAGAGGAAAAAGAAAAGGAGAATATGGAGGTAGTGCAAGACTTCACATAAAGACATGGTACTTTCTCTTGGTCTTTCACTGTTTGCTAACATTTCCATTCATTATACTTACTTTGCAACTGGAAAAGTGACTGTCCATGATCCTTTCCTAAATATATCACAGAAATCTCTTTCTACATCCTTCCTCCAAGCGCCACCCGTTTCAATAACCTTAAGAGTTATATAACCATGCATATATACATATATATACGGCTATATATATCTGTTTACACATACAGACAGACACCAACACTGCAGTCCAGCATCACCCACAGCTCTTGTGCAACACACTCACACCTTAACGGCGAAACCACAGCCCAAAGTGGCACTAACGCCAGGGCAGCTCCTGAGGGGAAGCGGGGCTGCTCCACCTCACAGCCCCTGTGAGCCCCCCGGAGACACGCGGCCAGGGCGATTCCGGCGTCCTGGCCCCGCCGCCGAGCGCCCTCCCTGCCCCCGAGCCCGGCTCCCGCCCTGAGGGCTCCCGGCTCCCCCAGCCCCGCAGCAGCCCCGGCTACCGGCGCCCCGAGGGGCCGGTGCGAAGGGGAAGCGGG
>VZRS01003781.1:14748-25233 GCA_013398055.1 Ifrita kowaldi | reverse complement strand
CCATCCCGAGCCCTGGCCATTCCAAGCCCTGCCCATCCCAAGCCCTGGCCATCCCAAGCTGGGGGCAGCAGGGCTGAGCAGGAGGCACCACGGGCTGTCCAAAGGCCCCTTCCCATGGATGCAGCCAACAGCTTTTCCACAGGGCACAACAAGGTGTGGACAACCAGCACCGCCCCGAGGGATGTTGTTAATAAAGTCATTTGTGCCACTAATGAATTCTTTGGACCCTGTTGGGTTTTGGTAGCCCCAAAGCTGAGCTTGCCTGGGGAACCTTGTCCAAAGGAAGTTTTTCCATGGCCTCCCTGGGAAAACAAGGGGTGGGACAATAGGTTTCACCAGACAAAGAGCTGTGCAGCCTCCTGCGAGCGGGGAACACTCCAGGGATGCTCCAGGAGCAGGCAGGAGGAGGTGCCAAGGACAGGGAGTTTTCAGTGTGACCTCTTCCCATATTAATGCTTAAAATTCCATTTTGATGGAGAACGGAGGCCCCAACTTCCCACTCCTGCTGCCAAGGTGGCTTTTGGAGGAGGGATTATACAAAAAAGCCTTCTCCGAGCAGGAACACCCTCTGCCTGCTCTCTAAGGGAATGATTTTGGGAGGTGTGGGAGATCTGGCTGCCCTCTTGCAGCTGATCAGGCAAGACAATGTCTCAGTTCATTCAGCTTTCGGTGTCCCTGTCCCCTGGCTGTGCCACCAGCTGGGTGTCCAAACTCTGCTGCCACATCCCCCAGACCCTGCCTGGGTCCCCTGATACATCAAAATATCCCAAGGGGGAAAGCACCCAGGAGCAGAGGCAGTGAAGGTGATGGGGAATGGGGAGAGGTTTTACTGCAGCACTTCCAGGGATCACAGCAACATTCCCCAGCAAACAGAAATGCAGATCCTTGGGAAGCAGCAAAAATCAGGGAACAGTCATCCCAGAGAGAGTCCCGAGGGCTGCTGTCCCTGTCCCCGGTGCTGGCACTGCAGGCAGCCCCGGGGGGAGCTCAGGGGTGCCAGGCACACTTTTGGCACCGTTATTCCCTGCTGACTCCAGATTTCCCAGCAGTGTGGGAAAACCATGATCCCCACATTTCTTGGCCCTTCCAGCTGTTGGTCCCTCAGCACTGCCTGCCCTGGGAGCCCTGGGTTTGGCACTGATCCCGTTCCACCAGATGGGCAGGGCTGCTCTGGAATTCCCAGATTCCAGACTGGAGCTGGTGGAGGTGAGGCAGGTCTGGGAGGGGGTGAGGTGGAGCACAACCCTCCAGGTGACATCCCAATGCTCGTGGTGTTCATCCAAAACCCCTCCTGGACATCCCAGGAGTCCTGGACCATGCCTCCTTCTCCTGCTGCAACCATTGGGAGAACAGGCGCCAGCTGTGGGACGGACAGACAGACTCCTGCCACTCAATCCCCTCCAGCTGTGGCTTCCACCAGCAGTTTTGGGACATCCAGACCTTGTGGGTGCTCGGACAGACACTCCTGGCAGCATTCCCGTGGTGTTGGTGCTCCTGCCACGCTGAGAACAGTGGAACTCACCAGAGAACGTGGAATCCTGGTGCTTTGCCACAGGGACAAACTCCCCAGGGGAAAGCAGGAAGGAATTCGCCTGTTCCCACAGAATCCCAGGATGGTTTGGCTTGGAAGGGACCTTAAGACCATCTCATTCCACCAGCCCAGGGTGCTCCAAGCGCATTTGGAGCAGGTGAGGATTGGGATGAGGATTTCCTCTGAGCACTGCCGAGGGAGGCAGTGGCCGGGGCTGTAAAAGCTCTTCCCCATCCCCACTGTCCCCTCCAAGGTCCCCAGGGAGGATCCCCATAGAGAATTCCCATCTCCCCACTCAACACAACCCATTTCCCTTCTCCTCCTGCCTTCCCCCTTCCCGGGACAGAAGATCCCACAATTTTCCATTCCCTTCCAGCTGTGTTTACAGTCACAGGATTCCTTCCTCCTCCTGAAAGTCACTCTCAGGGTGAAATTTGAGGTTGTAAATTATTAAAATGTTATCAAGAGCGTGCAGACTTGCCCATTTTTTTTCCTGGTGGTGAAGAAGCTGATGTTTAATTCAATTTTTCCCCCACACTTTCTTCAGTAATACTTAAAAACTTTCCATGCACATACACACACGGAGGCAGATCCAAACCTTATTTCCATTTATTTCGATGTCTCTTTGGGCCAGAGGCTTTATTTTCCCTCTTTCTGCTCAGTGCTGAGAAAAGTTTGGGTGTTGTCATTATATGAATAATATATAATAATAATAAATTCAGCACTCTTCCTTTTGAAATGTTTCTTCATAAGAAATGATTTTAAATGCTTTTTCTGAGGGAGAAGGAGCAGGTGAGAGCACATATATGGCACACAATTATTACTGTTCTCTATTAGACAGAGCAAAGCCAGCTTCAATTCACAGTTTCCTGACAGGATCTCCTTAAATAAAAACACAACCCTGCTTATCATTTTCTAGGTTTTAATTCCTGGGGCTGAAACTTCCTTGGCTGGTGTCTAACAGGGTTCAGCTTTCCTTAAAACGGGAAGGAAGCAAACTCTTCTTTTTCCAAACTCTTCTCCTCTCACATTTAAGGAATTTTACAACTTTGAGGGATTTCTATGCTCCTGGGGAAAAAAAAAAAAAGGCTTGGCTGTTTGACAGAGCAGCTGAGGTCAATGGTGTCCTCTTGGAAATACATCCAAACCCAGTCCCAGCCAAGAGCTCCTGGAGAAGCTGGGTTGCACCATCCCTGTAGCTCTTTGTCGGTGACTGGAAGCTGAAACCTCCAAATCTGGGCTCTACCCAAGGGGGAAACGCAGTGAGGGAATGGGAAGGAGGAGAGAGGGCGGGGGGATGAGGGCTGAGCAGTGGGAGAGGGCTGGAAAAGATGCAGAGGAGCAGATGGGATGAGGTTCAAAGCTGCATCCTTGGACACTGCCAGGGATCCAGGGGCAGCCACAGCTTCTCTGGGCACCCTGTGCCAGGGCCTCACCTCCCTCACAGGGAACAATTCCTTCCCATTATCTCATCTAAACCTCCTCTCTTCCAGCTTAAAGTCATTCCCTGTGTCCTGTCCCTCCATGCCTTGTCCCCAGTCCCTCTCCAGCTCTCCTGGAGCCCCTTTAGGCCCTGCAAGGAGCTCTGAGCTCTCCCTGGAGCCTTCCCCTCTCCAGGTGAGCACCCCCAGCTCTCCCAGCCTGGCTCCAGAGGGGCTCCAGCCCTTGGAGCATCTCCATGGCCTTCTTCGGATTTGCTCCAGCAGCTCCACATCCTTCTGCTGTTGGCCCCAGGGCTGGAGGCAGCTCTGCAGGTGGGGCCCCACCAGAGCAGAGCAGAGGGGGACAATCCCCTCCCCCAGCCACTGTGACTCCTTGATAATAATATATAAATAATGTATAAAGTACATCATGTGTGCAATGTGTCTCCCACACCATACCCGGCCTCCTTCAGCACGAGGAGAGAGAAGGGGACTCACACCGCCCATTCCAGGAGTTCTCTTCCCACTCCAGTGATTTCTACCCCCAAAATCCTTTCAGTCCTGGCAGGGAGCTTGAGCTGGGAGATGAGTGATAAGGCGCAGTGATATCTCCCCTGATCCAGTGTTCCCCAAAAAGCTGCTCTAAGCCACTCTCTGCAGCTGAGGAAGGGGCTTTGCTCACCCTTGTGCAGCTTTTCCTGTGCTCCAGGACCTGGATCTGCACCTCTTCCAAGCACTTTGGTGGCACACATTCCCAGAGCTGCCACACGGGCTGGCACATCCCGCTGCAGGAGCCCAAGCAGCATCCTGGAGGGAAGCTGGAGCATTAGCAGCAGCATTCCCATCCCACATCTGGCAAGTCTGGCACTGTGGGAACGTCAGGGAGATCCCAATGTGTGAACACGACCCGGGAACACGGTTCAGAGTGAAATGGAGCCTGGTAAATACTCTCCTGTGCTGGGTTCAAGAGCTCCAAAACTGCCAGAGAGCTCCCAGCAAATCTGGGCTCTCCATCCCTGGGCAGCACTGCAATTCCAGAGGGAGGGAAAACTCCGGAGAAGATGATAAATGGGGCTGTGAATAACTGAGCTGTACACAGCTTTGTGAGCCAAGAGCACCCGAGGCACGGCTGGGGAGGGACAGCTCTGACATTTGTGCCCCTTGCCCACATTTCCAACGAAAACCTGACTCCTCCTCCAGAGGGAACTCGTACCAGAACGGATGAGGAGAGGAGGTTGGCAGCTGTCTCCAGCAGCAGTGGGCACCACCACTAGAGAAGGATTCTTTTTGAAGGATTATTTTCTCTCCTTCTAATGGAAACCAATCCATCGAGGTGCTTCTCACCTCGCTGAAATAACAAAGAGGCTTTTTAATGCATCCCCCAGCCCGGCTCTGCCTTTCCCATCTCTCCTTAATGAATCTGCCAATATATGATGGGAACTGCAGACACAGATCAGCAGCAGGCTGGGACTGCAAATCCATATCCCTAAAAAGGCATCCTTTTCACCCAAACAGGTTCCTCCTCCTCGGAACACTCTGTTCTTCTCCCAGGTGGACTTGCAAGGAGAAGGAGACAAATAACATGGATCATGGAGAGGCTCGGGCTGGAAGGAACCTTAAAAATCCTCGAGTTCCAACCCTTTCATTGGTGCCAATCATTAATTTCATTAATTGCCTTCCTGTTTATGGAACACAAACTTGGATGCAGACTCAATCTACGAATTTAATTACGGGCAGAAATCACTTTTCTCTGCTGAACCTGGAAATTTAAAGTCACCTTTCATGCAAAGAAAGTAAATATCTTTCAATCACGACAAACCTTTGTGAGGTTTTAAAATTATTTGTCTTTTTTCCCCACTCACATGCTGCCCTTCTATTCATTCTTGGAAGTGAGAAAAGAAATAATTAACCAGAACAAGAGAGGCACCACAAGCACTGAAGTGGTTCAGCTTAGAGAGGAGAATGAGAAGTGATTTGATTGTGAGGGATCGCGAGCAGTAATGAGAATTTACAGTTATTTCCTAGCAGCAATGGGGATGGAGCGTGGTCCTCTGATAAAGCACAGCAAAGTTAATATTTTCAACTCAGAGCCTGGTGCTGGAGTGGCAGAGGCAGAAGGAACTTGACTGAAACCCAGTGCGAGGTCGGCTGTGTCCTCTCAGCTCCCAATTGAGTCATTTCTCCTCGAGGAGCGAAGCTGCTGTGCCGAGGCCTGGCCTTCTGTTTGCTCTTAGGGAAAAAAAAAGCTGATTTATGGCCGTGGACTTGCCTCGGAGTCGTTTACCCTGATATCTGCTTCCCAGATAAGTGGATAAATGGGATGAATGGGAGCTGCTCCTTAGGTGCAGAGAACCCTGTCAGTAAATATGCATTATTGCTGGGATTAGCCCGAGGAATCGCAGGCATTGCTCATGCTCTGCTCGCTGCACACTCCCCCTCATTCACTCCTGAAAGCCCATCTGGTTAAATGAGCTCGTGATGCCCGATAATCGATAGCTCCCGGCTATCCGGGGGAATGCCGGGATGTGCCGGCAGCAGTGGGATTGGGGAGCCCCCACCCCGGCCAGGCACAGCGGGGGCTGCCCTGGGAAAGCAGGAGAGACCCTAAAACCAGCTCCTTGGCTGATTGTTACTTAGCTGGCGCTTGACCCTAAAATCTGACCCCAAATCACTGCCTGGCCACTCTGCCCTTCTCCAGCTTCCCCTCCACTCTGTTCCTGCAGGGCAGGAGAGATTCCTTACTGACCCAAGGCTTTTAGGGATGGGATTTGAGACCTCCCAAGCCTCTGCACCAGGGGGAACCTGGCACCCCCGCAGTTCCCATGGCCGGGTGTGGCCCCAAACCCCACAGCAGCCCCAAAATGCAGGTCTGGAGGCATCACCCAGGGACCCGGGCTGCCCTGTCCCCACTCCACAGCAGCACTCTGGTGCCTCAGGACCCGTCCCTGGGGATGCTTCTCCAGGCTGTCAGGGGAGCTGTGGCTCTGCTGGAGCCCGTTCCCACCTCCGGCTCAGCGGGAGCTGCTGGCCCAGCCAGATGGAGACTCTTCCAAGATCCGTGTTCCTTAACTGCCGGAGCATCTGCTTTGTGCCAGGAGCAGGAGGGGAGGTGATTTATTCCACAGCCTTTCAGGCCACAGTTGGGAACGTTTTGCTGTGGCCAGGGAAGCTGCTGCTGCTGCTGCTGCTGCTCCAGAGCAGCTCCGCACCCCCAGGAGCAGCACAGACCCCTCTGTGCAGCTGCAGCAGCCTCGGCCCCCGCACCACAGCCCTCCTTTGCTCCAGGTGAGCCCACAAACAGGTCACTGTTGTGGTTACTCGTGGCTTGGCAGGGAGTTCAGCCTTTCAGCTGTAGTTATTTGTCACAAAGGGCTCCTGGGGAGGGGGTTTCTGTGTGCTGGAGGCCTCAGGGTTGCTGCTGCTGCAGTGTGAGGACAGGAAAGTTGCTCCCTGCTTGCCAAAGAGGCTAAAATCAATCTAATGTGCCTTCAGACCTAAGCAGAACACGGGTTTTTTTCTCCATCCCAGTACCACGTGTGTTTGCACAGACTAAATTCACTGTCCCTGCCTCTGATGCCTTGACAAGGAGCAGTTTGTCAGAGGAAAAAAGCAACTTTGGAGACACAGAAACTTTCCTTTGAACCTCAGCCTGTGCTGTGTTTGCTTCACTTGCAAAAGCCTGGTTTATTTGCCCACTCGAGCTCCTCAGTGTAAATATTTGCCCTCTCTCGTTGCCCTCATTAAATCCTCGGGATTAGAGCTGGAAGTGGAGGGGCTTTGCTGGGGTGTGGGGTTTGCCTGCCCAGCCCTCGGGTCAGGCCGTGTTTGCTGAGCTGCTCAGCACATTGGGGGCCCCAGAGCCCCGCTCAGGGACCCATTTCCTTGTTTATTCAATCGATTTGGGTCTGTGTGCTGAGAAATCCACACTGAAAATTTCCTCATACCAAGACGGGTGTGAGCTGGGAGCACACATGGGCTGGCAGCTCCTGGGCTTTCCAACCAAACTGCATCTCACAGCACACTCAGGAGCCTCTCCCGAGGGAAAAACCTGGGACTGATGAAAGAGGACATGTCCAAGGCCAGGTTGGACAGGGCTTAGAGCAACTTGGTCTCCTGGAAGGTGTCCCTGTCCATGGCAGGGGGCTGGAATGGGATGGACTTCGAGGTCCCTTCCAGCCTAAACCATGCTGTGACTATGAAATTAAACCCAGGATAAAGCATTTTTGTTTGTCTGCTGATTGAGGGCAGAGGGGAATATTATGGAATCATATCATGGAATGGTTTGGGTAGGAAGAGAGTTGGAAGAGCCCTTAAAGCCCATCCCATCCCTAATCCTGGCAGGAACAAGGACACCTTCCACAGACCAGGTTGCTCCAAGCCCCGTCCAGCCTGGCCTTGGACACTTCCTCTGCTCTCAACACGTTGTGCTTTCCCCCCTCCACTTCGCATCCCAGTTTCTCCACTGAGGAACAACAAACTCATTGCTGGCGTTGGCAGGGATAAGTTCAACACCACATCTCCCTTCCCAAAAACTCAGTGGTGACTCCGGGGTCAGCAGGATCCGCCCAAGGGATCAGAGCAGAGACGCAGCCCCGTGTGACGTCTGTGCACAAAGCCATTGGAAGCCCAGACACCTTCCAGCCCAACCCACTGTGGGTTGATTCTCACACCCAGATGAATTCCCAGCTGATTTTCCCTCCAGGGCCACCAGCTCGCTCCAATGACTGCAAATGATCCACAGGGCGTTCCCAAAAGGGGCCTTGCTAAACCCAAATGTTTTAGAGGACCAGCCCCACTTTAGGAGGGGAGAAATCCCTTTTCCTCAGTGAAGTTCTGAGGGAATGCAGGATACAAGGCACTTTCTGACACCTCTGAGCTGCTGTTGGAACACTGAGTCCAAACCAGCCTGAGGAATGTGAGGTGCTGGAGCTCACCAGGAAACATTAATTACTTCTTCTCTAATTCTGAAATGTAGCTGAAAAAAAAAGAAAATCAGGGCTATTTTTCCCTTCTGCAAGCACAGATTCCTTTCTCTGATGTGAGGTTTTGCTTACAGTAATTTGCAGTACAGAAGCTCTGCCCAGAAGAGCCTTTGAAGCCGAAAAGCTTTGTTTAACTTCAGCAAAAACAGAGCTCCAGACCAAGCTGGAACATTTGTACATCCCAGTAAAGCTTTCAGCACCAGTGGACTGCTCCCTTCACTGCCTTATCACCTTGGATAATTTATTGAATATCACCTTAGATAATTCATTTGGTGATAGCAGTGCTGTTAAATGGGGAGGGAAGGTGCAGAAGCACCCAGGGAAGAGAGAAAAGCTCTTTTGGAGGGTTGCCTGCTACTGGAAGATGCCCTGGTGCCTCCTGCCTTTCTCCCAGGACACATCTGATGCTTTCCCTCTCCCCAGCAGCATCAGGAGCCTGGATTTCCTGGTGTGCCACTCATTTGCCGTTTGGCTTTCCCCAGAATTCCAACCCCACATCCCTGCTGCCCATACCCACATCCCCACCGACCCCAACCCCACCTCCTTTCCCTGGAAAAGAGCAGAAACGCCCTGCGCCACTCAGCCAGAGCGGTGCAGTGACACAGCAGAGTCCTGCCATCCCTCCTGCCTTATTTCCCCTCTATTTTCCAAGGATTTGAGGACCCCTGCTCCCTGTTATTTATTGCTGTTGCCTTGCCATCACTGCACACCCTCCTGGGAGGTTTTGCTGCTGTGCAGGAACGATTGATTTTCTCTCTCTACGCCCTGCTCACCCCACGGACAGGGGAGGTGCTGCCCCTCCAAAAGAGAGGGGTCCTGGACACCTCCTCAGCTTAAGGAAAGGTATTTCCCTTAGGCTGAAAACCTTCTCAGAGCCCTCGGCCCCTTTCCCAGCATCCCAGCACTGCCCATAACTTCCAGCACTGCATTTTTATAGCAGCTGTCCCCAATTAGCAGCTCAGGGTGGCTAATGAGCCCCATCATTAACCCCTCAGGGCTGCCACTGCCCGGGATCCAGCTCCTCCTCCACAGGCCCGTGCAGGACCTTTTCTCCACACTCCTCCCTCTTTGTTCGAAGGTTCTCTTTGCCTTCCAGGCACAAAGAACCATTTTAGGAGCACAGACATGCAGTAAAGCTAATTCTGCCTTGATTAGCAGGGGAGGAAATGCAGAGCATCTTCCTGGCCACCAGCTGTGGCCCTTTGGCTCCAGCCCTCCAGATGTTTGCTGGCCATGCATCCCCTCCCAGCTGGTGGCCACTTGTGCACAGGTGTCACCTTGAACTTCTGTTCTCACTGTAACTGATCCTGGAGGAGACGAAAAATCCCCACCTGCCTTTGTCAGACTTGTTGGCAGAAACACCTCTGCAGAGAGCCTTTGGAAGCAGCCCCTTCCATGAAGGCTGAGCTCCAATCTGATATAAAATCCTCCACTCCCCATCCAAACATCCCAGAGAAGCTATTTCACAGAGGGGTGTCCTGGCCAGTACCATGAAAATATAATTACTCATCCCCTCAGTGGATGATGGTTTGGTTGTCCTCCAGATCCCGAGATTTAAGGTTTGCTCCCGACTCCAGCCGGGTTTTTCTGCTGGATCCAGGCCTTCTCTGATGGAAAAGGTTAAATTTGGATGTTCCCGGGGTCTTGCAGCGGGGAGGGCCCTTGCTGTGCCACACCAGGGTATAAAACATCAATTGACAGCATCCATTTTGAGCCTTGTAGGCTCAAAGTGAGTGAAAACTCTTTGGGAGAACCTCTCCATATGAATCCTGTTCTGCAGAGCCCTGGGAAGAGGCAGAAATGGGAACAGGAATCAGCAGAGACGTTCCCAGGGGTGCACAAGCATCCGAGTCTGGTCCATGGAGTTCGGATTCAGCCGTGACCTCCTGGAGCTGCTCTGACTGAAGACATGACCTGAGGTTTTCCCATCAACCCTGCAGCTCCTGCTGCTGGTGGGGGCAGATTGGAGCCTGGAGACCCTTTCCCACTGCGGGTCTGCTCTCACTGCTCTGACCAGTCCCTGCCTGGACCTCTCTGTCCCTTTTTGGTGGCTTTCCCACCACTTTTCAACTCATGTCACCTCCCGTGGGGTCGGTCTGCAGAGCTTCCCACCCTTGCTGCTGCTCCTGTGGGATGGGACACCCATCCTGCTTCCATCCCACCCTTCCCCCCATGCCCGGGGGGATAATCCTTTGAGTGACCGTTCGGGGATTGCATCCCAAAAAAGCCTCGTTGTCGTGCAGGAGCACCAGAAGTGCTTCCAGAATTAGCAGCTCCTCCAGGTTGCCCTGTTCAGTTTGAGATGTGCCACTTCAGAGCCCTTCAAGGGCTTGATTTGGGAAGTAAATGGGATTCGGAGCAGGTGAAACGTTCGGTAATTACAAATTATTGGAACACTTCACGTTATGAAAGCCCTTCAAATAATTTTAAATTGCTTTGTACTAATTGTGATCAGTGCTCCATTCATTTCCAAAACCCTCTTCAAACGACAAGTCCTGGGATATTTTGGGAGCTGGAACCCAGAGCTTGGTTTAAAAAAAAAAAAAAAAAA
>VZRS01003781.1:0-14691 GCA_013398055.1 Ifrita kowaldi | reverse complement strand
AAAAAAAAAAAAAAAAATCCACAAAAAATTTCCTGTTTGGAATGCTGCACTTCTGAAAGAGCTGTGAAAAATGCACTCACCGGCTGCATGTCACAGGTTCTTTCGTGTTGCTGGAGCAACATTCCAAGGCCAATGAGTACAGCTGATACCCTTGAGCAGAGGATATTCCCCAATTACACCACTTGGGAACCATTCGGGTATGAAAAGGAGGGTTAGAGAAGAGGACCAGACAAGCGTGTTCCTGGCAGGAAAACGAGGCGCTGCTGGAGTGTGGGAGAGTGCAACAGGCACCATTCCTGGGCATCCTTCATCCAGGACAGACAGGAACAGCTTCTCCATGCTCCGAGCCAGCTCCAGGCTGCGGGCACTGATTTATATTTCAATACTTGTTAAAACCTGCCCATGGAACAGCACATGGGGCCTTTAGTGGGACATGTTCCCAAACCCTGATGGGAATATTTGGGTTGGCTGGAGATCTGGGCACCTTGGAGAGGTAAGAGTTGTAATAGGAGAATTCTCACCTCTCCGAGGTCTCCTTGTCTTACAGGGTGATGAATCATCTCTTAGGGGTGGGTTTTTCCTGCAAAAACATCGAAATCATCCAAAATGATGATTGCAGCCTGTTGAATACGGCGAGCTTGAGCTACATGACTGTGTAGGACCTACTCGTAGCTGGTCTAGAAGTTGACCAGAAAATTGGATTATTGTCCCCTTAAGCTAATAAAACCCATTATTTGTACTATCTTAACTGGACAAAAGCATTATGAATCACTAATAATAAAATTAAACCATTAAATCTGATGGCACAGGGTGCCCAGAGAAGCTGTGGCCGCCCCTGGATCCCTGGAAGTGTCCAAGGCCAGGTTGGATGAGGCTTGGAGCACCCTGGGATAGTGGAAGGTGTCCCTGCCCATGGCAGCAGAGCTGGGAGTAGATGGTCTTTAAGGCCCCTTCCCACCCAGACCATTCTGGAATTCCATGGTTCTATCCATCTAGAGAAAGGGAAAAGCATGCAGCTTAATTTTAGGGGTTTGGTAGTTTTTAAGGATGGCAACAGAAGGAAAACCTGCAAAATCCCGGCGCTTCTGGGTCCTCACCCTGCCTCTCCCATCCCAGCTTCTTCTGGATGATCTTTTCCATTCCTAACTCTCCAGGTGTGACAATCCACCCATACCCAGTCCCACGGTGTTCCTGGGATATTTTCCATCGCTGGAATATTGTTCATCACTGGAAGGCTTTACAGGAACAGGTTCTTATTTTCCTGTTTAGCAGCAAAGGCCTCTTTGTTTCCTTTTCCATGTGTTTTTTTTGTGACTCAGCACCCAGTGGGTTGCTCCTGTCCTGACTCCCTCAGAGGGCCTTTGCTGAGGTGAGAAAACCTTTTTCCATGGCCACTGGAAATGTTAATGGGAATCACAGCATTAGGGCCCTTCCCACCTCCCTGCACCTGGAGAAACCTCCTCTCCCTCCTGCTGCTGCTCCTCTCGATGCTTATGGAGCTCATTATCCTCTCCTTTCCCAGGAAAACGCTGAGGGTTTAGGAAGCTGAGGGGTTGAAGTGCAGACAAAGTCATCAGGCTCCTGAAGGTCTCCTCGGGGAGGTTCCGCTCTGGGTCCTGTCTGGGCCCCACTCCGGGTGGGGAAGATGGGGAAGGGACCAACACCAACACCTTTGCTCCTTTTTTGGGTGAGGTGTTCCAGGCTGGAGCTGCTGAGACCATCCCCGATGGGTTCATTATGTAGTGACCTCACCAACTTCTTTGTTTTCAAAGAGCTGGGTGTTTGTCCCATGGTCTGTGCCCAGAACTGGTCACACACCATGGAATGGTTTGGGTTGGAGGGACCTTAAGGCTCATCTTGTTCTACCCCCTGCCATGGGCAGGGACACCTTCCACTATCCCAGGCTGCTCCAAGCCCGGTCCAACCTGGCCTTGGACAGTTCCAGAGGGGAGAAGATGGATGGGCACAGAGTGACTGCACTTCCAACATCCAATCACCTCTAACTCCACCTTCGCATGTATCAAATCCCACTTCTCCCAGTTCCATGGTCACCTGGATGCCTTGGTCAGAAACCCAGCTGTGGGATTACTTTGGGCCCTTGCCCTCCCTGGCAGCAGTGGTGGGAGTTTCTCCCCTCCTCTCCAGTTAGAAACTTTCACAAGACTTGCGGGGACTTCACTATCTCAGAAACCTCATCTGCACGCCAAATGGTGTTTGGAAGAAGTCAGAGTTTAGCAAGGGTTACGCCAACCTCGCTGCCTTGAGAAACCAGGCTGCAAAACCAGCACAAAGTCAAAAAACTGCTCATTTACTAATTACAATAACAATCAAACTCGGTCATTAAAAAAGCAGTTAAAGCTGCAAACAAACAACTGCTTCCACAGTTATCCCTAAGAGCCTTTACAAGGCCCAAGTTCTCCAAAGCCATGAAAATGAATAGCTCAGGATATCATAAATTTTATACTGCTCCCAGAGCATTCCAGTATTCCAGAAAATGCATCTTTCATCCCCCTCAGCAGCCCTGGCTCCCATGCAGACTGCAGCCATTCTCTCAGTGTAATTTTATAACGCGCACAACTCAAAGCCTCTTTGTAAAAGAAACATAAAAATGATGCATGCGCATATTAAAGACTCGTATTTATCAGGCTCCAATGTGAGTCCACGTCTGTGCTTAATGTGGCCATAAATCAGCCGCTGTCCCCGTTAAAGCAGAGATGAAACCCTGGGATCAGGAGAAGCTATTTACGAACGCCGGAGCCGCTAATCCGAGCGGCGTTTGGAAAAATATTTGTTAAAAAGATTTCCGATCAGAGCAGATCACTGCGAGGATGCAGCATGGAAGGAGAATAAAAATAAAACCCCGCCAATTAAAGAGAGCCAAGAACTTCTGGCTCGAGGTGGGTCAGGAGGGGGAAGCGTTTATTTTATATTTAATTAATCAGTGCCCTGAGTTTATCGTGCTCCTCAGGTGGATGTTCGGGTCTTTGAGGAGCCTCCTTAAAGTCTGGACTACAGAAAACAAACCCTGTCAGAAGGGGGTTGGAGTGAGATGGTCATTAAGGTCTCTTCCAGCTCAAACCTTTCTGTGATTCTGTTAAAATATCATCAAAACTGCTTTTCGTAGAATCCCGGGATAGTTTGGGTGGGAAGGGACCTTAAAGCTCATCCCGTCCCACACCCTGCCGTGGGCAGGGACACCTTCCACTAGCCCAGCTTACTCCAGCCTGGCCTTGGACACTGCCAGGGATCCAGAGGCAGCCACAGCTTCCCTGGCCACTCTAACCCGGGGCATTCCCACCCTTTGCTCATGTTCAAAATTCGTATTTCTTATTTAAAATAAACCCACCCAAATAAACCACATGAAAGTGCAGGACCTACTGCTTCGCCATGGGACAAAGATGCAGCAGCCTGTCCACCTTGGGCTGCCCTTTGCCACCAAGAAGCCGCCTCCTGCTCCTCACAGTTGCCAAGAAGTGAGCGAGGAGAGAAGTGAGACCACGGGGAGAAGAAGAACCTCATCTCCCTGGAGAAGAACCACATCTCCCCTCATCCCTGTCCCAGGTTTAGGCGATGTGGGGGCTCACAGGGAGGGGACAATAACTCCCCCACTCTCCCCCGCAGGCTCTTGCTGCTCATCTGTGTGGCCATGAGCTCATCAGTATTGAAATTGGTTCATGCATAGTTCCAGTGAACTCCTTATTCCGAGCCTGCAATGCTCCGAATTCCTGCCCTGCTGAAATCTCTGTTCCAACGGCACGGACCAGCCATGCAATTTCAGAGAGAGATAAGATATAGATCTGCTGTACTCTGGTGATTCTCTCTCACAAGTGCACCTTGTCAGGCCATAATTTGATATTCTTTTACCGTTCCTATAGGGGAGGACGGGAAAGCCCTTTAATTTAAAAAAAAAAAAAAATCACATTTTCCCCCTTTTGTTCATTAATGACACAAATAGTAAAATGTTCAGATTACATCAGGGAATGGAAAAGCCCCTTGGAGAAAAGACACTGACAAAAGCTTCATTTTCAGGTGAAATTGCACGAAGCTTCAGGCGCCGCATCCTCCTGGTGATGTGGTTTTATTTTTCCCCCTGCCTTTCATCCCCAAGCATCCCCGTGAATGTTAATCCATTTTACAATGGGACGTTTAAAAGGACTGCAGAGAAATCAGGTTTGATCCGCTCTGATGTCTTCCAGAAATCTCCAAGCAATTTGCAGCTGTGAATAACACACGGGGAGCGTGGGGAGAGAGAGCGGGGCCGGCCCCTCGGATGCTGGCTCCAGCTGCAGCTCACATCCTGCAATAAAACCGTTCCTGATCAGGATGCTTTGGGTACTGCAGGGATGGGGTTTATTTTTCCTAAAGCTGCTTGATGGTTTTTACGCCTGCCTGGGTGACCACGGGGGGAAAAGGGAAGGGGCAGGATGAAGGATGGTGTCCGTAGCAGGATCCTGTCGGAGGGTGGCATGGACTGGCATTGAAGAAGTGCCAGGTCCAGTGTGTGAGGATGGACAGGTTCTCCACATCTCCAGTGCCTTCAAAGCCAGAAGTGGGATGTCCAGAAGGGGTGTGTGACTCTTCACTGGAGCCAGGAGAGAACCTGCACTCGGTTAAAAAAGTGGGAATCAGAGAACCTTAGAATGCCAATAGAATCCCAGAGTGCTTTGGGATAGGAACAGGACCTTAAAGACCAAATGGTAGGAAGGGACCCTAAAGACCATTTAGTGCCACCCCCTGCCACGGGCAGGGACACCTTCCACTATCCCAGGTTGCTCCAAGCCCAATCCAAGCTGGCCTTGGACACTTCCAGGGATGGGATGTCCATGACCGCTCTGGGCACCCTGTGCCAGGGTCTTTTCAAACCAGCACGTGTAGGACACAGCCTCCATGGCCATGGGGATCCTCAGGGCACCAGCTGAAGCGGAGAATTCCCAGGTTTCGGTGGGGAGGAGGAATATTTAGCAGTGGCCCTATCCCCCACCACCACAGGCAGCCTTCGGCACTGGAATTCCCACACTCGCTCCCCTGCAGGGTTTGCAGAGGAGGGGATGTTGCAAACAGCAGCTGGATGAGCAGCCAGAGGAATTTAAAATCTGGGATAGTCGATGTGGAGTCAGCGACAGATCTGGAGAACAGCTCCCTGCACTGGGGGTGCAGAGGGGATGGTGGGAAAATGCTCCATGCCCAACCCCAACACCGCTCTGCTTCCACCTCCCTGGCACTCCTTGTCTCGTAAAATCATTGTGTGGGACCCTGTTCCCTTTGGCATCTGGCCATAAGGCAAACCATTGGATTTCACTTCCAACCTACAGCTTATCCAAGAGATTTCTTCAGCCACAGGGTGGCCACGGGAACATGGGGCAGAGGAGCGATGTCCTGCTCGTGGAGGAAAAGCAGCCAGGAGCTGCTGGGACTCTTTCCAAGGCCTCTGCACGGGTTTGGACTGCAGGGAGTTTTGAATTCCCTCAATTGTCATGAGATTTCTTGTTCCTCATGTCAGACTCTACTTACCAGGATCGTCCTGAGGATGTTTAGGACTGAAACAGAGAACTATAGCAGGATGTCCTGAACTGAATCTGGGCTGGCAGAGAGCTCCTTGAGGGACACCACCATCACTCTCCCAATCCAATGGGATCTCTGGTAGCCCAGGCTCAGCTGTCCTTTGGAGAATGATGCCCATTCCCACCCCCTAGGCAGCATCTGAGAGCCAAGAAGGGACCACAGGGGATACAACCAGGGAACAAAACCTCTTGAGTGATGTACAAACCCTCCTGAACCTCTGCACCTTGTTCCAGTCCAGGGTCTGCCTCTAATTCGGCTTTAAGAGACCAAGAGGTCATTTCCCTGTCCAGCCTGCAGGGAGGAGCATCCCAGGTTATCCAAGCAGAACCTGCCTGCGAGGCCCCACTGCCCCTGAGATGTGGCAGGGCTGGCAGCTCGGGGCTAAAATCAGCTTTTCTTCCCTGTCTGCAGCTGGAGATTTAAACCTTATCAGTGCTGCTAAAGTTTTTAATGGATATCAATGGGGTAAAGTTCACAAACAAAGCAGGGATCGATGGGTGGAATAATACAGTATTGATCAGGGTGTCGGCAGCCGATGCACCCCGCGATCAATAACGAGCGCGGATCACATTCCCGCGGCTCTCACTCACTGCTCAGCCGGTGCCACGCTCCGGGGCGGGGCGCCTGGGAAGGGAGCACATTCCAGAGCTCCAGGCTGTGCAAACCCTGCCGCGGGCACTGCCTGATGGGTTTGTGTCTGCGGCACTCCTCAGGAGGGCTCCCCATTGCTGTCACCCCCCCTTCTGGCCTCTGCTAAGCCTGCTTGTGGCTGGAATTCCTCTCTGAGGGAGAAATGCTCCATGCAGCTGCCTGGGCAAGGAGTATTTCCCTACCTGCACCCTCAGTCTGAGGGCTGTGTGTATGGTTTCCCAGCAGGATCACCTGAACTTTGCCACACCAGACTGAAATCCTGGACTTTTTCCCTCAGGTTCCCTCTTCAAGCAGAGTTTGGTTTGGGGGTCCCAAGAGAAGAGGGGCATCAGGGCCAGCACTCCTTTGATTGCAATAATACTGCTTTTCCCTGCAGGAACAGGCACAGGGGAGATGGGGTAAGAGCTGGACTGGGCCAGGTTTAGGATGGAATGAGAAGGTTTCTAACCCCCCTCGAGCTGAGCCCTTCTGGAGGGTAAAACTCACTTTTGGTGTGGGTCGAGTGCAGCAGGATCCTGCCCATGATCCAGCTGTGCTCTGGAGATACAGAGGGACCATATTCCCAGCGATCCCATACCCTGCTGCATCCCACACCCCCCAGCCAGCGCAGCAAGGCCGAGCTCAGCTCACAGCCCACCCCAAAAGCAACTGAAAGGGCACAATTCCCGCCACCCAGGGCTTGATGCCGGGGATTTTACACCTCGTGGTCTGTGCAGGAGTGCTGGGAAGGGGAGCCTGCCCCAGCTGCCATCACCCACCACTGCCTGCTCTCCGGAGAACTCCCTTCCCTATGGAAGTCGGGAGTGATTTCCACATGTCTGAGAAGAAAGCTGCCCCCGCTCCACCCCGCCTGCTCCAGCCAGGGCTGCGCTATCCAATTGTTCTTTTTCGAGGAGCATTTGCTGTTTCCAAAGGTTTGAGGGAGCAGGAGGTGCTCATTCAGTTACTCACTCTGTTAGACACGGATCTTAATGGATGGTATTGATTGGAAGAAACAAAGCAGCAGTTTTCTCTCTCTCTATCCAGGGATTTCTGGGCTCGGATGAGAAGAGTTCACTGCCTTGTGCTCTAAACAACAAAATACCACATTACAAGGTCCCCAGGAGTCCCTCAGGGTAGTGCAGCAGCGAGAGAGAGAAATGCACAAGGTGTTAATGGGATAACAAATGAATCGGGAATGGGATGGGGCAGGGACACAGGCTGCTACCAGGGCTGCCCAGGTCTCTGGTGCCGAGCTCTGACCCGTTCTTGGCACGTCGGCCTGGCCGACAGATGAACACAACAGGAACCCACCTCATTCCCGGGGCCACTGGGATCAGCTGGGACAGCCACGGCATCGGGAGCAGCCAAAAGACAATTCTAGGGGAAATCAGCGCCTGCAGTACCTGGAAAGGCAGTGAGATTCTGTCCTGCAGCATTGGAGAACTGGGATGGAGCAGCCGGCTTGGAAACAGTTTTAAAATCATTATCTGACTCTCTGTTGTCCCATGCAATTTTCCCATCCATCTGCCAGTCATTTGGAAAGGTCAAGAGCAAGGACGTGCAGGTTTGGGGACCTGAGGCTGACTGCTGCCCCTCTGCTTTGCTGTCACCCACAGGCAGCTGGCCTTGGCCACCAAGGCTCCCTCTCCCGGCCATCCCCACCCGGACATTTGCCTGGACCAGCCATTGCAGAGGTGACGATTTCCAAAATCGTTGTCAGTGCCACTTCCTTGCCAGGAGACCCTGAGTCCCATTTCCAGCTTCAGGATCTTGCATTGGAAAGGCCTCATTTTACCAAGAGAACATCTCATCCCTCTCTCACTGCCCTGAGGGGCACTGCCCTAGTGCCTCTGAGAGTTCCTCTGCCTCTCATAAAATACTGATTCCAGGCCTTTGGGATGAGCGAGAGTCCCCGATATCCCACCATCCACAGGGCTCCAGTCCCTGCTGGCATCAAGACAAAACCAAAAGGGTTTTCGCCAGTGGGATGTGCCAAAGTGAGGAGCGTTTCACTGCCTTTTAACCATGATGCTGATTCTTGGTGAGCCATGAGGTTCTGGGGGATAACTGCCTCCCCCAGCCCCTTGTCCGTGGTGCTGCTGGGCTGGGAGTGGGATGCTCTGCAATCCTTCATCCAGCATTCCCTGACAATGCTCTGGCTCTCCCTGACATTGATGAGTTACTTATCATCCCTGGGTTTTATCTTTTGAAGGGCCCCCTGTCTTTCCTAGATCATGTTAACAAGACAGCCACGGAGAGCCGTGGCCCTGGGGGTCTTCATTAGTTCTTCCCAGATTTATGTTCCCTGCCAGCTCCGTGCAGAGCTTTGGGCGTGGCCGCACAATGCCGGGGTCACCGGGAGATTCCAGAGGTCAGGACCTTGATCCTTTGACTCATAAACAGCAGGGGAGCTCTGCAGTCATCCCAGGGCTCCAGCTGGGAAATGCTGACACGAGGAAGGACACCTGCACACCCACATCCCGGATCTACACGGTGCTCCTGGTGCCAGGAGGCACCTCGGGATGGAGCTCCAAAGGGTTTCCAAAGCCAGCCTTTGGTCCTGCTCAGGGGTGTGAGATCAGCATGGCCTTTCGGGTGGATCCCAGGAGGGAGCCCCATTCCATGAATCCCTCAGAAAATGAGGTCCTGGGAATGTTTTACCACCACCCTGCACTGGAGGTGAACATGAAGGATGAGATCCACTCCCCATGGATTATATTCAGTGTTCCCAGAAGGAAACTGAGCTGGAGACCTGAGTGTGGGGCTCCCAGCCCCCTGACCCACACCTGAGCGTGGACTCGCCCCCATCCAACCCCACCTGAGTGGGATCTCCCACCCACTGGATCCACACCTGAGCGTGGGCTCCCACCCACCTGACCCCCACCTTCAATCCCTGAGCTGCAGAACAGGCTGCACTCCCAAATTTCCTTCCCTTCCGCTCGCTTTTTTTCCCAGAACAGAGAAAAGCAGTTTTTTGCACTGCTCCCCTCACCCCATCCCCACAGCCACCTGCGAGGATGGTGCATCCCATCCCCTGCCCTGCTCCAGTTGACCCCGTCTCCGTGGGGCACCTCCAGCCCCATCCTGCTTTTCCCAGCTGCTGCTGACAGTGAATTTGCTCTTGGTTAGCAATGGAAACACCACCACCTTCAGGATTCCCCCACACCTTCCCTCTTCCTCCAGGGAAGCTCCCACACCTCGAGCACGCCCAGCACCAGGTCTAGGGATGAGCAGGTTACCAGGAAAACCACCCTCCATCAAAGACTCAGCTGGGAACTAAAATCCCAGCTGCATTCCAATGAATACATCTCCATTCACACCACTGGATCCACATGAATTTGGAGCAGCTGGGGCCAACCTTGTTCAAGGCTCCTATAAAAAGAGCCTCTGCCTCCCAGCTCCTGCTCTCTTACAGCTCTAACCCATAATTTACTGAGTGAGAGGTGACCTAAAGAAACTCCTGGGTGGCTGGAAAATAAGAGGAAGAAAGAAACCATTTCATTGTGTAGGCTACCACTGGCAAAGCAGTGCTTGCGCAGGTGCTAAAAAAAGGGAAGGAATCTGGGAAGCCACAATAAAAATGTAAAAATTCCAGCATTCAGGAGGCATCATAATGGCTAATGATGGAAGGAAGGAGTGCAGTGGGTGGTGCTGCCCACGTTTCCCTGAAACAGCATCCTTTGGCAATTCAGTATTGCAAAGTCCCCCTGAAGATTTATTAAAACTGACAAAGTTGTTCTGGGTTTGAGGAATAATGAGCTCCTCCAAGATTTTTTTTTTTTGGTGAAAAATTATAGAAAACCATGAGTCCCATCCGTGGCTAAATCTGCTGCAGCACAGGTGAGTGAAATCCAGCAGCAGCTCTTTCCCTGGGGAGTGTCCTCAGAACCACAGGATCCTCAAGGTTGGAAAAGACCTCTGAGATCATCAAGTCCAACCTTGTTTGCTTGATGTCCTCTGCTTTCCTTTGGATTGGGACATCCCTGGGGGACAGAAATGGCCCGGCTGGGGTGGGTTGTCCCAGCAGAGTGACCCTCTGCTGCCTTGACTGGTGAATTCCTAAAGACTTCATGTGCCTGCCATACTTGAGGATGGAGCTGGAGTGACCAGATGTGATGCACGGGGAGAAAAAGCAGCCCAAGGCATTCCTGTGGCCCTCTCCAAGTCCTTGTTTAATATTAACAGGAGCACTTGGTGCTCGTGTAAGTTTGCTCCATGCCAAAGGAATCCGAATCAAGGTGTTAATACTTGATGCAAACACCCTCCCTGCTGTTTCACGAGGTTTAAAAAGGTGATCAAGACTTATTAGGATTAAGGGCTCATTTCAGCTGAATTGATCAGATGGCATTTAGGTGTAATTTCAGCTAAAAATACAGGCAAGGGATAAGCAGATTTTATTTCTATATAAAATCGTCTCCTCCTCTCCCTCTCCCTGTGCCATGCATACATGCGGACGTGTTCGCACTTACCCTCAGCAGCTCTGCCTGCTTTGGGTGGCTTGGGGCTTTTTGTGCACTGGGAAAGGCTCTTTGGGCTGGCTCTGCAGGGAGGACAGCGCTGCCTTGATCCCATCCGACGGATTTAAAGCGCTTCCCTTCCCGTGGCACCAGAGCTGCCTGTCCAGAGCCACGTTCCTGGGACTGATTTAGCTCCCACCACCGTCGCTTCACAGTTGCGATCGCAGATTTCTTGGAGCCGGCACTGAAATGTGTCCAGGCGGTGAGAACTGGAGCTGGAAGATGAGGAGCAGGGTGCTCTTCCGTGGACCAACATTGCCATCTCATGGTGCAGTTGCTCGCCTGCAAACTCCGCAGCGATGCTCCCGCTCCCAAGCGCTCAAGGTCGCCGGCTCCCCAGCGCACGGAGTCGCTGCAGGAAATCCAGGAAAGCCAGGAAACTTCACCCCCAGCCTCGGAGGTGGAGGAACTTCACCAGGACCGGCCTCGGGACAAGCTCTCCAGACACCCATCCGCATCCTCTCTCCGATCCTGATTTCCCATGGCGATCCCGATCCCGCTGAGGTCTCTGCGCCAGCCTCGGCTCTCCCCACTCCCAAGTTCTGTTAATTCTCATTTTCTCCAGCCTCACTAATAATTTCCCATGCGGCCCCATATCAAATGCTTTATTGAACTCCAGATAGATTAGATCTACCAAATTTCCCTTGTCTGGAAAACCAATTATCTTATCAAAGGAAGATGTCAGCACAGTCTGGCACAAACTGCCTTTGGTAAACCTGGGTTGCACTTTATCTCATTTTTTCTCAGTGCCTTTAATTAATGTTTCCTTCAGAAGACCTCCTGCAGTCCGGGCTCTGACTACAAACGGGTTAACACATCCAGAGCTGGATGCTCCTGCTTTTCATTTTCCTTATCTTCCTTACTTTCCCTATAAACCAGTTGCTTGTAGGGGCTCAGCCAGCGCTGTTCGACCCACAAAGCTCATTAGAAAGCTCTGCTGTCCTCCCTGCCCACCACAGGTCCCTTCTCCCTGAATTGATGGATCACCAGGAAATGGCCTGGTCCTGGCTGGGTCCTGGCAGCCCCCCTTTCTGCCTGCATTTAGGTATTTCCCTAAAGAAGCTTTCCAAGGCTCCAGACTTCCCCTCGCATTGAAGGTGTGCCTTTCTGCTGTCCCGACATTTCGGTGCATCTCTGTCGCCTCTCTGATGTGCAGATCATGGAATCCCAGGGTGCTTTGGGGTGGAAGAGACCTTAAAGCCCATCCTATCCCACCCCCTGCCATGGGCAGGGACACCTTCCACTATTCCAGGCTGCTCCAAGCCCCGTCCAGCCTGGCCTTGGACACTGCCAGGGATCCAGGGGCAGCCACAGCTTCTCTGGGCACCCTGTGCCAGGGCCTGCCCACCCTCACTGTAAATATTTTCTTCATTACATCTTTAATATCTGGAGCCAGACTGTTGCTCATGGGAAGGTCTTTTCCCATCTCTGATGTCACGGACACACAGGAGTTAGTGAGGCCAAGTTCCCCAGGAATTTTAGCCACCAAAATATATTTTTTTTTAACAGATAAAGACACGACATGGTTGAAATGAAGGCAGTGGGGAAGTCGTTCGTCCACTTTGTCGTGACAGACCAAGGGTCTGCAGCTTGCCCAATGATTCCATATTATTCCGGGGGAAAATCCTGAATTCTGGATATTCTGAGATAATTCCAGTGTGGCAGCAGAGCAATTTGCCATCCCACCAGGGCCAGAAGTTGAAAATTTTGCCTACCATTTGGAGTAAGTGCCCCCTCCAGCTATCAACGGGTCCTTGCCCTCACCGCTTGGGGAGCTGAAGATGCTCCCAGAGATCCCTTTTGCCGTTCCTCATGCCTAAAAAAAAAATCCTTGGAAAATGCAGCCTTCCCAGCAGTCTGCTAGTTTTGTTTTGGCAGATGCTCAACCAAATGTTACTTTCTGGCATGGTGGGATCCCATCTTTTTGGAATCCATCTGATTGGCCTGCTGTCAAAACGTGCTGACAGCTCGGCTGGGCCTCTTGGAAAAATCTTGCGTTGTTCCCATTTTGTATTTTACAACACCACGGCAGCTCTTGGATCGTGGGAAAGGGAGGTCAGGATGGAGCCTGATGGAGCCAGGGAGGGGCCTTAGGGGGACGGAGGGTGAAGAGGGACTCTGCTTCTACCACAAACCCTTCTGGCATGGCAGGGGACACCGGGCTGTGCTCCCAGGCCGCCCCTCCTCTGCCTTTCCTCCACATCCCAGGCTCCAGTTTCCTGGAGGAAAGCCTCAACCCCAGCCCATCCCCTGCATCCACTTGTTACCCAGATTTAACTTGGAAGGGCATCGTTCCTGGTCAGTTGTTTCATCTCCTCTGCCCTTCGCAGCGTTTTGTGGCCAAGAATCCAAGGAGCAGCAGGGAAGGGGCCCAGGAGCAGGGAAAGCTCCACCCCAAAGGCTCAGGAGCCAAGGAGGCACTCAGTGGCCATGGGGACAAACGGGTGTGACAAGGGGGTTGGAGCAAAGAGCCCTCTCGTGCTCCATCCCAATCCTTGGAAAGTTATTCCCTGAGCTCTGTTTTCCTTCCCTTCCTCTGTACACAAGCAGAGCAAGCACAGAGCGGGAGGCTCCGACTGCAGGCAGAGCTCCGAGAAGCCAGGATAAACCTCACAGAAGCATGAGCCGTGTGCCCCAAACTAAATTTGCCTGGAAAAAAACCACCCTGGTAGTGTTTTACACCACCCTATAATGACTTTCTTTCTGTTAGGATTGTTGCTGTTGTTCTGGCTAATGCCTCCCTCACTTAAAAAGCCCCGAACACGACCCCGTGGCAGCCACGACACAAATATCATTTGCTTGGATTATTCCTGAGGTGGTTCCTGTGCTGGAGGCAGCGAGCACTTACAATCACTCAGTACATAATGGAGAAATCCGTTCCAATAATAACAATAATAACAGCATTTATTATTTTTGAAATATGACTCTGATGAATTCATGAATATAGAAAGCTCTTGTTTGCTGCCTGCTGGTGGAATCGAGCAGGGTTTTCTGATGGAGTTTTACTGGAGGTTTCTAATGCCATTGCTCCAGATGTGCATCCATCACCTCTCAGCATCTGGCCCCACTGGGCATTTGGAACACCGGGAGGGCAGACCAGCCTGGGGCACCTCACCCTGCTCAGGGCACTGTGCTGACAGTATCCCACAAAATCCCGGGATGATTTGGGTGGGAAGGGACCTGAAATCTCCTCCATTTCCACCCCCTGCCATGGGCAGGGACACCTTCCACTGTCCCAGGCTGCTCCAAGCCCCGTCCAACCTGGCCTTGGACACTTCCAGGGATCCAGGGGCAGCCACAGCTTCTCTGGGCACCCGGTGCCAGGGCCTCACCTCCCTCACAAGGAGGAATTTCTTCCCAATATCTGGTATTCACAATTATTTACAAAAGTTTGCTGCGTTATAAAAAAACCTTTTCTTACAGGTAGAACAAGCAATAATCTGGAGCTTTCCACACCCTGGTGTTTGTCTTTTCTAGGGACTGGGAGCTCTGTGGGGTCCTGTAAAACCAGACCCACCCTGCTCACAAGAATAAACCCTATAAATTCCTCATGAGCTCAGCTTGGCAGGGTTTTTTTTGCCTTGCAGGGACTTCAGGATTGGCACAGCCCACATCTCCGGGGCTCAAATACAATCTGCAGCAGGTAAAGCAGCAGTTTGCACTGGCCCTGCTCAGGGGAAACAGATCTGTTTCTAATGGGAGGAGAAAAAAAAGTGGCTTTGCCCAGTGAGGCTCCCTGGTCTAATGGTGTTTGAACTCTGATTTAGCAGCACAAAAAGCCCTGGTGCTGCAGAGGCAGATTTAGGAGCACCCCTGGCTAACCCAATTCCCTCTGCTCTGCAGGTGGGGAGAGAACTGGAAGGGCAAAAGTGGGGAAATTTGTGGGTCGAGATAGTGACGGTTCGGTTGGGGAAGTAAAAGCTGTGCACGAGCAAACAAACCCAAGGAATCCATTCCCTGTTGCGGTGAGCCATGGCCA
>VZRS01003780.1:0-10892 GCA_013398055.1 Ifrita kowaldi | reverse complement strand
GAGCCCCTTTCCCAGCTCCCTCCACTGCTCCTCACGGGATCCCCTCTCCAGCCCCTTCCCCTCTTCAGGGAATTCACGGCACAGAGTCAGGAATGACCCAAAAGAGCTGGGTTTGACACCAACAATGGTTTCATCCCTGCCCAGGAGAGCTCTGGGGGTTTCTAGCCCAGCTCCCAGCCTGGTGTCTGTCACCCTGCCTCAGTCAGGCTCCCCATGCAGGGGAGTATCCTGCAGTGATTTATAGGATCAACATTCCCAGGCCTTCACAGCCATCAGCTGCACGACCCAACAGGTTTTTAATAATAGTTTTTTAATTTTGATTTGAAGCCCCGTGATTGATGACCCAAGAGAGGGATCCCACACCCAGATCCCACACCCAGAGAGGAGCTGGCTCTGCTCCTCCAGCACGGCCCCAGCCTCAGGCAGAGCCATGAAGAACCAGGAGCAAACCCAGAACTCCCTCCCTGCCCCCTGGCATGACTGAGCTCTTGGCTTGGCTTTGGGGATGGACTGCTGGCAATTTTTGGCTGCTGACCTGGCCAAGGTGAGCGTTTCCATGGAAACACAGCACCCTGCAGCCCTGCCCAGCCCATGCTGGACCAGGAAATGGGGGTGGAACCTGGTCCCAGCTCCTGCTGAGGGGTAAAAATGGCTCTGAAAAGCCACCACGAGCTCTGCATCACCCAGTTCCGACTGTGGTGCCACGTGTGAGACACCCCCACTGCACCAAGAGCTTCCTTTGGGTGGGACTTTGGGAAGGAATTGTTCCCTGGGAGGGTGGGGAGGGGCTGGGATGGAATTCCCAGAGCAGCTGTGGCTGCCCCTGGATCCCTGGCAGTCCCCAAGGCCAGGCTGGACACTGGGGCTGGGAGCAGCCTGGGACAGTGGGAGGTGTCCCTGTCATGGCAGGGGTGGGATGGGATGGGATTTAAGGTCCCTTCCAACCCAACCATTCCATGATTCTGTGATTTCGTGATTCTCTGATTTGCTTCCTACAGCTTTTGGGGAAGTCAGGACACGCCAGGTGATCCATGTCCTCGTGGAATCCCCAAACACGGTTCCACCCCTGTGTCCCAGACATTCCAAGCCCTTTCCTCATGGCTGGACAAGCCCTGGGCAGTGGCAGCCGCCCCCAGAGCCACCCTGCTGCCCTCTGGGTGTCCCCACCCCAGTCCCAGCGTCCCTGTGCTCAGCCTGGGCTGCCCCCACCCAGCTGGAGACGAGCAAACACGACCCTGCCACCCCTAAATCTGTCTGAGAATCGGACTCTGAGCCACTCTGGCAATTTTGGGGGCCGTTTCCCAGAGGATCAGCAGCTCGGTGAGCCCTGGAGGAGGCGGGGAGCACTTACTGATGGGTTCCTCGGGGTGGAAAGCCAGCTCGTTGACGGAGCCGGCGTGGCCGGGCAGCTTGTACAGGATCCTCCTGGAAGTGGTGTCCCACACGTACACAAACCTGCAACAGAGGGAGGCCTGGTGAGGGCAGGCGCGGGGAAAGAGAACAGCTGCCCCTCAGGTGGCTCTGATGATGCCTGAGGTTTTAACTTTTGTAGTTTTCAAATCCTGCCCTGCCCCGTGTGTGACTCTGGAGTTTCCCGTAGCCTGTTCATTTCTGCTCTCTCAGACACAACAAAGCCTTGCCAGGCAGACACAACAAAGCCTCTCCGGGCCTGTGAGAGCGGGGCAAGCTGAGGGGAAATTACATCATTAACTGAAGCTTTAATTGGAGAATTAACCCCGATATGCAAATGAACCAAACCTATCAAAGTGTGAAGGACTCGTGCCCTGCCGTCCATCTCGGGGTCCGTCTGGGCAGTGGCCTCTGGCTCCCCAGGGGTACCTTTGAAGGCCTTTCCAATAAATCCCGACCTCATTCCCTCACTCCTGTCCAGTCTCTGTTTTTGGGAGGCCTCTCAAGGCATCGCTGGAACAGCTCAGTGTGTGGATAAACAGGAATTTCTCAGGAGAAAAGTGCTGCCCTGGCTGGCTCAGGGGAGCAGAGGCCTGAGCAGGCAGGAATCAAAAGGTCAAGAGGCAAAAACCTCACTGCCAGCTCTGCATTTCATCCCTCAGGGCACAGAGAGGGATTTCAAAGCTGTGAGGCCAAGGGAATCCTTGGTAGAGCAGGGACAGGGAGAAAATCAGCACTGGGAATGGGGAGCAGGGGGTCTCACCTCACAAACACCCCCCAAACACCCTCTGCACATCCAGGCATCCCCTTGGGCTGGCAGTGAGGAGGGGCCCGGAGCCCCCAGCCCCTGCTGCAGCACAATCCCTCACAGCCAGCAGCTCCAGAGATGGATTTCTGCCTGCTGTGCCACTTCCCAGCAGTTATTAGGGGGTGATGGGCTCACGCTGAGCCCTTTGATCACCCTCTGTCAGGCCTGAGCCCCCACCTGAGCTGAGGGGCAGAACCCCCCAGGATCCTTCCCTGGGAGCTCAGGAAGGAATGGCTGGCACCAGGCACAGCTCAGCTTTCACACCGCTCTTAAAAACGGTCTCAGAGTCAGGGAAACAGAGCCCAAAATCCCTGTGTGTGCTGAGGGAAGCTCCACAGGGAAGCAGAGCCATGCCCCGACCTGGTGACGGAGATTTGGATCCATCACAACAAGATGAACACCCTCCAGCCCAGGGGAGGTGGTGCTGCACCTCACCTGCACAGGTATCCCACATCCCTCTCCCATCCCTCTCCCATCCCTCCCCAGCACGAGGGAAGGCGATTTGGCACAAGGCTCACGGCTCTGCAACACCAGAACAGAAATCAGTGGCTGGAGAGAGCTGCAGCGGGGTGATGCTCACCCTGCCCTCCCTTCCGGCTCCTTGGGGAGCTGATGGACAGCTCAGATGGAACTCCTGGGGCAGGAAAGGGCAGGAGTTGGGTTTGGTGGGAAGGGCAGCTCTGCTGTCACCCCCCAGGGCATCCCTCGGCTTCCAGAGGCTGAGGGACAGGGACAGCCCATGGACACATGGAAAATCAATCCCCTGCTCCAAGGGGAGGTCACCGTGCATCCCACGGCTCTCCTGCAGGGATCCAAACCTGCTGGGGACGGGCTGCCCCTCCCTCAGCCCTCAACACCAAGGCTGGACCCTTCCAGGCTTCTTTGGGGTTCCTCAGTTTCCCCCTTCCTTCCCACGGCAGGGCTTTGCAGATCAGACAAAAAAAAGAAGATTTGTTTGTACAATCAGCCTGGATTTTAACTGAAATGCTGCTTTTCACCCCTAAAATGACTTATAACCCCTGCTGGCTGCCCCGAGAGGACACTGGGTACCAGCACCAGGCACTCCTCCTCCTTAGGAGCTTTTCAGGCTGGTGCTACTCTGTGATTTATTTTCTTGAGGGAAACCCTCAGGCCTGCACTGTAAGCCTTGGATCAGGATTATTTCAAGCCCAAGCCTTATCCAGCAGGCAGGAATCGTCTCTGCTGCTTTCTCAAAGCACTCTGCTGCTGTGGTTTTTAATTTGGCGTTGCAAGGCAGGCAAAGTGGCTGATTGTACCACAACATTTTACTACAACACTTCTGAAAACAACCCCAAAAAACATTCAGGTAATTGTCCCTCCAACACAGACACAGCACAGAGGGAGAGAGGAATCACTGGGGGACGGTTTTGTACTCAAAACAAAACATTTGTTTAATCCTGCTTTGCTTTTCCTGAAAATAATCCTAAAAAAATTAAAATAACAATAAAACCAATTTAAAAAAAAATTTAAAAATTAATAAAAATAACAAAAAAACCCCCCAAAAACCCTGAAAGCTCTGTGATAGCAGAAAGATTGGAGTGGCCTGGTCTGACCTGCCCCAGGAGCTGTCAGACCCCTGAGCTCCACCAGCACCTGCAGAACGAACCCACTGACCCAAACTCCAGGCACAGGTGCCCAGAGCAGGGCTCAGCCTGCCCCTGCTGCAGGGATCCAGGCAGGAATTCCTCTCCCAGGCAGGAGTTCCTCTCCCAGGCAGGAATCCTCCCCATGTCGCTGCCTGGCAGGGCTGGGGGCAGAGCCACGGCTCAGGCTCCTGCTGGGACAGCTGCCCCCCTAAATGTGGACAGGGAGAGCTCGAGTTCTGCCTCTCTGCCACCACAAACTCATTAATCTGGGGATTACCTCTGCTCCATGCCCTGGCCCCCAGCCTGCAGGAATTCCTGTCTCTCTGGCACTGGATTTGGGCCTGGATTTGCTCCCGGGGACGTTGGTGTCCTTCACAGGGACCTTCAGACCCTGTGCTGCTTCTCCCTCTGCCCCTTTCACTCCTCAGCTGACTTTAGTCTAGAGAATCTCTCATTTACGAGTCTGATGTGTGCTAATTGCTCTTCATTTCTCATCAATTAAAGGAGGGATCGTTAATGACCCCTGGAATCCCGGCATGCAGGGATTTACCTGGGATTTGTGCTCCTCATCCTCTAACCCCACATTTGCTCCAGGGGACGTTGGTGTCCTTCAGAGGGACCTTCAGACCCTGTTCTGCTTCCTCCCTCTGCCCCTTCCACTCCTCAGCTGTCTTTACAGAATCTCTCATTTACGAGTCTGATGTGTGCTAATTGCTCTTCATTTCTCATCAATTAAAGGAGGGATCGTTAATGACCCCTGGAATCCCGGCATGCAGGGATTTACCTGGGATTTGTGCTCCTCATCCTCTAACCCCACATTTGCTCCCGGGGACGTTGGTGTCCTTCAGAGGGACCTTCAGACCCTGTTCTGCTTCCTCCCTCTGCCCCTTCCACTCCTCAGCTGTCTTTACAGAATCTCTCATTTACGAGTCTGATGTGTGCTAATTGCTCTTCATTTCTCATCAATTAAAGGAGGGATCGTTAATGACCCCTGGAATCCCGGCATGCAGGGATTTACCTGGGATTTGTGCTCCTCCAACCCCACACACAGACCCTGCTCTCAAAGACCCTCCCAAGTTTCAGCCAGGACATCCAGGGTCCAACCCAGTGGCAAAGATGTCCCTGTCACCTGCTGGCCCTGCTGGGGGATCCTGGGCACATCCCCAGCCAGTTTTTGATAACGATAATCAGATTTTACAACAGTCAGAAGCTCCTCCACGGACACCAAAGCAACAGAAACACATCCCTGTGGACATCGGGAAAACTCCCTGAGGGCTGTTTGGGATTTCACACCTCCACACACAACCCTGAGCCTTCAGAGTAGGATCCAGGAGTGCTGCAGATCCACCATGGATTGATGGGGACACAGGAATGCAGTGGCAACTCACCTGTCAGCCGACCCCCCTGCAATTTTACTGCCATCTGGGGACCAGGAGCACCTCAGAAGGTTCTAAAATTAAAGAACATGCACAGATCTGTTCAGTTTTCCCCTTCTCCTTGAATTAAAATCGCCAGGAGATTTTAACCAGCACCAGCACCACTTTTAATGATCTCCCTTGGAAGATGAGATGGTAATTACAGATTTTATTTTATTGCTGGAAACAGCCAGTGCCTTGTTATTTCACACAAAGTAGATGGTAAGTGTAGAAAATACTTAATTTACAGCTAATTACGGCTGAACTGAGCAAAGAAATCTTGTTACAGAGGCTTTAATTGGAATCCCACTTTGAGTATTCATCTCTCTTTGAGTTCTTATTAAAGCCTTTCTGGCCTAAACTTGAATGAAAAAAAAACAATTTAGAGAAAAGTTAATAGCAGGGGGAATTGCACAAGGAGTGGAGCACACTCACCTTCTCAAAATTATGGACATTCCCCTGGAAAATCTTCACACATCTCTCCTTGGGGGCGAAGGGCCTCACGTCCCAGATCCGAACTGCAACAGAGTCAGAGCCAGCAGCTGAGGGTGGCAGGGAAAGGGCAGCCCTGGAAAACCCCCCGTGCCCAGGACACGCTCCCTGTCCCCTCCATGTCCCCAAAAGCCAAAGGGAGCCAGCAGCTTTCCCTGCAGGAAGCTTTGCCCTGGCAGGACAAAAGCAGCAACGTGTAATTACACCCAGAGCCCGAACATCCAACCCAGTTATCCCAGAATTCAGCCACCACCTCCTTGCAGGAGGATTTCCTTCATCCTGACACATCCCATGGGCACGGTCCCGATGGGCTCAGCCCCACTGGGCACCTCAGTGGGACAGGCAGGGGGGCAGCTGGGCTGTCACTGCTGCTGAGGGGACAAACCCGTGCCATGGCCCTTGTCCCCAATGTCCTGCAGGAGCTGGACTGTCACTCCTGAGGGGACAAACCTGAGCCATGGCCCTTGTCCCCAGGGTCCTGCAGGAGCTGGGCTGTCACTGCTGCTGAGGGGACAAACCTGAGCCATGGCTCTTGTCCCTTGTCCCCAATGTCCTGCAGGAGCTGGGCTGTCACTGCTGCTGAGGGGACAAACCTGTGCCATGGCCCTTGTCCCCAATGTCCTGCAGGAGCTGGGCTGTCACTGCTGCTGAGGGGACAAACCTGTGCCATGGCTCTTGTCCCCAATGTCCTGCAGGAGCTGGGCTGTCACTGCTGCTGAGGGGACACAGCCAAACAGGCCCAGAGTGCACAGATAACCTTTTGTGCTCCTTTGCCATGGCCCTTGTCCCTTGTCCCCAATGTCCTGCAGGAGCTGGGCCGTCACTCCTGAGGGAACAAACCTGAGCCATGGCTCTTGTCCCTTGTCCCCAATGTCCTGCAGGAGCTGGGCTGTCACTCCTGAGGGGACAAACCCGTGCCATGGCCCTCGGCATTGTCCCCAGTGTCCTGCAGGAGCTGGGCTGTCACTCCTGAGGGGACAAACCTGTGCCCTATCCCTTGTCCCCAGTGTCCTTCAGGAGCTGGGACAAACCCCACTGAGGGAGCTGCTCCCCCCTCCGCCAAGAACGCGAATTCACGGTTTAACTCCGGGGCCAAACTCCCTGCAGCCCACGCCGCCTCTGGGTGTTGCTTTCCCAGCAGGAACACCCAGAGGTGTCCCGGGAGCCCCAGCAGGGTGTACCTGTGTTGTCCATGGCGTTGGAGAGCAGGTAGGAGCCCTCGGAGCTGAGGCTCAGGCCCGTCACCGAGTCGGCGTGGCCCCGCATGGTGTAGGTGAGCTTGTTCTGCCGCAGGTCCCACACCTGGCACAGCAACCACAGCCGGGAATGCCGGAGCTGCAGCTCCCGGAGCATCCCACACAGGTACTGCCACAGCAGCTCTGGGTTCCAGCTGCAGGGGGCTGGAGCTTGAGGGGTGTTGTAGGAAAATGGGATTTGTGCCTTAGAAGACTCCTGACTGAACAGAGCCAACCCCCAAGGAGTCACCCGGCAGCTGCCCCACACGTGCAGGGCACAGGGAATGGCTTCCCAGTGCCAGAGGGCAGGGCTGGGTGGGATCTTGGGAAGGAATTGTTCCCTGGGAGGGTGGGCAGGGGCTGGGATGGAATTCCCAGAGCAGCTGTGGCTGCCCCTGGATCCCTGGCAGTGCCCAAGGCCAGGCTGGACACTGGGGCTGGGAGCAGCCTGGGACAGTGGGAGGTGTCCCTGCCCATGGAGGGGTTTGGAGTGAGCTGGGCTTTCAGGTGTTTCCCACCCAAACCATTCCATGATTCCATGAAAATATGAGGCTGAACTTTACGTGTGTTGGAGGAATTTGCCTTTTAGAAGACTTCTAAGTGAAGATGTTCAATCTCCAAGGAGTTGAATGTCAGCAGCACCACGCCTGCAGAACTCCTCTTGAACTGGCTACAGAATCCCCCAAATCCCACAGAGCAGCAGCTCCACAATTCCCACCGTTCTCGGCTGTTCTTCCCAAAGACGGGCACTGGGGACAGCTCTGGTGGCAGTGCCAGGCTGAGCCCTGGCTGTGACAGGCTGGGGACAGCTCTGGTGGCAGTGCCAGGCCGAGCCCTGGCGGTGACAGGCCGGGGACAGCTCTGGTGGCAGTGCCAGGCTGAGCCCTGGCTGTGACACGCAGGGGACAGCCTGGAGCAGGGGTTGAGGGCACAGGGACACAGCCTGAGCCCTGCAGCCACCAGGGAAATCAGCTGAATGAAACGCTGAGCTCGCTCTTAAATAAGAACTTTCCACACCAGCAGGTGCCAGGGCGAGCTGCACACTGGAGCAGAGGGCACAGAGGGCACAGAGGGGACAGAGGGCACGTGCCACCACGTTTTCTTCAGCTGACCTCACACAGGGCTCTGTCACAGGCTGCCAGCACAGCCAGCATTCCACGCCGGGTGACAGCAGCGCTGGGACACCGGGAATGCCGGGCTGTCACGTGCCAGCCTGGAGCAGCTCCCTGCCACTTTAACCACCAAGCAGGGATGGACACAGCAGGTCCAGGGTGGGTTTGGGATGTAAAATTCAGCAGGTGACTCCCATGGGTGCCCTCGAGCAGCGCAGGGAGTGACAGGATGGAGAAGCAGGCACGGTGGGGAAGGGACACGGGGACACGCAGGGCCCTACCTTGATGTCATTGTCGATGCCTCCAGAGATGATCTGGTCACTGGTGTCGTTGAAGGTGACAGCCAGGACCTGGTAGGTGTTCTGGAAGGTCTGCACAGCAGCTTTCTTCCTGATATCCCACAGCTGGGAAGAAACGTGGCACTTGTAAGGGGTGGACATGGATATTTAACAACAAAATCCCAGGGAGCTGCACAGAGGTTGGCAGAGACTCAGACTGCTCTCCTAAAATCCCTTTTTAGATCTCGGGAGGTCATGATAAAAAAGATTCAATCTGGAGATCTTTATAAAAAACTTTAAATCTGGCATGTTTGGAGCAAAGGAGTGAAGGGAGGGAAGAAAGGGCCACCACAGATTTCAGGAGAAGGAAAAAGGGGCCAGCACAGATTTCAGGAATAGTTTTCTCATGCTTTGCTAACCCAGAGCAGCAGAAAAAAGCCCAACTGAGCAGCTCAACCTTCACAACCCCGCTGAGAACTACAGAAAAAAAAGCAGTGAAATTTGATGTCCCATTTTTGATTTTGAACTCAGAGTGCCAAGATAACGAAACGAGTAACAAAAGGCTCGATTCAGCCCAGCTAAACGGGAAGATCCCAAAAACTCTTCCACCCTTTTTCCCCAGGGAACAGCCTGACCTTGACGGTGCCGTCGTCGCTGCCGGTGCAGACGAGCTGGGGTCCCCTCCGGGCCGGGTAGCAGGAGTTGACGAAGGACGTGTGGCCCTTGAGCCTCTTCACCCTCTCGCCGGTCTCGCTGTCCCACACAGCCACGGTTTTGTCCGTGGATGCTGAGAAGAGCATGCTGCAGGCAACAGCCACCGTGAGGGCTCAGCTCCCTTCCCATCCTTCTTTCGGGAATAACCAGCGGGAGAAGGATCTCCCGCGTTTGGTGTTTCAGAGGAGCCTGACTGACCCTGGAGCAGCTGCGCTGCACAAACTCCCTTTAATCCCTGTTATAAATTGTTTTCCTGCCTCCTCAAATATTCTCTGGGATGAACACAGGCAGAAAAGCCCAGCAGGAATGGTGGAACAGCCTTTTAAATTAACCAGTATCTCATTTGTTCTCTCTCTCCCTCCCCAGTGACTCTCAGACACCCAACACAAACTTCCCTCTGTTCCCCAAAACTGCATCCATGGCACTGGTGGGTCACGGGTGCCCCCAGGTCCTTTGGCCATGCTGGAAAAGCCACAATTCAGGGACTTGGTGTCCATGGACTGAGCAAAGGNCCTGAGCCCCTTTCCCAGCTCCCTCAGGAATTCTCCAGCCCCTTCCCAGCTCCATTCCCTGCCCTGGACTCGCTCCAGCCCCTCAGGGTCTCCCTTGCTGTGAGGGGAAAATCAAAAAGTGGGAGAAAACGTGAGGGGAAAAGAAAGTGAGGGAAGTTTGGGGAAGGCTCTGCTGCAGAGCTTTTCCCTTCTGGATCCTCCTTTTCTCCAGGCTGAGCCCCTTTCCCAGCTCCCTCAGGAATTCTCCAGCCCCTTCCCAGCTCCCTCAGGAATTCTCCAAACCCTTCCCAGATCCCTCAGGAATTCTCCAGCCCCTTCCCAGCTCCCTCAGGAATTCCCCAGCCCCTTTCCCAGCTCCCTCAGCCATTCCTGGTTCTCCAGCCCCTTCCCAGCCCCATTCCCTGAGGTTCAGTGAGTCCCTGGGGTCCCTGAGCAGCAGAGCCCCTGCCCTCACCTGCCGTCCGTGTTGTAGTGCAGCTCCATGACGGCCCCGCTGTGTCCCTTCAGGGTGGCAAAGTTGTCACAGTCCCCGTAGACATTCCAGAGCACTGGGGGACAGCAGGGCAGGGGTGAGGGCAGGAAAGGCACGGGAACACCCCCCTGCTGGGGAGGGAGCTGATCTTTGGGGTCTCAGCAAAAGGAAGGACACTCCATCCCCACTGCTGAGTCCAGCGCGGGGTAATTAACAGCACTAACGAAGCACTGTGTGAGTCCCGGGGCAGAGATGATTTAGGGGTCTTGATTAAGGGGAATTTATTAGGAAAAAGGATCATCTTTGCTTCAGCAACCCTGAGTATGAAAAAGTGCATTCCTGCAGACTTCTGGAGCCTGTGTGAGGGACCCAGGGCTGTGCCCAGCAAGGCACGTTCCCAGCACCATCAGGATGGGACCTGGAGAGGAGCTGGGAAAAGCTTCCTGCACCCTCCTGGGGAAACCCTTCACGCTCAGGACCCCGCCAGGTGAGGGCTGAGCTGAAACCCCTCAGCAGCAGGGCCTGAGCCCATGTGAGCCCGGCCTGGGGGACAGCAGGGACACTCACAGATGAGCCTGTCGAAGCCAGCCGAGGCCAGGGTGTTGCCGTTGGGGTGGAACTTGCAGCAATAAACCTCCCCCTCGTGCCCCGAGAGCAGCATGATGGGGGCCTGCAGCGAGGAGCAGCGCGGGGGGCCCTGAGGGAGGGACACAAGGACACGGTGAGGGGACAAGGGACAAGCCCAGGGCATGGCCACCCTGCCAGCCCTGCCCTCCCACACCACATCCCACCAGAATTACAGAACCGCAGGATAACTGAGGCTGGAAAAGAGCTCCA
>VZRS01003775.1:0-45680 GCA_013398055.1 Ifrita kowaldi | reverse complement strand
CTGGAATAATTTTCTAGGTTTTATTATTATTTTTAGGGAGGGGAGCACGTGCTGCCAGGGAGGGCACTGACCCATGAGGGCCTCTGGTTGCTCTCTACTCCCCTCCCCCTTTTTTTAAAAATATATAACTATAATATATAAATATATCTAATGTATATAAATCCAGAGAGAAGGAGCAGCAGCGTGGAAGCAGCTGCTGGGTGTCTGGGGGGTTTTCCCTGTGGCTCTACCCCTACCCAGCATCTCTACATCAGGGCAGGAGCGGGAAGGGGAGGACAGGAATAACAAAAATAAATGGATGGAGGTGGCTGTTGGCAGCCCAAATCACGGCCACATGGACATGGAGCCACTGGACACCCTCCCCAGCTCTGGCTTCCCTGGGCACTTGTTGAAGTGCCCAGAGCAAATGCAGCTCTCTGGCTCCCGAAATTCAGCCCGGCTTCTTGCACAGACCTGCCCTGGACTTGCCCCCAACCCCGTCCTCCCTCCCTCAGCACCCCCAGGGCCTGGGGGTTTATCAAGGTGTTGTCCCCCTGTCCCTGTGACCGCCCTCTGTGGCACTTCACCAGGCAGGGGGGAGCTGGGGGTTTTTTAGTTTTCAAATCAATGTTGCTTAAAAAAAACAAACAGAAAAACAAACAAAAAAAAAACAAAAAAAGAGAAAAAAAGACCCAGCAAAAAACAGGTTGAAGGTTTTTTATTAATTTAAAAATAATAAAAATTTAAAAAAAATCACTTTTTTAACACCAGCTGTCCCTGCCTTTTGTCTCTGTGGGGAGGATGTCCCTGGCAGGGCACTGAGAATGGGGGCTGACCCCCTGTGATGCAGCGTCACCAGTGGGGACTGGGTCCCCCAGGAGCTGCCCTGAGTTGTGCTCTGCCTCCACAAGCCACCACTGCTGTCCCAAAGAGGGGGGATCAGAGGGAAGGGAAGACCCAGGGCTATGGGGGTGCTGTGCCAGCACAGCGAGGAGCCCCGATGTGCCAGGGGGTGCAGCCAACACCCCTTTCTGTCCCCTCACAAAACCCCACAGCTTGCAGAAGCCCCCCAGCAAGCTGGGCCCCCCAGCCCCATCACCCACCCAGTGATGAGCCCCCCTGAGCCTGAGCACTGTGGGAGCACTTGGGGAAGGGATGGTGCCCTCTGAGTGTCCCCCTCTGCAGCAGGGTCACCAGCCAGAGGACATGAGAGCTCACCAGGCCCGTGGCCACTGTGCTCACACAACAAACAGCTGGGGTAAAAACCCCAAGAATGGGAACACATGCTCTGCAAGTGCCAGGAAAGATGGGGACGCTCAAGGCACAGCCCAAAGCTTCCTGCAGGGATGGGGAGATGCCCAGGATGGCACAAACTCCAAGGAGAAAAGGCAAAAAAAATCCCCCGTCTGGGGTTACTTAGCTCTCCAAAGATCACCCAAGGAGGGATGTGGGGCTGGGGGTGTGTTCAGGGCTGCAGAGGGGCGGGGTTGTTTATAGGGTGCTGTCCTGGGGGCAGCAAATGGGGCAGGGGGGTGATCACCAAAGAGGTCACCCCAGCTGGGCTGTATCCTGCAAATGCAATTGGTCCCAAAGGTGTTTGTTTTTAAGCCCCTCAACCCCAGCCAGGAGTGCCACGATGGTCCTTGGTTGGCTCTGCTCTGGTGCCCCGTGATTTGCTCAGTGTTCCCAGTTATCCTATAGGAGGTGGCACTGGGAGGACCCCAGATCCTGCTGTCCCCAAAGCAGGTTTTGAGCACCTGGTTTTCCCCTGAAAAACCAAACCCACCCGGGAGAATATTCCAGGGGGAGCTCCCTGGGAAATAAGGTGCCTGTGGAGTACAGTGGGGCAGACAGGAGTGGGGTCTCCCTGTGGGGGAAGGTTTAGGGCCGTCCACCAGGAGGGCAGGGTTTCCACGGGGCAGCCCCCAGGGGATGTCCCCAGTAAACTCCGGTTCCCCTCAGGGTTTCTCAGCCTCCCACACACCCGAGAGGTGGCACCGGCTCTGTGTCCCCCCCCCAGTATGTGTCACTGCCTGTGTGTAGCGGGGACATCCCCAGCCCCCCTGTGCACACAGCCGCGTGTCCCCAGCTGTGACACCCCTCAGTCCCCCCGTGCTGCTCCAGGGATCGGGGTTTCCCTGCTCGGTACCACCCCCCCACTCGTGGCACGACTTGTGTTGGGTCTCAGCACACCCTGGGGCTTCCTCCCGGCCACGGTGAGGGGTGGGTGGCACGGGGGGCTGGGGAAAAGCAGCCCCAAGTCCTGGGGGTGGCACAAGGGAAAGGAGGGGACGTGTCCCTCTCATGTGTGTTGGCTGGGGGGAAGCAGAGGGGTTTGTGCCTTCCTCCAATCAGTGGCAGCGCTGCAGGACGGACAGGGGGGTGGCAGAGGGGGTTTCTTCACCCGGAGATGAGGAAGGCAGCTCAGGGATGCTCATCCCGTGGGTATTGGGGTGGGGTTTGCTTTTGGCATCAAGCTCTGTTCTGCTGCTGCCCTTCTGAGGTCCCCGTTTCCCCTTTCTCCAGCAGCAAATGAGCTCCTCCTCCTCCTCCTGCTGCTGTCCCAGACCCGCTTTGGGGCCACAGGCTCCCCTGGCAGGGCACAAGTGGGGCTCGTGAGGGCCAGGGGGTGCAGGACACCAGGGGGCTGACACAGACCCTGGGAGGGGTTCGACAGGGGCTGTTTTCAGGACGAGGGATGCTGCCGGCCCCTCCTTGTGCACGAGGGAAGATCCTGCTCCAGGGCCACTCTACTCAGGACACACAAGTGCTCGGCTGCTCGTCACCCTTTATTTCTGCAGGCTGGAGTCGCTTGCTCAGTCCATCCCCACGGGAGTCCGGCCCCGGTACACGCGTCCGTCCCTGCCCACCAGGTCGAACGCGCCGGGCTGGGAAGGAGAGGATGGGCTGGCTGCCACACCGGTTTGCATTCAGCATCCCCAAGCCAGCCTCCCCACCCAGCTCCTCCTGGGGAAACTGAGGCACAGGTCCCCCACCTCAGATGCTCAGCATTGCCCTCCCAGCCTCGGTGTCCCCTGCCTGTATCCCCACCTTCCCCATCCCTACCTTGTTGGGGTCTGGGAGGAGGGGCTCCATGGGCTGCACCGGGTAGGTGCTGGTGTGTCGGCCCCCACAGTACCGCGGGGATCTGCGGGAATACCTCTCGGCTGCCGGCTCCCTGTGGGACAGGGCACAGCGATGCTCAGTGCCCAGCACCCTGGCACCCTGTGCTTTGCCCTGCTGTGCCAGCGAGGGGTTCAGGGGGTGCTACCCTTCCTCCAGCTGCTGCAGGATACCCCTGCCCACTCACCCCTGCAGGATGTGCCCTTTCCCACAGCCCCAAGAGCTGCCCATGGCTGTGATACGTCCTGGTGCCCTTTGCAGGGGACACCAGGAGGCAGGAGCAGGGCTGTCCCAGCTCCGGGCCTGATTTTGGGAACTCCTTTCGCAGGAGGCACCAAGTTCCCTGCCAAGCCTGAGCTCAGGCTGACACCAGACACAACTCATCACATGTGGCTTCAGCACCATTGAGGCAGAGACCTGGGCTATGCAGGACAGCATGGGGGCTGTAAAACCCCTCTGACCTGGGGCAGGCCCAGCTGACCCTCTGCAGCTCCTCTCTGCCCAGGCACCTCCGGCCCCCTCCACCCCCACCCAGGGAAGAGCTCTCCTTGCCGGGACAGGGCTCCCCTACATCCCAGGGGCCAGGGATGGGTCCCCATGTCCCTACCTGTCCTCCTGTTCTTGGACCTGCTTGAGACCATGGGGCAGACGCCCAGAGAGGCCAGGGGACACCGGTGGCGTGGACGGGACGATCTCAGAGTATCTGGGGAGGGTGACAGGGGCCACGGGTGTGTGACAGGGGCCAGACGAACCACCCCTGATACTGCAGGCACTGCCAGCACCCATCTGCCCCTGTCCCACCCCCGATGCACCAGTGCTGGTGCCACTCACCGGCCAGACATTTGCACAACCGAGTCACAAGGTGAGTACTCGGAAGAGGGCACCTTTAGGAGCCTCCTAAAACAGGGAGAAAAGGGCTGGGCAAGCTCCTGGGGGACGCAGCCCTGCCTGTGCAGGCACTGCAGGGAGTCCCAGCATTTTCAGGGGAATCGCAGGGTGCAGAGCCTGGATTCTCCACCACCACCACAGCACAGTCCAATCCACTGGCTGGCTACAAAATAAAAGGGGTGCCATGGGGGAAATGGGCTATTTGTGGTTTCCCACCTGGGAAAAAGCTCCAGTTCATACTAGACAATGGTGAATCCACAGAGGGAAGCTCCCAAAACCCACTGATGGGGGAATTTCTCCCAGGGGCGGCCCAGTCCCATGGGAACTGGGGCTGGTGGCAAGGTCAAAGGGGGAGTTTCCTGCACCCCTTGCTGGAGTGAGATGCTCCCAGCCTGGGACACGCTCGCCTTGGTCCCTCTGGCACCTCCAAAATGTGGCGGCTTCTCGTGGCTGCCCAGGACATGCAGGGATGGGAGGTGAAGGGCACAGGCTCCCACACTCCTGTGTCCTCGCTTGGTCAGCACCCAGGACCCCCCTGTGCCCTGCCAGGAGGGCAGGTCACAACCCGGCTCTGGCACTGCATGTCTCAGCCCTGCCAGGGGACAAGCCACTGTCCCCCACACTTGTTACAAAAGCCTTTGCACCTACAGTCCAGCTTCGGCTGGGAATGGCTCCATCCTGGAGCTGCCTCTTCCTCGTGCCTCCTTGGGTGTCGGGAGCCTGCTGCCACTGGGAGGAAATCATCATCAGCATCCCCACGGTTCCATCGCTGGATAAATGGATCCAATGCCAGGGCACCACACGGGCCCAGCCAGAGGGTGCGGGGCCAGTGCTGTCCCCAATGCCATCGCTGTCCCTGTGGCACTCACCTGCTAGTCCCAGCCACGGTCTCGGATGGGACCCAGAGGGTCTGGGATCCTGGGTGGCCTCGTACTGACTGCACCCGCTGAACTGGGAGGTGGATGCCAGGGGCTCCTGGATGCATTCCCGAGGAGGTGGCACTGCCATCCGCACTCTTCTTCTGAACGTGGGGAGGAGCCTGAGCAAGCAGAGCAGTGTTTCAGTGCCAGCTCTTGCCCTGCAAACTCCATCTCTTTCCTTCCGGGAAGCCCCCTGTGCCACTGTGAGCTTGGACTTAAACCAGACCTTGGTCTAAGGGCAGCAAGATGGAGGTGCAGACCCCAAAGGAGGGGGCGTCTTGGGGGCAGCACCCAGAGGGCTGGGAAGAGCCTCTACCTTGGAGCTGCTTATCATGATCTCTTCATCTTTGATCTCTCCATCCTTGCTCTCTCCATCCTTGCTCTCTCCCACATCGATCATCTCAGGGGGAACATCCAGGTGGCTGGGAAGAGCCTCTACCTCGGAGGTGCTTATCATGATCTCTTCATCTTTGATCTCTCCATCCTTGCTCTCTCCATCCTTGCTCTCTCCCACATCGATCATCTCAGGGGGAACATCCAGGTGGCTGGGAAGAGCCTCTGCCTTGGGGATGCTTGTCTTGATCTCTTTGTCCTTGATCTGTCCCATGTCATCCTGTCCCATGTCATCCTGTCCCATGTCATTCCGTCCTCTGCTGCGCCATCGCACATTCTGTCCCATGTCCTTCCGTCCCATGTTCCATCCCATGCCTTTCTGTCCCATGTCACTCCGTCCCATGTTCCATCCCATGCCTTTCTGTCCCATGTCATTCCGTCCCAGGTTCCATCCCATGCCCCTCCGTCCCACGTTCTGTCCTGTGTCATTTGCCCCGACGGAGACCGAGTGGTTGTTCGCATTCGCCTCCTGCGAATCCTTCCCTCTCTCCTGTGCCTTGGCCTTGTGGGGCAGAGGGCTGACGGGCCGGCTGCCCCCATGCCTTGGTGTGGGTGTCCTGGGCCTTTCCAGGAGGGTAACTGGAAGAAGAGACCAGAACGAGCTCCCCAGGGTCAGGGGAACATGGCTGGGGGAAAACCCAGCAGCCTGCAGGCCCCCTGCCCGGCCCGCTGTGCCCTCACACCCTCCAGGTCCCTCCCCAGCTGTGCCCAGAGGTACTTTCGTTGCCGATGACAATCAGCCCTTGGTCATTCCACGGGTGTGTGCGCATGACGCCACTGTCCTTCTTCCCGTCTGGGGAGTCTTGTCCACCCTCGCCTGTTGTGGCAGACTGGGAAGGAGAGGATGGGCTGGCTGCCACACTGGGCTGTATTCAGCATCCCCAAGCCAGCCTCCCGACCCAGCTCTTCCTGGGGAAACTGAGGCACAGATCCCCCCCCGGCTGCTCAGCATCACCCTCCCAGCCTTGGTTCCCTCTCAGNGTCCTGGCCTGTGCTGATGCCTGGGGTTGTTCCTCCCCAGGTGCAGGACCCTGCACTTGCCTTTGTTGAACCTCAAAATATTCCTCCCCAGCCCGTTCAGGCCTTTTAACCTCCGTACCCGTGGTTTTAGCACCCAACCCCGGGGATCAGCAAACACCTGAGTGATGCCATCAAATACAACAGCAAGGCATTCTTCCCTCCAGCAACACGATTCAGTATTCCAGACCTGCCCCATAACATCCCTCTGCTTTCCCCCAATCCCAGCCACTGCTCCAGAGAGACCTGGAGGGCAGGGAGCCGTGGTCCTGCCTGATGCTGAGCAAGGAGGGGCTGTGGTGGGATGTCAATGCAGCCTGGCCCCAGGGAGGTACCAGCTCCTGCTGTTTCTCCCACCACCCTGAACAGGGCCCTTTTCTGAGCAGAAAACATGCTGGGAGCACGCATTAGGCCAGCTGAGGAGCTGCTCTGGCTCAGCCTATGCCAGGTCCTGCTCCTGGTGGGATGCGCAGGGAAGAGAATTCCTGAGCAACCCTGGCAGAGGCGCCGAGGCGCGCAGTGGCTGGAGGTGCAGGGGGCTGCGATCCCGCTCCACTGGCAGACCTCGGCCTCCTCCTCCTCCTTCTTCTCCTGCTTTCCTGCCCACCAGGAAGTCCTCCAGCACATCCCAGCACACCATGTTTCTTGCCTCCTCTGAGGCTGGGGAAAGCATCAGCTTCTTTTCCAGCCTTTTTTTTTGGGAAGAAAGGCATCGGAGCCATCTGTGTAACTGGGGGCAGGATGGGATCCAGAGGAGCGTTGGCCCCCCTAGCACTTCTGGGGACCATGCCCTGATGTGGGGGGACCCTGCCCCGGAGCAGGCCCTGGGTGTGCTCAAGGACGTACCATGATACTCTCCAACACGTCGTTACGGAGGTCATCCAGCATATTCTGGAAGTTTTCCTGGAGTGGGGCAAGGACAGGGACAGGAGTCAGAACACAGGAGCAGGATTTAAAAGGAACATCTGCAAATTAACTTGGTCACAAGACAGAGGGATGCTGGACAGGGCTATGCCAAGTGGCTGTGGCTGTATTGCACAGGTGGACCTTTGGCTCCCCACCTTCCCAGGACCCAGGTTACTTTTTTGATGGCTCTTTAGTTCACAAATGCCTCAGCAGCCCTGTCTGAGGCAGGCAGTGACCTCTAGCACTGGCCTGACCTGCAGGCAGTGGTGCCCTTCTGCCCTCCCCGGGGCAGCACTGGCAGAAGGAAAGTGGGGGGCTCCAGGTGTGTTGGGTTCTGCTCTTGGGACATCCTTCCCACTCCTCCCTCCTCGTGCCCTTCACATTGGGAGCCTCCAAGGGCTGCAGGGCAGGGGCAGTAGGGCAGCAGTGACGGGCAGCTCCCGGGGGCACTGGTGGCAGCTCACCGGGTCAAAAACCTCCTGCATCCTCTGCATGTCCTCTGCCATGAGGGACTGCTCCATCTTCATCTCCTCAACCTCCTCACGGAGCTCCTGGCACAGAGCCCTGGCCTAGGAGAGGCGGATGGCGGGGTGAGCCCCAGGGCAGGGTCCCTGGGGACCAGGTCCTTTGCACCCACCATGGTCTGCACAGAGCTGGGGGCAGTGCAGGGCCTGGTCTGGGCAGTGCTTGGCCTTCAGCACATCCCCAGCAGCAGCCTCCCAGCAGCATGAGGGGGTGCAGGTCCCAGAGGAGGGCACAGCTTCCGAGAAGCACCCGGGGCTGGCAAGAGCCTCTACCTCAGCAAGTTCTTTTTCATTGGCTTCCACTTTCTGCATTAACTGCTCAAGGAAAGAGGCAGAGAAGGGGCTTCTCTCGGCCCCCTCCAGTGGCTCCCCAGTCTCCTGGACAGCCAGATCCCGCAGGCCCAGGTGCAAAAGCATCCCTTTCAGGAGGTTGCGCAGTTGCTCGAAGTCGATGGATTCTGTCTTTGGTGCCCCGAGGGCAGCATCCAGCATCTGGCCCAGGGTGAGCGATGCCATTGCTGCTGACCTGTCCAAAACCACAGAACTGCCATTAACAGCAGCCTCTCATGCTATTGCTCTGGACAGGAGCAGGTAGGATGGGAGGTGGTAGGAGGTGGCAGGAGGTGGTAGAAGGAGGTAGAGGGGCACAGCCAGCAGGCTCCCTTCTTTTCACTCTTGTCCTTGTTCCAGAGCCCGTGCCACTTGTGTCCCTCTTTACAGCGTCCCCCTGCCCTGGGAAAGAGTGCCCATTGTTACACAGCAGCGGCCCAGCCCCACGTGGAATGTCCCCATTGTGCCCCGCTGCTGGCACTCTCCTGGTTCCAGCAACCAACAGGACCTGCAGGGACCATGTGCCACAACATCTCCAGCCTTTACTGCTTTCAGCCCCAAAATAACTCCAACGACGGCTCACATTGGGCAGGTGGTGCCCCAGGAGCTGCTCGTAGGGTGAGTTGAGCCTGCCCAGGAGGGCTGTGCCCTGTGGAGAGGTGATCCATGTTCTCACACAGCCTGGAGCATGCCAGAACACTCCAGGACGACACCAGACCCAGAGACGAAGCACCTCCAGTCATTCATTAATGAGGTCTCAAAAGCATGACAGTTTCCCTTCTCCCTTAGATGGGGGGATGGTGGAAGGCTGCTGCTGACTCCATCAATACGCAGCTTTTCAGCACCTCACTCCAAAGCAAAGAGCCATACAAGCAGGAAAAAACAGATAAATACAAGCCTCCAGACAAGCCTAGGAAGTAAAAGATTCAAATACTGGGAAAAATCTTTGAACCAGAGTGATCCATCAGACAAATCCTTACAAAAATCATCAGCTAGCAATTCCCTTTTAAACCTGCAGGTCCGACCACCAGGCAGTGGGATCACTGGCATCTCCCTGCTCTGGGAAGGCTCAGGAGCTTTGAGCACGGGAGGGCTGGGTGAGCTCCTGGGGGGATCCTACCACCACCACAGCACAATCCAGCCCACTGGCCAGCTACAAAATAAAGGGGATGCCATGGGGGAAATGGGCTATTTGTGGTTTCCCACCTGGGAAAAAGCTCCAGCTCATACTAGACAATGGTGAATCCACAGAGAGAGAAGCTCCCAAAACCCACTGATGTGGTAATTCCTTCAGGGGCATCCCCAGCAGCCCAGTCCTGTGAGAACTGGGGCTGGTGGCAAAGCCAGAATGGGACTGGGTGCTGTGGCTGTGGGCTCTCCATGGGCTGAGCAGCTTTTGCCTTTGAGTTCCCAGGGGGTACTTGAGTTTGGCTCCATGAGCCAGGGGCTTGAAGACAGGGGCTGGGGACAGGCTGAGGGGCCTCTGCTTTGGTGATGTCTCTTTCACTGGCTTCCACTTTCTTCCTTATCTTCTCCATGTCTGATGGGGTGGGAACCCCAGGGGCCTCTCATGCTTCCCTGCAGTGGTTCCCCGCTCTCCTGGGCAGGCAGATCCCACAGGCCCAGGTGTCCAGGCATTGCACCTGGGAGGTGGTGGCAGGAGATAGAGCAAGATGGGCACAGCCAGCAGGCTCCTTCCTCTTTGCTCTCCTCCTCATTCCGGAGCCTGCGTGTCTCCCTCTTTACAGCTCCATCCAAGCTCAGTGCTGGAGACAATTTACTGCAGCAGCAACTGTAAGGGAAAGCTATGCAGGTACCTTGACCACTGAAATTTAAACGGTAATCAGGGATAATGCAAACAAATTTTAATGAGAATTTCAACCTTGGTGGCATCTAGTTAACTTCACTTCTGACCCTACCAACAGTAAAGCCACAGCTTTTGCTTTAACAATACACAGTGCTTTGGTAAACCCCATATACCCAACCATTGCACTGGGGTTAAATCACCATGGAATTCAATCCAATACAACACAGAGTATGGGCCCAACAAAATGGGAACAAATGGCAAGCTGTCAATGTTGATGTGTGTGTTGTACAGGAACAACAGGGATTTATTTGTGAAAGCAACACCACTAATGCCCAAGACATTTGTCTTGGCACTGAACAAAATGTTTGTCACTTTGAAATACGTCCTGCTGAAATCCTTGAAACTGTGCTTATATACATTGGGAAGAGCTGAGAACTATTTGTGATTCCATACAAACCACACCACTACAGAAATAAGCCATCACTCAAACATTTGTGTTTGTAGTTTTTTCCAAAATTAGGGGATGTAACTTCAACTATTCAGTTCTGTCACAACCCATGAATTGCTACACTCTACCTACACATCCCAGCAAGATTTCCTGCTCTCCCCCCACTGGAATGAACCTTGCACTGGTGGAAAAATTACTGCAGCACGACGAGCTGTGTCGACTGCTGGAAGGTGCGTGAAGCAATGGACACAGAGCTCTAATCACTGCTCATCACAATACAGAAGAGGTAACACCACGTCTTGGCAAGAGTGATGAGAAATGGAGAACATCACTGGTGGGATTGTGTTTGGGTGGCCACCCACTGCAACAGGAATTCCAGATTTCTGTTGTTTTATGCTTAATGTACCGTAGTGTTCTATATGTTGGAGTGTTTAGATTAGCTAGACAGGTAGCACTGTCCCATAGACGTCCTTGCATACATAATATTGTTCCATCACATTCAACAGTCTTAAAAATCACAGTATTTAGCTAACCTGCTCAAAAATTTCTCTCAATTTATAATTTGAACATAATAAATCCCTGTTTATAGGCACAGAAGCAAGAGGTGACCACAAGGCTGCTCTGTGGAGCAAGAGAAGTTGTCTTTAGTCACAGGGTGGATTCTGGTGGTGCCTCTCCCCTGCTCTTGAGCTGCACTATGATCTGAGAAATGCTTGTTAGGCCTTGGCCTTGAGACCAGCACCTGGGCTGAGCAACTGTCAATCTTATCAGAAACACTGTCTGCCCCCAGGAACTTGTGCTGTCTAACAAGCTCCTGTTTTTACAAACAGCCTTGGAAAATAATTTTTCTTGCCTGAATAACAACCCAAGCAGAGCAACATTTCTTGTTATCGAACTTTCAAAGAAAGCTGCTGACCTGAACTGTGGCCAGAATGAAAAGGAATTATGACCATTCCTCTTTGCTCAACCCTTTGCCCATTGAGAAGATGCAAAGACAGCTGATGTGAGTGTTTCCAGGAGCTCGAGGGGAATTTTTCAGAGGTACCTTGTACAGGCCCCCTCAGGTTTGTGTGCGAGTGGGAATGCACTGCAGCAAATACACCATGGACGCTGCTCTCCCAGATTCTGAAGTACTTTAGATTTTTAAGTAAATGCTGTATGAAATTGTTAAATAGTTTAACTTCAGCATAATCAATAGCTGAACAGCTTCTGCTGTTAAGGGCTGTTAAACCTTTGGGCCTAAACTGTTGGTCAAGTCCGGGGCTTAGTTTTGCAAGGGGGTCTACTCTGAACCTCATGACTCATCTCGTGCTTCCTTTTTATCCTTGCCCTTTCCTACCCTTACCCTTCTCCCCTCCCCAGCCTCAATGTAGATAATTTTTGGATTTATGTTGGGTTTAGATTGATTAATTTTAGATTTTAGTTTGCTTTTACCACCTAGTAAGTAGTAGAGTGAACCTTGCCAACATCTTTGTGGAACTTTCACTTCTATACTAAACCTGCTTTTGCCAATACCTTTGCTGGCGATTCTTTAAGCAACCATAAGACATTCACTCAGGACAATGGCCCAGAGCACACAGGCACAACCCTCTGCTCAGTGGTGCTGTTACTCCATGGTTTCTACCCAAATACAGCCCAGCAAAAGCTAGCCTGAATGGGGCAACAACCCTCAATGAGCCCCAACTTTGCTCCTGGCAGGTTTGACAAGCACTTTGAAGGGGAGAGAACAGCAATACTGCTCACACTTTTAACACTGGCTTCCAGGATGAAGAACATCGTCCAGCACTGGTTCAGAAGGAAGCGGGCACAGACATCTGCAAGGACTCCACAGCCTCCAGCTGATCCATTCAGTACTTGCAGTACAGCATCATGTTACCCCTCCAGGCTGAGGAGCCAGGCTGTGGTCACAGAGTACAGCTGAGATTTGTTTGTGGTACTTTGAAAATGCAGGAAAACCCATCAACAGCTTTGAGACCTCATCCAGTCCTGCACATCCCTCATGGAATTTGGCCTGAAGGTTTAATCCATGCTGGATCCTGAAGGTGGTCCAAGCACTCTGTGCTGAAGGTCCATTTGTTTGCCTGGTGTTCAAGGCTTGTCCTGCGCAGTCACTGCTGGCCCCTTGGCACATTTTAGATGTTGGAATGGAAGATGACAGTGTAGAATAAGGATAAGCAAAACTAAACAACTAAAGAATTGCTGTGCTGTTGAAGCAACTGCTTCCAGCAGCTTGTATTTGTTCCTCACATCAGCAGACTAGAGAGTAGGGTAGGTTTTACTGGAGTGTGTTTGTCTCATCAAGGGGAAAGATCACAGTTTGGGAGTTTATTCTTATAGCATCCTGGAGGCAAAGCCCTCCATATGCATCTTGTGCTGCTTCCTCAAGTGTCCCCTCCACCCAAAAATTAGTATCACTCAAGAAAGGTAGTGATCAGCCAGTCCTACTTCCCTGTGGAAGAAGGCTGCAAGCTGCCAAGTGAGCCTTGTTACAGCAACAGCCCCACTGAACAGACACAGCAGCTCTTCAGAGGGCACAGGATTCACAGGAAGCACCAAAGCTGAAAAATCTTACACTTTTTATTGCAGGTTCAGTGTTAGTGTTTTGGAGAGCACAGCTGCATTAGAAGCAGATATTGTTCCAACTTCCCTTCCCCACGAGACTGCCACAATCTCATCAGCCCCAGGCAACTCCAAAAAATCGTGCCTGGTTTTGCAGTGCAGACAAGTGTTCCAGTGAGGACCAAGACCCTCACGTGACTCATCACTGAAGAGTAATAATGATCCAAAGCTTGCAAAATGAAAAGGCCAACACATTAACTAGCATTCCCAGCTCTGCTGGGACACACACGTGAGCCTGTTCCCAGCTCCCTGACCCAGGGATGGGAGCAGCCCTGCAATGGGTTGCCCTAAGCTGTCCTTCCGGGATGTTCTGCTAACTCAGTTTTGATGAAAGTCCCTGCTCCGCTGTGCAGGAGAGGAGAGGTCACTGAGCTGGCATGAAGCTGCTGGTAGCTCAGCTCTGCCAGCAGCACAGCCTGAACGTTCCCTTCCGTGCTCTGGGGTGAGACACAGGCAGAAACAACCCCAAAGGCTGCTCTTGCTGCCCACACAGCAATGAGCAGTCTCTGTTCCCTTCTCACAAGCTGACAGCTACTTCTGTTTAGCTTTTCTTTCCGCCCCTACAGGGCAAGAGATAACACACTAAAAAACAAAAAATCATTAAAGGAACTTAAAAATTCAACACCACCTCATTTCTCCATCTCTCTTAATTAAGGTGTAATCCTCCCCATTGCCAGTGGCCCCTTCTATTCACTTGTAAAGTGCTGGTCAGGTTGATTTTTTTTCTATTAGATCTCATGGCTCAAGACCATGAGACTGAAAACCTCAACACTCCTACAAAAATAAACAGTTGTGTTATGCCTATGTTTTATGGTATTGCCTTTCCATGCAGATTTCCTTCTCTTGTGGAATCCAGGATGGGGGCAGGCTCAGGTCTAGTCATCGACAGTGATGTTGCGGAAGAGATAGGCCATGGACTCGCCGTTGTGGATTCGCCGGATGGCTTCCGAGAGGATCAAACTGATATCCACAGTCTTTATCTTGGGGCACTGCAGCTTCTGCACCTCGTGAGGAACAGTGTTGGTCACTACCACCTGTGGAGGGCCAGAAAGGAAACATTTGTGTGCTGCTGAAACATTCGGCCTCCCTGAGCAGCCACCCTGGACTGGCCGCAGGAGAGGTGTGTGCTGCGGTTTCACAGTTCAGGGAGAGAAGTCCTTGCATATTAGGAAAAAAAGATTAAAATAAATGGTCTCCCCTCTGTGACAGTCTGTTGAGGGGACTAGCATAACCAGCACTCTCCAACAGGCTGATGGGTCCATTCAGATCACAGGATCTGTTACTAAGGTTTGAAATCCTGTCCTCTTCATGTACCAGCAGCCCCTGCCCAGCTGGGGGAGAGGGGCTGCACAGTGAGATTGCAGCCCCACACCCCCCGCTGCAGCAAGGGAAGTGTCCAGGCAGGGATGACTAATATTTGCACTAGGGAGAAAACACACTCAGGGAAGCAGATCTGAGCTGAGCAAGTATTAATCACCCACTTTTTTTTTTTTTTTTTTGTTCCAGGGAGGAACCAGCTAACTGAAAGCACCTGATTAAATGAGTAATTCCAGACGTGAGCTACGTGTGGTGGGAAGGACAATTTGTGAGTTTTGGTGCCAGCCCCTCCTCTGCAGTCCAGAGAGCAGACTCACCTCATCAATGGAGGATTCCTCTATGAGACGGGGGGCATCTGCTGACAGAAGCCCATGAGTAGCCATCACAAAAATCTTGTAGGCTCCACGCTCTTTCAGGATCTCTGCAGCAGCTACAAAGCTTTCCACGTCATCAATGATGTCATCCTGAGGAGAAAGAGAAATAACATCAAAACCAGAAGTTCACAGAGCCTGCAGGGCCGGAGTGGATCTGCACGGTACTGCAGCTTTGGCCATGCACAGAGATGAAAAACAGAATCCCTGTCTACTTCAGCTGCTGATGAGGACAGCCACGTGCATGACTAATCTGTGAATGCTATTTCCCTGGTTTAATGACCCTTTTGCTAGTGTGGAGAACAAATGTTGTGTCTTGGAAACAGATTAGCCTCTGCACATGCACACACAGGTGTATTTTTTCATGGGGTAGGAGCTGCATGTTGATCACTTACACTGCAGCATGGCATAGCAAGTAAGAGAAGCTCGGCAAGTTTTTCATTTATTTGGGGTTTTTTAACACTTCAGGAGTTTTCTCTGTATACCCTGGATTTATTCATTACTTGCAGACATCTGACACTTAGAATCGAGGGAGCAGGGAGATTTTAGGGCTTAAAGAGCTGATGTGTAAAGGGTTTTCAACAGGAAGTTGAAATAACCAAAGCCACCAACACTACTGGAGAAAAGAGTGTCTAACAAACACGTTCCCACTCCTATACCAGCCATCCCTCTAATCCTCAGGGATAGAGCAGCTGAAGCAAAGATGCTGTGAGGAAGCCACCCCCCACCTGTTCCCCTCACACTCATACCACAATGATGGCAATTCTTCCTCCAACGTCTCCAACCACAGTTATTGGCGGTTTCTCCTTGGCCATCATCACTAAAGAAGAAGGAAAAAAAAAGAGTCCAGGTGAGGCAGGCTTGAGTCAAACCCCAACAGTTCCACCACACAAGAGGCTGAACCATTAAACATCTTGCATTGATGCAGACACAGACATGCTTTACACGATCCTGACAGCCACCTAAGTGAGAAACCCTCATTTAACCATCATTTTCCTCCCCAAATGAACAGCACTGCTGCATAAAGAGGAAACTCTCTGTTTCTGTGGGGATTTTGTACTGACCTCAGAAACAGAAAGCAATTCCAACTCTCTAACAGACCCCTGTGCAAGGAGAGCTACAAAGCAGCATCTGGTTTATGGGCAATATCAGTGACCTCCTTTGTGCTCCAGCACAGGACTTGCAAAAGGGTCCAGCCCATGACTGGGAACAACAAATGGGCTTTTCCAAGCAGCACCTCTCAAAGGGCAGGTGCTTTACAAGGTACAACTTTTCACCTCTTGCACTCAGTAAATCATCTGCAGGATAAGAGACTTGCACTGCAGCTCAGTTGCTTTCTCACATCACCAAACACAGAAGGGTCTTTGAGAGGGTGTAAGAACCTTAATACCACCTGCTCAGGCAAAGAAAGCTTCAGGAAGTTTGCAGAAGCAAATTTGCTGATTATTTTTTAAGTGGATTAATGGAAAGAGCAGGACAAAATCCAGTTGAAACTCAGTTCAACAAGCTCAGTGCAACCAGCAATTGGATCAAAGGATACACTGACAAGCTGTGCTACCTGACACAGAGTGAAGAGATGTGCTGGGAAATAAGGTCCATTCCCTCCTGAGACTACTTTTGCACTGATAGGTTTCATGCAAAACCACATCCTGCCAAAATTCCAGCAGCATCATAAAAATACCAGCGCTCTGAACTAGGATGCCCTGAGAGTATCCAGATGTAACACAGCCTTCACACTTACACCAAACAGCAACCAGCCTCCAGTACAGGCCAGGGACTTGCTGTCCATCTGCCAAACTTCTCATTTGCCGTGGGGTGCTGGTATAAAAACTTCCAGCAAGGAAAGGACACTGTGGTGAGCAGACATGTCAATAGGTGACAATTTGGGCTGATCTAACCACTGAAGCCAAGAAGCACATCCAGCATTTTCTAACACTTACCTGGCCCTCCTCCACACCCCACACCCCTATTTTATGCTCTCCACAGTGAGTGCGAAGTGTCCTACCAAGGCATTGGTGCCCCTCCTCTTGTAAGCTCAGGTCTTGCCAGGATTCCAGCCACAGAGGCTTCTCAAGTGCCTCAAGGAGTTCAGACACAATAAGATTTTTCTCCTTTAGGATAATCCACTTCAGTGTAATATTTGAGCAGCAGAACACAAGCCACTGCCCACCAAAAGCCTGTCTGAATATTGATCTCTGCTCTCCTCATCAAAAAAGTCTTACATTAAACTCCCCATCCTGCACAGCAGGATGATCCAGTACTATTCCCATATCTCATGGGTGCCTGGGTATGCTTAGAGTGCAAGCTCAGCTGGGTTAATGAGTCACACTGAGCGATATGATGAAAGCAATTGTAAGGACCACAACTTCAAAGATTCTTGTGTAGAGCTGTTCTTCACATCCATGACCTACTCCATAGGCTGGTTTTCCATAAACCTACCAAAACTGCATAAAAGGTGTCCAGTAATTCTGTTTTGACCAAAGTCCCATCACTCATTGCCAGGTTTTGCAGTTAAAGTCACAGCTACCTTGGACTGAAGAGTTAATCAACAGCTCTTCATGGCACAGATTCCTCAGCCTCCCTTGCATGGTTATTTCTGAGTCTCCTATCAAATGCAAAGTCACGTCTAAATCCTGAAGGAAAAATGTTCTTATGAGAAGGAAGATTATTTGTAATAAATGAAGATTAAGCACCACGAGAGATAAGCAGATCATAAATTTCAATTACAGGCACTACCGACCTGCTTGGATTAGTTATGAGTTTACTATCTAGTCTGGACAGTAATAGAGCTCCTGGTGGGAGCTGTGAAGTACCAAAAGGATTCCACCTGGCTGCCATCCCATGCTCCATGTGTATCCACAGATGAGTGCCATCTCTGTTTACAATAGCCAGGTCAGGGGAAATTTTTCTACACAAATGGTGAACAGGCCTGGGGAGCTGAAATTCAGCACTATTTTACTCACAGAGACATGGAGTTTCAGCAAATCAGTATCCTTCTACTCCATGAAGGAAGCAGACACATTCCTTGCTATGCTTAAAGGCTAACATGGCAACCAGCAACATTAGCAGTGCTTTGCATCTCTGTCTGTTTTTTAAAAGCTGTATTTCAATTTTGGTTTATTTTTAAAGAATGGTAGGCAACGTGTCGACCTACCCGGATCTTAAAGAGATGTTCTCCCTTTTCCTTGTTCAATTTTCTCTGCAAAAAAAAGAAAAAAAAATTGCAAGCCAAAGATCTACCCACAACCACATCAAATCTCAACTGCTCCAAGGTGATGAGAGTCTACACAAGGGTTAGTGCAGTCAGTTTCTTCTTCAAAATCTTTGGACATTTCAAGATGTGCAAGTCAGAACTGCTATGAGGAGGTGCCTTGAAAAATGATTCAAATAAAGAATATTTTCCTCCCAGACACAAAACCTCTATGTTTGTAGACAGAAGACGGTAACAGAAATAAGCCATGGTGGTACTTTTGCCTGGTGTAACCTCTTGGATCATGTACAGGTTTAGGTTAAAGAGTTGCTGACTTTTTCTGGAGAGTAAGAAAAGATGTTTGTGATATCTGTAGCTTCGGGAGGGGGAAAAATAAAAGAGAAAAAACTAGACCAACCACCATTTTTTATAAAACAAGAATATCAAAGAACACTTTCATTCCGATGTGCATAATATACACCAAAGTACCACATGTTAAAGGCAAGATCACTAAGGCACTAAGAAACAGCATTCCCAGATGTATAAACATGTTGCTTTAATTAAGTGGTCAAAAATGGGTTAAGAAATACTAAAATAAATTGTTTGGGGCTGACAGTGTGAATTAAAGTGACAATCACCAAGAAATATAACACTGCATTTACAACAGAGCCTGGGAGCAAAAGGCTGCTCAAGAAGGAACTGTTTTGTGTAGAGATAGCCTTGGAAGGACAGAAAACATCCCTGTGCCCAGCCTAAACACAGACAAGATGGAGGTAGGGAAGCAGGAACAGACCTATGGTCACTCCAGTTTTTCCCCCAAACTCCCTTTGTGGCAGTTTGCTGGGCTCTGGGATTCAAGCAAACCATTAGCTCTGTAAAAAGTACTGAATTCCAAAGCCACTGAAATGATTTAACAGATGGTGCCCCACTCTTTTTCTCGAGGAAACATGCAAAGAGTCCACACGCATTTGTTAAGGCACAGCCCCGAGCCAGCTGCAAGCTCTGAGACACAAAAGCACACAATCAAAGGGAATAACCTTGGAGTGATGTCCTGTCTCCAAGGCTCTGATTTCAGTGACGTGGGCTCTTGCTGCCACTTTAGCGCAGCATTTTAAGCGCAATTAGAAGCACCTCTGGCATTTTTCTGTTGTGGCTCCCTACAAATCAGAATATCACATCAGGCCACACTCACAGAACAATAAATAAGCCATTACACTGCCTAGCACTCATTAATTAGAGGCACATGATCCCTGCTAGAACAGGGAGAGAAGGTGCATGCCAGGACGCAGGAGCCCGGCCAATTCACCGGGAAGCCCATGGAGAATGGCACAAAGCACAAACCTTCGCTGTGGGGCTCTGGGGCTGCTCCCAGACACAGCTTTCACCTCTCTCCTGGCTCTAACACAACTGCCCGGAGCCTCAATGGCCGAGTCTGGGATGCTCCACACTGATCTGGCTGTAGCCCAGAGTGGGATGCTCCATGAGAAGTCTCAGCTGCTCCCCAGGAACATCCCCAACCTTCCACCTGCCAGGCCCAGGTTTGGTTGCTGAACCAGGCAGACTCACAGACCGGTTCTGTTTCGACCATTGGAGAGTTTGGGGACAGTTTTGGTGTAAGGAACATCCAGATCTGAGCAGCAGCACATGTCTGACCTTTCACAACCAACCACACAGCTGAACCCTGCTACACTCTGCCCTCAGAGCTTTCGCCACCAGGAAGGGAGAACTGAACGAGGGTTTAGAATTATGTGACATTTGAGGTGGGAAGACGCTTTTCAAACGACTGAATTGGACAAGAAATGAGGTGTAGCAGAGAGGGTCAGTACAGACACTCACAGCATTGCCATCCCAGCTGCACTTTCACTTCTGTCTGGCAGAGACTGTGACACAACCAGGATGCACAGACTGCTTTTCGACACAGATAACCTCAGAATTCTGCACCTCCAGAACCCAGCTCACTCAAAACCAGGCATCTCTCAGATCAGAAAACAGCAGAGAAAAGCAACTTCTATTGAGAGCTTTGGACAAGTTTGCCTCACAATCCACCCCATGACAGAGAGCTGCCAAGCCACAGTTCGACTGTTTTACGCTGTGCCTTAGGCATGCAGGGATGTAAGGTCATTGGTAAAGTGCTGAGTTTGTGCAGCAGGAGACAAAATAAGAAAGTGGTGATATACAGCAAATTAGTTTGTGTTTGGATAGCTGAGGACTGAAAACCATTTTCCATTGAATTCATAATTAAACTGGACAAGGGCACATTTCTGTATGAGAAACCATTTGCAGGGTTCTCCAGCAGCACAACCTTCCACGGTTCAGCTTCTTTGAAGTGACATGGCTGGAAATAAAAATACTATCACATCGATTCCTCCGTAGCAGACAAATGTCAGCTACTGATATTCTGGAGGACAGCATCCTCTTCAGAATAGGAGGGGAAGGAGAAAGTGAAGAATAACCATGCAAATTCCTGCTTTCTTGGAAGGACATGAAAAAATTCCCCTTGTCAGAAGGGGAACAATAAACTCCCAAACTTCACTGCCAAACCCCACCTGCACCGCAAGGCCCAAGAGGAGTTTCACCAGCAACAAAAGCACTGTTTAACTGATTGTATTCCAGTGAGGCACAACTGGGGTGACGTAAAATGCCTGCAGTCTTACTTGCCTCCCCTCCACAAGCTGCCCACGAACTGGTTGGATGTTCTCCCTAAATTTCCAAAGATGAGATGATTATCAGTAGCCCAAACCACTGCTGGTGTTGCCACACAAAGCAGCACACAGCCTTTCCCACGGGCACCTCTCAGCCACCTTCCTGCTCCCAATTTCTGTCCTACAACCACCTGCCTAGAAAGCTAAAATCCTCCCAAAAGGGAGCTGGATTTCGATTGTGTTGTTGTTATTTGACTGCTGCAGGAATACAAACAATCCCGAGGATGGCATTTCCCAGAACACAAGCTTCCTCTTTTTCTTTTGTTCTCTGCTCCCAAATCAATCGCGAGAACTCCGGAAGCAGATCAACAATGCTCTTGGAGAACTTATTCACCCCAGCTACACAAACCTCAAAACCCTGTCAAAACAGACATTGGAATATGATCACCTAGGTGCCAAGATGAAGACAATTTCCAGCACTAACAACGGCTGCAGAGAATGGAAGACAAAGACCAGCCCTCCCCTCCCCAGTGGAGCCAACAGCCTGTCTCAGTGGTTGTTATCTCATTGCTTACACTTTTACATCTCCCTTGTTTCATCAGCTCAATGAATTCTGTTGCTGAACACTGTAAAAGCACCACCTTTATCAGAGGTTTGTCAGTCTAACACTATGGAGCAGGCACAGCCAAGGAGAAGAATACTGATGTTCTGCATGGCCACAAGGAGTTAAATAAAAACCTTCCCCTGTGACTTCTTCTACAGCTCACTGATATCAACCTCTCCATGAAAAAAATTCCACTGGTCCAACTGCCTTTAGGTTGGTTACACCCACACAGATAAATCAACAAAAACTTCCCACCAAACTTTTCTCTTTTTTTCCCCCAAAGGTAAGCAGAGAAGCTTGATCTTACATGGCAGCTCCAGGCCAGGATGCACAGTTGCATTTTTGAGCATTGGAGGGGAGTGACGCCCGTCATCCATGTCCTGCTCCGTGCACTGAGCCTCTCCATGGATCACTGCCAGCCCCAGCCGCAGCCTCTCGGCGTAAGACTGAGCCCTGCAAGACAACAACAGCCTCTCAGGAAGGTGCTGGCTGATGCAGCTCCACAGCCCACTGCAGCAAGTCTCTCCCAGGCCAACAGCAAGCAAAGGCTGCACCTCTGTGGCTGTTCCTCTGCAAGAAACTTCACTGGAAGTGACTCTTCACTGCTCATTAATATCCCAAAGCCCACTCTACCCCTGGGCTCCACCACAGGGTCTCCTGTGTTCCTCCATATGCAAAACGCTTTCTGCGATGGTCAGGCACTGCTGACACTCCAGCAGCAAGTCTGACCCCAGGTGAACCATCTCACTGAGACCTCCAGAGTTTACTCCCATGGGGGTGGGAATACAAAGTTCAGCTGCCTATCTGCACCACGTCCATCCCATTTTCAGCCACAAAGGAATTATGACCAGATTGTCAATCCATCTGCCACCCTCCCATACTTTCCCTGGTATATTTTCCACCAGCTCAGGTATTTTCCAAGTAACTTTCAACCAGCTAGCAAAGCATCCATTTACCTTTTAGCAGCACCAGGAGATTTGGCTACAATAACTGCGTTTCTGTAATCTGGAATCTGGATGTGATAAAAAGTTAATTAATTAAAAAAAGACCTTCTTGCTAGGGAGTAACTGGTTTGATACATGGCTGAATAATTTCACCCATCCTCCTCCCCAGTACCAAATTTTCATTCTGTGACAAGAAACTAGAGAGGCAACTGCACTTGCTTTCAACACCAGCATTTGTGTATTCTGCAAAGGTGGGAATGTTCACTATGTGTAACCCTCCCCATATGGGGAAGCCTTGGGAATAAATCATCATCTTTTGCACATGGAGAATAAAACCTCCGTGCCCTGCTCCCAGCCCTGCTGCGCTCAGCATTCCTACACTCAGCCCAAGACAAAGTCTATCAATAATTCAGTGCAGTCAGAAATCCAGCACAGACAAAGGGAGAGGGGAGGCAGTTTAACAGCATTTCAGAGGTGATCAGAGGCAGGAGCACAGGTAGCATCTGTCAAATGGCACAAACTCCACAGAGAGCAAGCTCCTCTCCTGCTTGTGCTGCAGTTCAGTTTCTATCCAATCATAGAAGTGTAACATCTTTCCATGAAATGTGCAATAGGTACCCCCTGAGAAAGAATTCATTAACAGAACGATTGACCTAGACTGACACCACCACCTCTACTTAAGCAGAGGCCCAATGCTGCCATCACATTAAAATGAGTTCAGACAAGTTGATATATATAGAACTAAAATAACCTCACTTCTTCCTGTATATACTGAAGCAAGAAAGGAGATGCTCTCAGGTTGTCTACTGGAAAGCTGAAGAAGCCTTGGATTTCCTTTTGATGAAGGTCCATAGTGATAATGTGTGTTAAACCTAAAGGGGAAAAAAGACAACAATTTATCGAAAATATTCCCACATGGCTGGAGTTCCTTCAATACTTCCATTTTCCAGACTGTTTTAGCTATTACTCAGGCTATTATGCCATGTCATAAAATAATCATAAACAGATTAACACAGAAAGTTCCACAGACATAATGAGAAACAGGCACATGATGCTACAGCACTGGGCTGACCCTGTATTTCACTCTAACATTTCTAGGCCACTTCCCCAGGCGCAAGTTACAAAGAACCACAAGAAAGCTGAAGAAAATTAATTCCCCCAGTGTGGCTCAAGATCTCAGCAGCACATTCCCACATCAAACAGGAGAATGGAAGGACAGATGACCTTTGGGATGCCCAGCAGCACCAAGCCTGCCGTGCTGCTGCTCCCTGGGACACTCACCTGCCTTGGCGAGCATTGAAGCCAGCAGCTTGCAGACTATGGAGCCCCTCTTCCTCATTTTGCTCTGCTTGCTGTAGGGGAAGTAGGGGATGACCCCAATGATGTTCCTGGCACAGGAAGTCTTCAGTGCATAGGCCATGATCAGCAGCTCCATGACAGCAGTATTCACATCTCTAGGAGATATGAACACAATTCCAAATATTAGCAGGTGTTTTTCCAATGCAATTCCTTTTCCATTTATACCCAGACCACCCTCACCAAAATTCCAAGCAAATAATGCTACATCTCAGGCTAATGTATGCCAGACCCAGATTGCAGCCACGTAGCTCCTTCCATCACGCCACAACAAATTACAATCAACTCTTACACACACAGGACACGATGCCAGCATTCAAGAGCTGTGGACTGGAATTTGATTTTATATTCTAACATAAGGTGTATGATGATTTCCCTCCATCATCAGACAAAAAAAGCTTTGTATAAAATTTACTTTGGAACAAATGTCACTTGATATGGTGTAATTTGAAATAAAATAGTCTTTTAAAGAAGCAGCCGACACAATTTCATCCACACTGGATTTCTTAGGGTATTTTCCTCTTTAACAGTGTAAGGCAGGTTATTTTTTCTGCCTTAAGAAATACTGCATTTGGAGCAGTACAAACTCCAGACATGGCACTTTGGTGGAGGTCAGCATCTCCACACTCTTTAGCTCATCTAGAGATGGAAGGAAAAACAGCACAGGAAATGCTAAAGGACTGTTTCTTGAAAGAAAAAACAACAAAACAAAAAAGCAGCGTAGGCAGAGGAATCACAGAATATGCTGATTTTGAAGGGACCCATCAGGATTATTAAGTACAACTCCTGGTCCTGCACGGGACACCCCAACAATCCCACCCTGTCCCTGAGAGTGTTGCCCAAATGCTTACTGCGCTCAGACAGGTTTGGTGCTGTGACCACTTCCCTGGGGAGCCTGTTCCAGTGCTCAACCACCCTCTGGGTGAAAAACCTTTTCCTGATAGACAACCTAAACCTGCCCTGACTCAGCTTCATGCTGGTTCCTCGAGTCCTGTCACTGGTCTGAGAGTGAAACACCCCATCTACAGTTTGCTTCCCCACAAAGACTGGAGTGGCCCAGTAGGAGTGTATTGATCTGTACTTTAATTAATTTTTGGAAGGGGGAAAAAAAGCCAAGCCCTTAGTTCCCCTTTAGTTCCTTAAGGCCAACACCAAGAGACACTGTCTGCATCGCCACAGACTGACTCAAGAACTTTTGGGAACTGAAGAACCCGTGCTTCAGATGGCAGGACAGGCACTCCTGCAACACAGACCCCCTTGCCTCGGGGTTTCCAGCATGGACAGCCCCCAGTGACACACCATGTCCCCAGCCCAGTCAGGAGGGCAGTGCTGTAGTGGCTAAGCTGTTCAGCCCATGGTGACAGGGCAGGGGCTGACTGGGCCATCTTTCCACACAGCAGCAGGGGAGTACACAGCACAGAGCAGCCTAAAGCTCCGCAGAGCTTTCTGGACATTACCCAGACATTGCTCAGGCCCTGTTTTCCTCCTGAGACAGCCACTAAAGACAGCTTCTCCAACAGCTCAGACACATGACCCGTGACAAACCTCTGACCATTTCCATTTCCCCACTGCTCTCCCTTCCTTTGGAAATTAACCTCCACTTGTGCCTCTTCTTTTGTGAGGCTCTGGGTCTCTGTTGTCCCACTGGCCCCGCCAGCCCCGCACACACAATGCCATTTACACACAAGAAAGCTTTGTTGGCTGTGGAGCACGCAGCCAAGAATTACATAAAACACAGCCCCCTGCCACACAGGACAACAAGCAAACAAAGAACTGTTTCTTTCCTTTGGTGATTTAGCTGTGCCAGTGGGGCTGTGAGAGAAGAAAAAGATGCTACTATCAGTGTCATATAAAAACAAAGTGGTCAAACTGAAGCCTATTTAAAGATCATCTGAGAAGTTCAGTACTTTTCATCATTATTTTTCAACTTACTCTTTGAAAATACACACATATTCACATGGAAAGCAGGTAGAAAACAAGACTGGGACTTCAAAAGGCACCAGCAGTCCTGGTGATGCTGTAGGACACCAGTAGCCATACTGATGGAGAAGTTATTCAAGGAGGGTACTTCTCCCAGTATTCAAGCAGGATCCCAAGCTGGGCTCTGGGAAATTCCTGCAGACCAGCTGGCACAGGCACTAGGCAGAGGTGGATGTGTCTGTCCCTCCAGCAGGGCCCAGAGTGGGTGGGCTGAGATGGCTTCATGCTGAGCCATCACTGATCTGCTCCTCTGCAAGGGGCACTGACCCCAACCAAGGGTAGCAGCTGGGGAAAATGACATTGGTGGGGGAAGCCCAGTCCCAGCATCTCCAAAACAGGTACCCAAGACAGTACCCCAGCTTCCTTGCTGCCCTCCCCATCTCTGGCCTTGAAGCCATGCTCACTCAGTTACTGCTGGGAGGGCTGAGCCAAGACCTCACACAGGGGCTGGCAGCTCATTACCAGGACACTCAGAGACAGCTCAGCTATCCCCCACACCCTGCTTACCACCCCAGAGCCTCCTTTGCTGCTCCTTATCCCTGCCTGGGCCATCCCTGGACACCCCTGCTCTCGAAGCTGAGCAAACACCTTATGTGACAGCGTCCATGGACTTTGCAACAATCACCACCAACACTCAGCACTAAAAGGCTCCTTCTGCTTTTAGGGGTATCACAATACCACCAACTCGTTTGTTTTTCTACCATCTAAAAACATGAGCTACTTGATTTTCCCTCACTCAAATGCCAGTCCTCACACACCAGTCTTGGATGGTACCTGTCCTTGTCACCTTTTTTTTGGTTTTGCTACAGCTTTTAAGACAGAGAGCCTATATCAAATATTCAGGTATTTTTGTTCTCTCTGTGCATTTAAGATGCAGACTGTGAATTCACACTGCAGCATAACGAGGTTGTTTCCCTCTCTACTAACAAGTCCTAATATTTTCTTTTCAAACCACTACTGAGTGTGGAAGTCCTATTCTTAGATTATTCCACACAGTTGTTGTTCTGACTCTCCTGAAAAGCTCCCCAAAACCCACTGCAAAACTGAGATGTCCTTGAACCTGTCCTCTCTAGCAATGCAGCAAGGCACAGCTGCAGTTTAGGAATGAAAGATGACTTGGCTGCACAACACTGGCTCCTCATCTGGAGGGCCTTGAACATTTTGGCTAAGAAAAACCCATTTCTTGGCCCAAACCACTGAATTCAGTTAATGGAAAAACAAGGGGATCAACAAGTTAAACGCAAGGGGAGGTTTTCCCCTCCCAAAACTGTTCCTGTCCCTAATGCGCTGAGTTACCTCTCTCTGAACACTTGATCTGTTTCATGTTTACACAGCTCTCAGTTACAAGTTATTTCAGAGAACTCCCTCACAGGGGACAACAGAATGGCACCATTCACCTGAAACATAATCCTACAGCAGGGGATTTTCATCTTGCAGAGATTTAGTTGCTCCCTGAGGGAGGAAACACTCGGGGCATCTCTCTAGAGAGAGATGAGCCCTAAGAAAATGTTTCTGCCTGCAAGAGGAATTCCAGAAGCGAGTAAGCTCGTCTAGTAGTCCTACTGATTTCTTTACAACAGGCCAAGCAATTCAGAGAGGAAATGAACTTGAATTCTCAGTGGGCTCTACTTCTTTGGCAAACAAGGCAAAATCCTATGTCCAGGCAATTCCACTCCCCGCTACTTTTGAGCTACAATTGAGCTCTGCTACTTATTACTTCCTGTAATCTCCAAAATCTGAGCAGAATTTGGTAACTTGGAAAAAGCCATCAGAGCATGAACATCTTTGTTTTGCTAATATCAATATCTCATCTCTGAAAACAGCACCTCCCCTACTCACAGTAGGTCGATTTGCAGTTATCATTTAAGTGCAGGCTCCCTTCCCACCACCCTAGTGCCACCCCATTACTCCTCCTGAGCCAGCAAGGAGTGAGGTTCCTGGGGTTACAGATGGTATTTTTCACCCCCGGTTAGTTGCAGCACTTTTCTCACTCCAAGGCTAGAACAGCCCAAAACAAAACCAAAAAAGGCCCACCATCATCAAGAACTGCAAAAGTACATGAGAGAAGCTATGGGCTTCCACCTGAGCTCAGTTTCACATCACTACAGCAAAAGAGGAAGAGTAATCCAGCCTGTAACAAAAGCAGCAGCTGCTGTTTGATGCTGGTTCTGCTGCTTGGTGGTTGGGAGGCAGAGGAAATCACCCATCCTGGGATGGAAATGCCAGTCAGAAATCACCAAACAGCTGAAAGGCCACCAAGGCACAGACCAGGGATGTTTCAGTGGAAACCATCAGTCACTCCTGTTCCTGCCTCAAGTGACACACTGCAGCTATTTGATGGGAAGCATCTCAGTGTCGCAATCAATCCCCTGGGAATGTTAACAGCTTAACACTATGTGGGGCCTAACATCAAAGTCAGAGCAATGACAACTCTGCAAGAGTTCCACTGGTTATTGTGCTGGTTAACAGTGAGCAAACCACTGAACCGTCTGCTGATCCAGGTATTCAAACACATCCCAGGTGCAAAACCGAGCCCTGAGTGCCTCACCTGGGGATTGTCTGTATGATGAAGATATCCTGTCCCCGGACAGACTCTTTTATTTCAACTCTTGTTTCTGAAAAGGATGGAAAACAGAGTCAGTTTTGTTTCCAAACACCAGGTTGACAGTGATAACACACCATGTTTTAGCAGCAACCTTGCCCCCTGGTCAGGGCAGATGAGGACTCACTCCCTTGCCCTTTGTGCACATACATACACAGATGAGCCAAGTGGATTTTCCGAAGGCTGGTCCTGGTAGAGCTGGCATGACATACCAGTGAGGTAGCTGTATTTACAAAGCAAAAACAGGCTGAATAGATGTTTATTTTTTATAGAATTTAAAATTTTACAATTTAGAAATTTAAAATTTAGAAGACAATTTACCTAACTCTCAATGAGAAATCCATTTCATGCCTCCATGGAATGCTGAGAGCTGTCAACAGCACATTCATTAGTGAGCAATTAACCACCCAAGGGAGAACAACCTTCAGTACTTCCAAGAAGGTAACTCAGCACTTTTTGCACTTTGCTCTTTCACAGCTTACATGGGATCAGCTCCATGCTGGCTGGAGAGCTCAAGGCAACACCAGCAGCACCGAGTTCAGAGCAAGAACTCCCCAGTTTCACTATTAAGGTCAAGACATTTCCACACTGACACAGGCTGGAAGTCTGGGTCTCTGCTGAACACCACTCCTACAGTCCCTGACTCAAACGCAGAAGTTGAGCCCCAAGCAGCTCTGCTTGGGCCAAAGCAATGACTCCAGCTTTCCCAAGGTGCCTGCCTTAGCCACTCAATTTCCCCCAGAGTCATGAGCTAGAGGGCAGGGATAAGGAAAAGGAGAAAAACAGCTCCTCAGCTATGGAATTCCAAGTCTAATTGCCTTGCCCTGGCAGTAACCCTACAGGACTCTGCTGAGAGCACACTGATCTGCCGTGCAGTGACGAAAAACGACTTCAGACCTCGTAGCAAGCAACCTGATTTAAAACCAACCCCAAAGGGCAGCGAGCTCTCCCTGGCAGGAATGCACCACCCAGCCCAAGCATAACCGCAGCAGCTCTCCCACTGTGAAGCCCATTCAGGCTGCAAGAGCAGCAGCACTACCACAAATCCTTCACCCCTTCCTCTAGCCTGTAGCAGCTCTCTGGTTCTACTCTCTCTTGCAAACAAGGTAATAGAGGTCTTGAAACAGTAAGTGACTCTTGGCCACAGAACTCTGCTGGCCAATATCCTTATGTTTTAGCCCAGCATCTGAAAATGGACACTTGCAGAGTGTTAACTTCCTTAAAAACAAAAGCAACTTCCAAGAGGCATTTTCCTCAGCACAGCCATGAATTGCACTTTTAAAAGCAAGGGCAGCTGTAAATTCTGTGTGGCAGGGAAGGGTTGAAAGAAAGGGATAATTTAAAAGTTCACAAGGCAGACACTGAAAAAGCAGGGCATTACTTTTAAACCTGGAGATGTTTTGCTCAGCATAGGAGCATAAAAGATTTGGCAGCAGCTAAAACCTGAGGCAGGACTCTAGAGGAGAGTTTGCAGATGGGCAAACAAACAAGAGATAACAAGGGAAAACACGGAACATGTTTAATTGCCTTGTCCAGGGTCAGCCATGGAGGTTCAGCACTGCCAGGAGCAGCAGTAACATCACAGCTGAATCACTGCACTTCTTAGACAGGTCTGGCCAATGGAGTTACCCAGCATTTCTAAGATGACCTCAAAACAGTTGCAAATAGTAGAGATTTTTCTTACCTCCATTGGTTTCCTGGTACACCACAGATTTCCCCAGCTCAGCACCGAGACGCCTGGAGAGAAAAAAAAGGACATTAGAAGTGGAGGAACCCAGCAGTTTGTGCTGCAGAGCAGGGACTGGATCACGTTACACACCACCAAAACACAGCACTGCCCAAGAGAGAGCTGAGTGAGCCAGGCAGGCTGCAGAACTACATCCTCCCCTTCTCTGGGGGTCTCCTTCCCTCTAATGTCCCTGAGAGGGGCCTGGGACACACCACTCTGCAGCAGGTCACTGCTGTACCCAAAGCCTGGATGACTGAGCACAGGCTGTGACTCCCGATGGCAAAGGACACCTTGCCAGCCTGTGCAATGCCCCCTTGGGCAGGTCTGATGTGCAACTAGAGTTGAATGATTTACTCAGACTCAACTAATGGCACCTGAGTTACTTTTTTTGACTCCCACCTCTTTTCCTTTTTTTTTTCCTCCTTGAACCTTCTTTCTGAAATAACTGATTAATGAGATTTTAACTTCAATTTCATTTTTTCAAATTACTCATTCCTCTTCTCAAATATCAAATCTACAACACTCACCACAACAAAGATTAGTCACCCTCCTTCTCTTTTCAATTTCGTTCTTACAAAACAAAGACTCACTTCGAAGAGCATTTAAAAAGGCTCCAAAACGTAGACTCTTCCCTCAGGTGAGACTTCAGTATTTAACTGTACTGACAAGTAATCCATTAGTAAGTACTTAAAGGCATTTGTGCTTTAACCCAGAGCCTCAGCTGTGAGACCCTGCAGCAGTGAGATGCTTGGGCCAAGTGAGACAGAGCCGGGGCAATTCCCTCATCTCCCAGCATCTGCTCAGCGGCCATGGCCACACAATGAATTAAGAAACAGTTTATGCCTGAAAAATACCTTTGTTCACCATGCTGATTATGGCAGCAGTTTCCTGTCTGCACTTGTACTTTATTTACCTGCATATGTGCCAAAATTCTGCAGATCAGGACTAAACCTAAATAAAAAAGCCCACATCTGCTGCTGGTTTTTCTCCTGGTCTACAGCCTGCAGCAGTCGGGCTCTCTCCATCTCCTTACCCACTAACTCAGCCTTGCACTTCAATTGTCACAAAGATCTGTACTTTCAGAAGTGAAAGAGCAACGCAGCCTGACCCTGGCACGCTTCTGTCCCATCAGCTCAGCTGTGAGCCAAAGCTGGAGGTCCCAGCTAGAAGCTGGCCTGGAGAGTGTTCCTGGGACAGCTGAGGTAACAGACACTCGGATGCCATGGGATATGTTTGCTCAGCTGGCTCCAAAGCACGTCTCTGGCACACACACCCTCCCCACCGTGTGTCTGGCAGCACGTTTTGCAATGGCTGGGCTGGTGACTAAACTGCCACCTCGAGGGCTGTACGTGCCAGACTGTCACCAGTCCCGCTCGGGTACCAACAGAAGCATCACCCTGCAGCCCAGGCCAGGCAAGTCTCACACGTGTCTAACTGGGCTCCTCTCAGCCCAGCTGGGTTTAAATTTTCAGCTGCAATGCAAAGGCATCCTCAGTACCTTCAGTATCTTCAAAAAGAGCTGGCAGCTGGTCAAGTAAAGGCAATCCTGGGCACCTCAGGGATAGACCCACAGTAGAGGTGAGTTTTGCAGGTGGCATCTTGCTGTCCTGACGAGGATAGTCTGGCATTTGCAACCACCAAGCTTAGTCCTAATCACTGCTATGGCATCCAAGTCCAAACAAGCTCAGAAACATACACACACATACACCCACCCCAGAGCAGTGTGTGGTGGGAAATGTTTAATGACTCACACTTGTTCCTCCACAACTGCATGGCAAGTCTTGCAAGCTCCCTTTGGAGGCACATGCGCCCTGACTTTACTGCAGACAGCACAATCCTACCTCAGTACAGGGAAAAAAAAACTCCATTGGAGAGACTGTGCAAGTGGTTTTAGGCAGCCCTGAATCTCATGGCAGGAAGGAAAGCTTCAAAACCAGTCCAGCCAGACTCATCTCAGCAAAACACCCCTTGGAAGGTGGCACTCTCAGTGCTAAGTAGTGGCAAACAAAACCAGATTTGTGGTGCTCAAGAGGAAAGGATCTCACATTGTTCTAGGCGAGGTTTAGATTGGATATTAGGAAATATTTCTTCCCTGAAAGAGTTGTCAAGCCTTGGAACATGCTGCCCATGGAAGTGGTGGAGTCACCATCTGTGGAAGGATTTAAAAGACACGTAGATATGGCACTTGGGGATGTGGTTTAGAGGTGGTTTTGGCAGAGCTGGGTTAACAGCTGTGCTCAGTCTTAAAGGTCTTTTCCAATTTCATGATTCCATGAAATTCCATGATGTAGCCAGCAGAAACCAGAGCCCAGTGCTCTCCTACTCTCTGTACAGCAGCAGTGCAGCTTCTGTGCTGCTGAAAGAAGAAATCAGAAAGGCAAGATTGCTCCCCCATGGCAAGAGGGACACTAAAACAGCTGGGCTTGCGGCACTAAAACAGCTCAGTTGTCAAACCTGGGTGCAGGGAGCAGCAGAAGAGACAGGACACAGACGACAACTTAGAGGAATGAACGGCTCTGGTCAGACAATAAATCCCAGCTCTGCTCCAACTGTTGACTGCAAGTAAACAAGAGCAGTGTATATGAGATAAAACTGCCCATGAAAGACCCAGATCAGCCCTGCCTGCAGCGCTCCAGAGGCCCAGGAGCCGCAGGCACAGCAAGATCCACAGGCAGCTCTCCCAGAGCAGCTGAGGTACACGCATCCCCAGGGGCACACCTTGCACCAAATCCCTTCCTGGAGGCTTTGGTTAGACAAGGTATCAGCCAGGGAAGAAGTCTGATAAACCTTGACTGAGTAAAGGACATTAAAGAGGGGACTGTTTGTGCAACTCCTGCTGTAAAGCACCAGGTTCCAGAGGACTTTTATCAAAAGGGATATTTGCATGGAAGTCAAGGGCAGGGCACAGCCTTATCGACCACACAGCCTGGCAGCAGCCACAGAGTTCAAAGATAAATTTCCCCTTCTTATTACCTTTCCCTTGTGTTCTGTTCCATCCCAGCTCTTTTCTCTCTAAATCCTCTCCATCATGAAGCTTCCAACTGGTTGTTGCTTTAGGGGATAGAGGAATTGAATTGACAGCAAGAACTGTTTTCACCCAGCTCCAGGACTAACAGCATAATCCCACGAACCTGGGCTACCACAGCTACTGATCACTCGTCTGCAGACACAGGCAGACCTGCACGAGGACAGAGAAGGTGCCACTGCAGTAACCCAGACCACACACCCAGCAGAGATAAAGCTGCTTCTGGGAAAAATAACATTTTAGGTCCTGCAGATAAATCACATCTCCAAGCAAAATGAGCTGCCATCCTCACACCAGCTCCATCACTAAACCAACTCCTCTGGGGCATGACAGCATCTAAGAGAAAAAAAACCCTCTTTATGGCTTTAAAAATTCTACTCAGAGCAATTGGCCAGTAAAAATTCCTATTGATCTGGAATCTCTCTGTAAACACCGCCCAGGAAGGATGATCTAACTTTCCGCAGTCTCAAAACATGCCAAGAGGATATTAAGCCGTGAATACAAAAGTGTTTATAAAACCTGTCTCAAATTCACATCTAAATGCAAACAGCTCAGGAGTCACCTATAGTTTAATGAGGAAGTGACACCCTGCAGTATTTTAGGAAACACTGTGAGGCTGTATCAGATTGTACTTTAAAATGCTCTACTGAAGACAGTCAAAAACCACTACACCGGGCTCTCAAGACAAAGGACAGCCAAAGAGACTCCATGTTCAGCTGAATCAAATTTCAAGGGGTAAATGTACTCGCAGTATTTTGTGCCATCACAGCCTGTTTCAGTGCCACTGAGAAAGGATCAGCCCAGGCTGTGTTTCCTTCTTCCCCTCTGTGACCAGAATCCAAGACGTTTGTCAGGTTATCTCCGTAGGGAGCTTCCAGACAGCTCACAGCGCAAACATTCAACTTGAAGAGAAATCTGCACACAAAGCTCTTAATGCTGGTATTTTATTTTGGCAATATCCTCTTCATTATGAACACTTTCTCTGGTCTCAGCTCTGCAAACTCCCAACTCTCCCCACATCTACAGACTCTGGGAACCGGTACAGACTCAGAAGGAGCTGGAGCAGAGGACAGAGGGTCTGTGCTGTGCCCAACTGTGGCCAAATCAAGCCACAGCCTGACTCTGAATTGCTTTTCAAACTTTAGCAAATCTTTAAATAAAGATCAGTCATGGTCCAGCCAGCACAATGGCAGCTCTGCAGTGCACTTCCTAATCCCCCAGTACAAGAACAGCCAGGAAAGGGAAAGGCAATGGCAGCTTCCTGGATACAATCTGCTCAGATATCCTTAAAACTATCTGAGCTGTCCTTTGCCTCTCTCCATCCACCCAGCATGACTGGATATTTGAAGAACAGTCCCTATTGCTCATCTGCCACTGGAATCACTTGTTCCAGCCATGCCAAAGCCATGCAGCCCAACTACTGGCAAATACCAGGCAGATTTTCCTCTACTCCTACCAGCCCATTCCTGGTGAAGGAACTTCCCCTAAAGCTGTGCTGGCCAGCACAGGAAGCTCCACATGAGCCCAGCCTGCTCAGCCACATTCTGTGCTCCACTTAAACTGCACAGAGACGGTCTGACTCCCCTCTGCCCACCCTCTCATGTGCTAGCAAGATGACCTAAAGCGTACATTACCTGCCAGAAATCCTCCTTCAGCTGAGGGAGGCTCCTGCAAGTCCTCTGAACGTACTGTCTCCCCCCGCAAAGTAGGGCTCACATCCCACCCAGTCATGGAAAACACCACCCTGGGTTTAGTGTTGTGACCCAGCTCCCTGCAGCCAGAGGTCACAACACAAATCCCCATGTTTTCCTAATTCCATGCTCTTTAGGCTCATGGCAATGCTTTATCTTCAGCTCATCAGCATTTTCCACGCTGCAAACTGAGTGAATCTCTGGAACACTCACATCCACAGTTGGCAGAGAGACAGTATCATATCCCACATCGCGGAGCTGCAGGAGCACTGGGGAGGCATTAGCAAGATTCAATCATCAACCCCCTCCAACCCAAACACATAAGCACTTAGTAGAATGTGATATTTGTGCCTTCTGAGCCAGGCACTGCAGTCAGAGGGAGATCTAAATGCATCTGTTGGACTAAAGAGCAAAAAGACTTCCTAAACCTCCCTCCCCCCAGCAGCACACAGGACCACTAGGGACCGGCACAGAAATTATCTTTCTCCCCTGCAAATGCAGCTTGTAATCAGGTGCCAAGTGTCCTAATTACAGCAGGAGTTTTCTTTCCATCATAGAAAGAATTTAAAAAAAAAAAATCATTCCTCTCAATTTACAAGAGAAAAGTAAATATATGGGTTTATTTACATTTCAGTGGTGCTGGATCTAAGGAATATCTTCATTATTTCAAGTTTCATGAGATACTCATTATCCATCTTCTCTCCCTGGCAGTCACTACCATCAACTAAAGCTCTGAAAACCTAAAGTGAAAGTAAGACTGACCATTAGTGACTGTCCCATAACCAGAGAATGCTCAAGGGGAGCTGTGAAAATCAGAACTGTGCCAGGACGTGATGCTCAGAGCCTGAAACGAAAGCAGCTCCGGAAGTTTTGCAGTAAACAAAGTGGGGAGATAAATCAGGTGTCCGAAAGCTGGTCAGTGTCACACTGCTCCTCTCAGGGCTTGGGATTCTAAAAAGGAGAAATCAGGACTACTCAAGTAGAGATCTTAAGCTCATACCTACAGGTAAAGAACAGAGCCCAGATGGACAGGTGTCTCAAGGGGCCCTACTCCGAATATTGTGTGTTGTTTTAAAGTTCTTTTACTACTTTTACTCAAGGTCATAAAAAAACTTTAAAAAGAACGCACAATATTAGAGGACAGACTCACCCTTGTGAGATTGCTCCAACTCTATTTAAAGGTGCAACTGACCTCCCCAGCAAAGAACAGGCTGGGATGTGAAACAGGGGGAAAGGCAGCAGCCACGCATCTTTTGCAACCTGAAAGAACAAGGGATGTGTTACAGATCAGTTGAAAGAGCCCTCGAGCTCCTAAGGGAAGACAGTGCAAAACCAGCGCACTAGATGCTGAAAACCCCTCTAATTTTGGAAGACTTTTTACTGTGGGCAAACCTGTCCTGTGAACGATTCCAGATATTGCATCCACAACAAAGATAAATGTCCTTAAGCCTCAGTTAAGCAGCAGCTGTGTATCACAGGGCTGTGCTCGTGCCACCACCGGAGCATCCAACATCCCACTGATGGCAGAGCCGAGGGAAAAACCCCACATCGCCCCTATTAGAAATTTATTCGGTAAGAGATCAAAGAGGGAGCTGGGAGGTCACTCTGGATCCAGATCCTGCTTCTTTCCACCCCAGAGCATCCCTGGGCTAACATCAGCACGTCATCCCAGCCAGCGCCGTGGCCTGGGGAAGCCTCTCCGTGTCTCTTCTCATTTCATCTTTTAAAAGAAGGGAGTTATTTTTAAGACAAAGAGCAAGAAATAAGGATTGCCCGTTTGCTCCTTCAGTCCTGAGAACTCAGAGCTCGTCCCCAGGGGAATTCTGTTGTGCTGTGTTGACGCAACATGACAAGCCCTGTAAAACCCTGTCCCATCTGTTGCAGCAAAACTTACTTTTTAAAGAGAGATACATTAGTTTCAGAGTTCAGTGAAGGGAAAGTGATGCAGAACTGACCAAATATAGCAAGAATACATGAGGGGGGAAAAAAAAAGCTTTCCACTCCCAAGCACAAGGATTTTCCTCCTAGCCTCACACTTAAAGAAGTCCATCACTATTATCCTACACACCTCCCAGTCAAACAGCCAAGTTAGCTCCATGGAGATAATCTGTGCTAAGGATTGAACAGAGTGTTTATTAAGCAAGCGGGACGAACAGCGAAGTGTTCTCGCAGTTTAAGGTGGCAGCACACCTGTACTTCAGTCCTGTTTCCAATTTAAGCATGCCCTTGGAGATGGGAATGGGACAGCAGCCGCCTAGCAAGGATAACTGGGATGCTGTCAGCTGCAGCAGGCAAACAAGCACTGAGACCCCTCGATTTCGGGAGCAGCTGCCTATGAACTGTAGCTGAGAAACAGCAGAAAGAAAATCCAAGTCCTGTTCTAAGATGACAGCCTGATACACAGATGCCCTTCTCAGAATAGTCCCTTCGGCTGGGACTGCCCCAAGTTGAACCAAACTCATTGGACCTCAAAGTTCAAGGGCTGTGGGAAACTCAGAGCTCTCTGCACCAAGAGCCCCATTTTGGAGGCAGCTGTCACACCCCTCTCAGCAGGACCCAGCGCATCCGTCCCGGACAAGACAAGGTCAAACTCTGCCTAAATTGATGGGCTGAAGAAAAAAGGGGCAGACTTTGACCCTGAACCAAACCGCACAAGCTGCCCAGGTCTCCCACCTCCCCACAATCCACTCTGGTCAGTGCAAGGTGCTGTGCCGAGGTGCACACGGACACTTCCCGTGCCCCAGGCACCGAAGCTGTTGAGAAAACAAGGTCAGGAGCCGGAGAAAGTTTTCAGCATCTCCCAAACCTGCTAAAAACGCTTTTCTGAGGTCTGCCCAGACACGTTTCACCTCCTCCCTCCCCAAAAGTAACAGCCTTTGCTGCAGCCCAGCCTTTCCAGCAGTGAAATGGATGTCTAAGAAAGAAGAAAGCGGTGGGTCCATTTCCATCGCTGGGTCAGGCAGAGCTGGTGAAAATTCCTAGTGCAAAATCTCCACAAAGGTGTTCGCAGGAGACGCCTTGGGAAGGCGGGGGAATGCCAGAAGCTTCTCCAGCCGCTCGGGAGGGCTCCTGCCTGCGCCGGGGAGCGATGGGGGAGAAAGAAACTTGAAAGAGAAGGCAACTTACTCCGTGATCTTCTTCGCCAGCTCGGTGGAGGCTGCGGTGGAGTTGGCCGAGAAGACCCGGTAGCCACTTCTGGCCGCGTTCATCGCCAAAGAGTCATGCAACCCCCGTGGAGCTCGAAAGTGAGAAAAAACAGATTTATAAGGCAACAACAGCTTCCGTGGCATCCTTTTCTTTCCTCTCCGCCGCGATCACCGCCCCTTAAGGGGTGGGGAGGAGGAGGGGGAAGAGGAGGGTGGGGACCCTTCCGCTACCTATGGACTTGCTGGTCCATTCCTGCGGCAAAGTATGAAAGGGAGGGTGGAAATTATGATTATTAAAATAAAATGGAGCAGCAGCTGCCTTGGGGAGTAGAGGGGTAGACAGGCAGCGAGTAACCCAAATCCACCCCGCGCTCACGCAGTGGCCCCTCATGCAACAGGGGAGGGATGACCCCAAAATTAGGGGGGTAGCAAGGTGGCGAGGGGCTCCCTTGGTTGGAGACGGGGCGGGTGAGCTGAGGGAGGAAGGTTGGGGGGGTTCTTTGTGATGCAGCAGGGCTGGACCGGGGTCTCCGTGGCGGGGTAGGGAGTCCCCGTGAAGGGGGAGGTCTTTGGGGGGGACGGTCCCGTCCCGTTCCCCTCACCCCGCCGCGCGAGTTCCGCCGCCCGGCCAGAGTGCCTCTCCCTCCGCCGCCATCTTCTCAGCGGGAAAAGCCCGCCCCCGCCGCCATCTTAGGTGAGGGCACCGCAGCCGCGCTCCCCCCTCACGGCGTCCCCTCACCGCCTGCCCGAACAGCACCGGTACCTCGGGAGGAAAGCGGCAGAAACGTCCCTTCCCGGGAGATAAACGCAGTTCCCGCTGCCCGAGGGTGGCTCGCAGCACGACCTCCTCCCGCTTCTGGCCGGCAGTGCGAGGCACGGGTTGAAGGCGGTGGCTGTGGTGCCCGTGCCTAAGATGGCGGCGGGGGAAACGGAAGCGCGGCGGCGGCGCTCTGGCCCCGCTCTGTGGCGGCGGCGGCGGGAGGAGCCGCCCGCCCCGGCCCGCGGCTCCTGCACCTTGTTCCCGAGGGAACGCTCCCTGCCCGGCGCTCCGCCGGCCGCTCTGCAATGGGGACAAAGTTCCTCGCGGGTACGGGCTCTAAATGGCTTAGTAAAACAGGAAAGTGCAGCTCCAGCCCATCCGGCAGAGCGCTGGGCTGACCTTTCCGTGCACTAAGAGTGTGCTTATATATAACATCTGTAACAGCTATTAATTAAATATATTAATGCATATATTATTACATAAATTATATACACGTTTTATATATAAAACACGTAACGTATATAAAATATTAAATATATAACATGTACATATCACATATAAAATGCATTTTATATAAAAGTGTAATTATACATAAAATGTATATTATATGCTATATATGTTATATGCATAGAATGTGTATATATCGAGATATATTTATATAAGGAGGAGGTGAAACTTGACTGAACAAATATATAAATATGTATTTACATTTTGTTATAATTTTTTTTAATATATATACAATATACATCTCAGCCTTGGCAGCTGGGAAAATGAGGGGAGCTGACAACACTATCGGGATCCATCCCCTATGGTCAGGATGGCTTAGAGCACCCCACAGTGCAGCAGAAATGATGATATTTGACAGAAATTATGTATCACAGGGAAGGCAAACTGCATTAATTTAATCACCAGCGTTGCCCCACATCACCTGGTTCACCCTGGAGGGAGAGGTTTCTCCTGGCAGTTCTCTTAAGTCACTGTGCAATACCATCGTCTCTTAGCCTGTGTCCTCCCAGCTGGGAGTGAGGGAGGAGGAGGAGGCCTGGTGGGCTTCGTTCAGGACATGGAGGAGGTTCCCCTTCATGACCCAGTGGCTTTCCAGCTGCTCTGGCACGTGATGGCCACGGTGCCTCCAGCAGTGACTCCCTGTCACAGACATTTCGTGCTCAGCTGGGAGCTGCAGCGCTGCCATCAGCCCCCTTGCGCTGACACTTCGTTAAAGGTTGTCTCTCTTCAACATCGTCAATGCAAACAAGACAGAACTGTCCATGTCCCCTCTATATGCCACCACTGCCCAAGCACCAGGATGGAGAGTTTTGTCTCTCTCCACCACACCTGCTGACACCTTACCTTTCCCTGCAGTTCCAGCCCCACATTCTCCTGCTGTGCCTCCTGCAGGTCCTAAATCCATGCCTTGTCAGAGCAGGGGCTATTCCAGTTCTGCTCTAGGGACTATTCCAGCTCGACTCCCACATCCTGGCTCCTTCCCCCAAGGCGAGGCAAGAGCTGACAGCATCAGCTGCCCGAGTTCACTCTGAGGAGGCAGCACAGCCAGGCATGGGATTCTGATCAGAGCCCCAGGCTGGCATCATTCTGGGATGAATCTGCAGCATCCATCTGCCAGACAGCCCAGACACCCGTCCTGGGCGCCCCAACACCAGGCTGAGAGCAGTCACCTTTGTCCTTCAAAAAATCTGAGGGGAACCGGACTCTTTTTGTGACATAGGAAGCTGGCTGCTTCCTGATGTTCCTCCTGCACCCACCAGAGAAATGGCAGTTCCCAGGGGAGCCAGGGACATCTTGCTGCAGGGACACCCAACCAAGGGGGACATGCCCAAAGGGTGGGGAGGGAATCCTGGCACTGCAGGAAACATGGCAGAGCCCTCTGCAGAGCACTCAGCCTCCCACCACCTCCCTCCCAAAGACCTGCTGCTGCCCTCCTTTATAAAGCCCTTCCCTGCCTGGAACCAGGCATGTGGAGAAGGAAGGGCTATTTATCCCCTTCCCAGCTGGCTCCTCGCTCAGCGGCCTCAGCACAGCAGCCCAGGGATGATGCTGTGGCCTCTGAGTGCCCTCAGCCTCTGCTTTGCCCTCCGGGTCCCTCAGCACCCTCCTCCTGTCACCATTCCTGCTGTCCCGCGGGTGCTCAGAGCCATCCCGGCCACAGGGAATGGATCTCATCGGCACTGTCACTTCCCTGCCCTTTCTCCAGCTGCTGAGGCTGAGATGCCTCAGAACAAGTTTGTAGGTTCTGCTACAGGGCAGCCGACAGCACAGCAGACAAGGTGTGCACACCTCGGAGGGGCTGGGTGTCCCAAAATCACACATTCTGTGTTCCTGAGATTCCCCCTCAGTGAATCACCAGCTTCATCCCTGCGGGGAGAGGCCAAAACCTCGCGGGGGTGGCCCTGCGAGTCCCACCGGGATCGTTGTTGGAGCTGCAGGCTTGGGATCAGCCCCGGGAAGGGTGGCGGGCAGAGATCCCAGTGTTATCACTGCCACGAACAGCCTTTCTCCTGGAAAGGGGAGCGACTCTGATTTCTCTGTGGGTTGAAGGTCACGCTCGGTTTTACAGCCAGGCAAAGGAGAAGAAAGGAGCAATTCTGTTTACTTAGGGAGTCATTAATATCCCAGCTCCTGGCATGTACAGAGGCAGCAGGAACCTCCCCCACAGAGCAACAGAGAGCGAGGCTGTGCAGCCCTTTATTATTCCATTATCAGCCAGGCAGGATTAGGAGGGCGGGTCAGGGAACAGTGCCGGCTTTGAGCAGGTTTAGCTCCTTTCCAAAGGCTTATCCCGGCTCAGTCTCACTCTCTGGACTGGATTCACTTATTCTCTGTGCCGAGGGGTTTGAGTAATGCTAGGGAGAGAGTGGGCACGGGGTCATGGAACTTTAATAGCCCAGCAGGCAAAACCTGTGAGGTTCCTTTAGCAGGAACTCATTTTATACGTTTAATTTCAGCGACCAGGGAGGGCAGTTGCCCAGCTCCGCCAAGTCCTGCATTGCTCCCCAGGGAAAACCAAGCCTCGGCGCTGCTTTGGGGCAGTTCCGTGCTCGGGACTACCCGGTGCTGGGGCGGGACAGCCATTCCAGGCGGTTTCCTGCAGAGCTGGACGAGGTTTTGCTCTTTATTCTGGCCCAAGTTTCTCCGTGGAGCCCGGGTGGGGTGGCCGGAGCGTGCCGATCCCAGCCCGGCAATGAAGGAGGAGCCGTGAGAACTGAGGCAGCAAATCCCTCTTCTTCTTTCCCAGGCCAGAAATGGGGTCTGTGATGGGATGTTGTGTCCCCCGTAAGTAATTCCCCTCTGGGAATGCTGCCCGCAGGCATCGAGCATCGCAGCGGGGATCACCCCTGGATCGGGATCGAGCCTCCCAGCCCAGCCGCAGCCAGGTGGTTCTCATTGCAGCCTCTGACTCACCTCCCAAAAATTCCTGGGCTCACATCATGGCAGGAAACCGCTACCGGGAAGTGGTAAAACCCCTGGACGGCCTGAAATTCGGCTTTCCCCAGCGAAGGGGGAGATCAAACGGCAGACTTTGGCCTCAGCCCCTCTGACGCCAGGGCTTGTCATCGGGGGGACGTCTCGACGAGCGAGTGGTGTGTGTGTGGTTCCTCCAGACTCAGCAGCTTTTTGCCTGGCGTTTGGGAGTGTTTTCCCTGAGGAGGCCTGAGCTCAGAAATATTTTCGAGCAAATTATCAGCTGGGAGGAATGAGCTCAGCTCGTCGGCATTGTTCAGGGCTTCCCGGTGAGTCCCGGGCTGTGCCGGCAGCTGCGGAGAGCTCAGCGGAGGGTCAGCGCTGGGGAGCAGCCCCCAAGAAGTTGCAGAGCCTGGCTGTGATTTAGGAGCTGCCATAAAAAACCTGAGCTCCTTGGAGGCTGAGAATCTTCTCTGGGCCCTGAGAGAAGCTGGATTTTGGGGGAAACCTGCCACCCCTGCGTCATGTAGGCAGGTAGAAGGTGCAGCCACTTCCCCGACTTCTGCAGCAAATCAGTGCTGACCTGTGCTGACCAGACCTGTGTCCCAGCTAAGGTGGAATGTGATCCCAGTCACTCTCCTCCAGGAGATACCTCTGTTAGCTCTGTCCTCTCCTGCTTTCTGCTGGTCCCCTGTGTCAGCCCCAACCCCACGGCTGAGAGGGGCTGATCCGCAGCCCCGGGGCTGGGTCTGCATGGAAGCGGCTCCATCTCCGCACCGGCCGCTCCCACAGGAGCTGCCTGGAAAGTTCCCACTGCTGCAGTCGGTGCCTGTCCCCCTGCCAAGCCTGCAGCCCTGCCAGCCCCGATGCAGCGCCAGCCGCGCTATTTCTGGCTCCACCTTGAGACATGTACCTTCAGCAGTGGGAACGATGCTAAAAGAGATGGATCCGGGAGGAGTGCGTCCCCCTCCCGTTCCCGTCCCCGGGTGGCTGCCGGCGGGCGCGGCAGAGAGAGCAGGGATGTGGAGGAGCTGTGTGCCTCGGAGGGAAACGCTGCAGTTCATTTTGCAGCAGAGCCACGTCCTCTGCACGCCTCCTCCGGGGCTGTGATGTGGCAGTGGGACCCCGAAATCCGGGCCTGCCCTGGCAGCGACAGCCCCAGGTCTCTGCTGCAGCCCCCGGAGGCACGAAGGGTTATGGAAGGCCTGGGAAGCCCCCAGGCTCTGTGCTTTCTTCCCCCAGGATAAGTCCCAGTGGGGATCAGCTCCTCCAGCAGCTGGGGACAGGAGCAGGAGGAGCCCGGGGCTTGAGGGAGCTGAGGGAGGTTATTGTCATATTTAACCCTTGGCTTCCTGCACAACTCAAAACAAACCTTGTCTGCTGTTTCTGCCTCAGTTTCCCCAAACTCAGGGCACACATCACCTTGTCCAGCGAAACCAGGGCACGGTGCTTCTCCACCAAATGATGTCTGCGGAGTCCGGGAATACCTCAGGGGGCCTCCCGGGACGGGAGCTGGAGGGGTGTTTGCTCTTGAAGGGAGACTGGTGGTCATGCATGGGCTGGACGTTCTGCTCCACGGGCGAGTCCCCTTTGCAATGAGGAAGGAGGTGGGGGGATTCTCCACGGGCTGTCCCCCCATCACGCCAGCTCCGCGCCACATCCCCACGCTGCAATCCTGGCACTTCCCTCCCACACACATGGCCTGAGCAGCGCCGCGCGGGCGGGAATGGAGCCGATCAGGACAAACCCGACTGGCAGTCGCCTGCTCACAGCCCGGCAGCTGCTGAGCACCCTTTCGGGCTGCTGGTGGGGTCAAGGGGCCTCGTTAAGGCTCTCATAATTAAGATAGCCCCAAATGCGTGGTTATCAGCACGGGGAAGGAAGTGATTCCGCTTCCGCGTTAGACATCACGTCTGGAGGCAAGCAAGTGGTGTCCGTGTGGGACCGGGCTGAATCAGCCGGTGGCTGTGGGGAGCAAAGGGACCTGCCTGGGGCTGGTGGTGGCCACCGTGTTGGCCACGGCATGGAGTGCGCATCCAAGGGTGGCATAGCATCAGGTCAGACTTCTGGGAAGTCCCCGCAGACCAGAACTGAAATGGAGAAGCCCTGTCTGTGTCTCCCCTGCCATTACAGAGGCTGAGCCTGTGCCAGTCCCATTCCCCATCTGAGACAAACCTGGCTGCAGCTCCATCATTTCCCAGCTCTTGGCATCCCCGCCATGGGATGCCAACCCTTCCTGCACCCATTGCTGGCCTCAATACCTTGTGCTGAAGCCACTCTTGGCCCCTTTCCCCACAGCACGAGCATGGCCAGCAGAGCCTGGACAGGCATTCCACTCCTCTTTTAAAGCACAGGCTGGTAGGACGAAGGGGGATCCCTGTGGCACAGGGCCTTGGACGGATGTAGCATGGTGAGGACAGAGCCCAAAGCAGCCTCATGGTCCCGTGGCACCTGCCAGGAGCAATGGGACAGCTGCTCTCACATCCTCCCAACGCGACTCATGCCTTCCTGAGCGGAAATTGGGAGCGGGTTAGTCACCGAGAAGGGTGAGGGGCAGGTCAGGACGCTGCACTCCCCGGCATCCAGCTATTTCCTCCCATGACACCTTGCTGAGGAACCTCGGGGCTGTTTACAAACGCTGGACTGTGTCATGGCAGCAGCCGGGCAAGAGGCTGAGCCCGAATCTCACCCAGAATCAGCTGCGAATGCTGCAGTTCCCAAGCCAAAAGCATCAGGGCTGGGAGCAGGTTTTGCCCCTCTGAGCATCCCTTTGTACCCACAGCGCCTGGGGAAGTCTTTCTGGAAAGCACAACGCTCCAAATCACAGCATCTTGGCTCTCCTCGTAGGTCTGCTCTGGGAAAACAAGACTCAACCATGTTATCTGCCCAGCTGGTCACCCTGTGCCCTCCCTGCAATTTCTTGGCCAGTTCCAGAAGGTTTAAGCAGGGACAGAGGGCTCACTGCTAATTAAACTGCCCTAAGTGTGAGGAGTGATGCCTCCCTGAGGTGCAAGCTCAAGGTTAGGGCAGAGCTACATCCATGGGGAATTCGTTGGCAAAAAAAAAAAAAATCCTTGTCGGGCTGGGCCAGACCCCTTGGAGCCCAGCAGTCCCTTGGGAGGGTGAGGTCAGTCCTGTTGCCAGCAAAAACTGCTGTCAATGATTTTTGCCAGCTGCCGTGAACACAAAGCAGCCCCCAGCCTTGCTGGCACCCTCCAGGCGAGTCCCCATGGCTCTGTCCCCAGAGCTCTGTGCCCCAAGGTGGGGTTCACAGCACAGCCCACCTCCCTCCACGGGGCTTCATGCCCATGGCAAACTCCAGCCCCCACGGATACCTGATGGCGAGCCACCAGTAATGGGTAGGACACCATCCCTCTCCATCCTCCCTCCTGGAAGTGTCTCCCGCCGGCTGCCCACTGTCCTCAGGCCTCACGGTGCCTCTATTTCTCCAGGCCCCTGCTTCACTCCTCTCGTGCTTGGAGAGATGCAGAAATGGTATCAAAACACTGTTCAGTCCAACGTTGGGGTTCCAGGGGCACCTGCCAGCGCCCATCCGTGCCTTGCTGGGAATGATGTGCGAGAACTGGGTAGGGGTTGCTGGCGGGTGCTCTGTCTCCCCACTCCAGGCGTGACCGTGGGTCTGTTCCCTGCCATCCCCAGCACCGTGGGAGCACCCACGCCAGACACCCACCCCGGCAGCGCAGAACCACCCGCGGCAAACCCACGGCGTCGCTTTGCCCCCGCCCGTCTGCAGAGCCGGTTCCCCCCCGGAGCGATACCCGGAGCGCGGGGCGGCGCTTGTGGAAACCGAGGCAGCTGCTGGGGGTGTGGGGGCTACCGGACCAGCCCCGGGACGGGCCCCCCTCGGCGGGGGAAGAGGTGGCTGGGGGGTGGGTGGGTTAAATTTTTATGAATGGGGCCGCCCCGCCTGCCATCGCCGGGCGTCAGC
>VZRS01003771.1:0-26913 GCA_013398055.1 Ifrita kowaldi | reverse complement strand
CCTCTTGACTTCAGCTGTCAGCATGTCATGTTCTGATCCCCTTTCAAGCTTTCATGACAAAAGCCCCCCAGAGATTAATTCTTTTCATTCATCGGGTTCTACTTTAAAGTCTTCCGTGCCTTGAGGGAAGGAGAGCAAACACTAGAGGGTCAGTAGGGGGTTAAACATTCTTTAACCATATGAAACAAATGTGCAGGCCTACTGGTTGTCATAGGCTGGTAGTGGGGAAAATTGATTAGCAAATGAAGGAGACAAAATAGCTAACTAATTCTGCACATTTATCTGTGGAAGTTAACACTCAGAGCTACATGCTTTCTCATAAAACACTCCTACAAGCTGTTCTGGCTGTAACTGCTTTCATAAGCTTTCCTTTCCTTTCATACGCACTTTTCCAGTGCTTTGATTTTCAGCTAAGTGATTTCCACTTAAGTGAAAAATCTATCCATATGTAAAAGCAGCAGGTGTTTGTTACTATTTTCCATGCCTTGACCGGCTGGATAGTTTTCTTTTGGCTTACCCACTATAAATGCCTTAGAAGTCTAATGCTTCCTGCAGTGATTAGTACATGAAGAAAAAAAGGAAGCAGGATCCAGGAGTTCTTACGGTTAAAATGTTAAGTTTTATGAAACAGACAATATTCCAACAACCTAAATCCTACCTTAAACTCCTCTGAAGGTTTGACTTAGTGTGTGAAAGATTTCACACAGTTTCTTTGGGGAATGTAAACAAGCTACAGTAGCTCAGAGCAAGAAAACTCAAGGGAATATCCTTTACTGGCATTGCATTAAGAGCATTTTCCTTTCCAGATGACTGCAAATGATAACAGTCTGTATTTGGTTTGAACTCTTGTACCAACTGAACAGGTTTTTTCAACTTAGCAGGATTTAATTCATCTCTAAGAACTGGTACCATCAGGGAGTTCAGCTTCATGTTGGTTTCCGCTTCATTTCCACTGGACTCAGGTTTAGATAAGATCGTTGCTCTGATCTAAAGAATACTTGACTCTCCAAACTCTGTCTTGAAACATATGATCTGAGAGATATGTTCAGTGCATGACAACTGAACATCCAATTCAAGATGATATCTACTGAAAATGCATAAATATTGTACACAAATTAAGTTCAAAGTAAAACAAAAGAGTGAAGGTGAAAAAAAACAAAACCAAAAGGCAGCAAACTGAAAATACCGATAATCCAAGCTGCATGCATCAAACTTTTCTCCCACAGTACCTACTCAAACAGTAACTCAGTATAGTTACATGCTTTTTAGGCTTAATATATTTTGCTAAAAACATGCAAAACTGGTTTTGACCCTTTTCATGGTCTTTGGGCATTTTCTAAGTGATCTTGGAGTGTAAGCTCTTGGGAAAACCAGTATCATCTTAGTTCCCAGTTCACCTAAGGAGAGATGATTAAGGAATTTAAGTACCTAAAATTGTAGTTATGCAGGCAGTAAGATTCTCAAAATTGCCCAGATTCCTAATTTTCACTATAAATTGAGTATCTTTGGTGGTTTTGAAAATCCTGGTAAGCCTGTAACATCAATTTTAGGTGACTTTAAAAGCTGTGCCTTCAAAACTGTACTTACTCTCCCACAGGTATAATCCATGAATTTCAGTGCCACTGAAGCTGATCTGCTCTGCTGTGAGCTGCTGTTGGCTGGATTTGTCCCCAGCTACTTTTATGAAAGCATTAATCTGTTACCACCATTTTCCTTTTGATGTATGTTTTAAGTCAGCCATTTCTGGTGGTTTGTGCAAACTTGCAAAACAAGAAATTCTTGAAGCAAACTGTGTAAACATTTCATACATGCAAAACTGGAAAGGCAATGGTTACAATAAATGCTGCCCTAGCTATCTGTATAGCAATGTGAATATTTTTTAATAAAAATAACTGGTGATAATGACAATCAATTACTTTTTTTTCCTAAGCATGCAGCTGACCTCAGAAATATTAGAATAAGAATACAAGGATGGATACAAGCATAACTTAGCAGGGTAATAAATGAGCTGGAACAGTTAGAGGCTAAACTCTGGTCTTCATGCCAGACCAGCCCCTCAGAACAATTTGTCTGACCTTAGGCATTCGTGCTGCTGCCCTTCCTGACAGCAACTCAGACAGAAGAAAGAAGTGGCTTCCAGCCTTCTGACTATCTTACAGCTCCTTCCCTGTTTTGTAGCTCAGCTGCAGGCAACCCTGCCATGCAATGCACATCAATTCAAGCCACAGGCACAGGCACAGGATGAGATGAGACACAATCAGGGGGCACCACTGTTACGGAGTCTCTTGCTCATGTGGGACATGCACATCCTGCCATGCAGGGCAATGGGTGCTGGGTCACCGCCCTGGGGGTTTCTGTGTTGTCCCTGCTGATACTCTATGCACTGCATTTTCAAATAAGAATTACAGCTCTGGTGACTGACATCAGTAAAATGTGTTCTGCTCCTGCAGGCTTCAGCTGTCTGATGCACAGCAGTGAAGTGCTCCTGACTTGCCTCATCTGATTATGCAGCATGAATGCAGTCTATGATTCTATGAAAGCAAAGCACTTTATTCAACTCGTCCTCATCATTATTTTAATGTATCCTTGTTCTTCTTTATACTCTGGTATCTCACCTTCCCCTTTTCCTGCTGGTTTGGTTATCAAAAACAAGTACCACCCATGAAGATGGAAGTTTTACCTTGAGATGCTGCTGGAATTGCCTCACATTTCAAACTAGGAAAATAAATACCTTTAACCTTACAGCGTGTGTGACATTCCTTCTGATTATCTGAAGATGCCATAAAAATTCTGTTTATTTGTTTCAAAGAGTATTCCAGTAGAAAACTTGTACTGCACCACCAAGCACAGGGAATTAGAGTTAACCAGGGCTATGCACAGCTCAGCCATTGTGTGAATTTGTGTGTTCTGAAGTCATTGCAAAGTCCTCACTGTATTTGAATGCACACTTAATTGCAAACAAATGAGTAGTTTCATGGATGCCAAAGCCTTAATGTGTGCTGCACTGAGGCTTCCTTTGTCAGGTGAATCCCGGGTTTACTGGCAGAGAGGGAAGCAAGTATATAACTACAATTACTTTGCACAACAGAAGAAATAATCACAACATTTTAATGTAAGTGCACAACAGCGGCGGGACGATTTTCTAATTACTACCCTATAGAAACTCATATACCACTAAGAGCTAAATATAAACAAACAAAACACTCGATTAGTTGTCAGTACAGAACACAGAGACGTGTGGAAATGCAACAGGCACTCAAGTATGATGTTCTCCTTCAATTAGAAGCTCACCAAAAATGGGCCCAAGTAACTTTTTCTATCCTTAGAAAATCCTTAAAATTCCAAGAAAGTTCAACTTGGCTAAATCTTTATCTGTGAGGAAGTCTGTTCTGCCTGTGTATATCCATGTAAGTCAGAACCTTCTGTGCTCTCATGCACTTCAAACCTTAGAGGCTGTCTGTCACTTAATTTTGTTATTTATAAGGATTCCTGGACAGGAAAAAAAGATGGAGGTTCATTCCTTGGTTTGGAATAAATGATGAGCTAACCATTGTCAAAACCCTCCTGGTTCCTTCTGGGCAGAAAGGTTTGCAAGTGGATGTTTTAGTGTATTTTTAGATTCTGTTTGAACAGCTGACAAAGACAAAATAATTGACCACAGATGCAAAGCTAAAGAGAGGCAGAACTGAAGGAAACAGTGAATGTCTGGAAAATGTCTAATGGGGATTGGAGGAGGATGGGCAGAAGAGACAGAGTTTGATTCCTGGGACTGAATTTCGCATGCATTTGATTGTTGTATGACTCAACCTCAGACTAGTTTTATTTCCACTCCATCATGTGGAGTGCCGGAACTGTGATATTTGGTTCGGATTAAATAATCCTGAATGTTAAAAGGTTCAAACTCAAAGCCTTGAATCAATGCTTTAAGAAAACCAGAGATTTTACATATGTGGACACAAGACATGTAAAGACTTTTTTTTGCATTTAAGAGCAAGTCAGGCCAAGTGACACAATGTGTATCAAGTGACCTCTCTTGTTCTACAGTGCACATGTAGAAGACACGTTCAAGACAGACGGACTTCATTTACAGGAGATGTTCAAATGAAATTACTGTGGTTACTTTTAGTCTTGGGAAATTCCTCTTCTGCTGTAAGCATTCATAGAGGAATATTCATACAGTGATCTTCAGTTTTAATATACTTTCTGGCAGATCATAAATGAAATACATACTGCCTAAACATGTATAGGTTTCTAATAGCAGAAGAGCCTATACAGATTGCCTACAGCTGTCCTAACCACATGAAACAATTGAACAAGCTCCAGTAACCTTATTTTGCTGTAAATTCATTCATCAAATGTTAGATGTTAGGCCGCAGATAAATAATGAACAGTTTGACTGCATAACATTGTCTGTTGGTACAAGTTTTACCCTCTACAGCAATAAAACCCTGCCCGTAGGATGTATACAAAGAAATATCAGACTTGTTTTCATGTGCTGCTATTGAATTTCACAAATGAAGATCATGTTAGGAACAGACTGTTGAAGGAAATGCCTTTATGTGGACTGATTTTCCAATCTTTTGTTCAACCAAATGACAAGACCCATCAATGCCCATTAGAGCAGATATTAGCAAGTATATTGTCTATGCATGGGAATTGACATTATCATAATTAGCTGGTAAGTTAACAGCTTGTTTTGTTTGGGACTGAATCTGTGTAAATTTAATCTATGCAAGAGTTTTAACTGTCGTTGTATAGAACTCTCTCAATTGTGTCAATTAGAGAAGCGAATACTGCGTCTGGGACTTGAAAACATTTCCAGCAATTCAACATTTTCAAAGTCTCCAGTCAAAACCAAGAACAAACTGAATGCCAAATTTATTCTGATGTAATTCAAATGGAGGATAAATCTGGTCGCAAGATTCCAGTTCATGCTTTGTGCAAGTCTGGAAATGTCCCAACTCCTTTTTACTTATATTTGCTTATGATGTGGAACAGGATAATGGGTGGCTGTGGCTGTCACCTCTTTCACAAAGTCTTGGGAGCCATTCTTAATATCTGCCAGACATGTGACAGTCTTGCAGTGAGAGGTAGAATGAAATTCCATATTATTCTTGATTATATTTCATACCAACTTTCACACAGAATACATAAGGTAGAGAATGCACTGGCTTACCCAGAGTCTGGTTTACCATTTTTTCAGCAGATAAATTCTATGGTTGTCAAGTTTCACACTAATTTAACAGTCACACCAGTGAGAAATGGCTATAACAGAATGGGTTCCACCTGTATTAAACTGTTGAAATGGACTGGTGAAGTCACAGAAACACTGATGGGGTAATTATGAACAGCTCCTAACAGCACCTACCTATGCAGACCTTTGTATTTTTATGGTTGTTTTACAAATTTTAAATTAAAACTCAAGGGGAAATCTTTCTTTATGTGCATACCTATCTGCTGAATGATTAAAAACAAAAACATCTTTCTGCAAGGTGAATCAAACACCTTATGATGAAGGGATTGAAAGCCAGTTTCTTTTACTGATATCCAAAATTCATTTAAACAGCACTTCACTTATGAATCTGAGTAATTCTGACAAAATTGCACATAGTCTTGAACTTTTTTGATTAAACAGATGCAAGCTGTGCTGTTATCAACATGATTTCTAGGATTTTTGATCAAACTGAGGTGGCAAAGGAAAAGGAAACTCTTCAGATATGGCACAATTAAAGATTTATCATACCAGCTAAATATCTCTGTGTCCCTAACCGCAAGTCACCTACACTGTGCACACCAGTGACCCACAAGAGAACCACAGTGGTTGGGGAGTACCAAACAAATACAGATTTTGAGAAGTAAATAAAAAAATCTGACAAGTGCTTTGAAGTCTGGGAATTAAAAGCAGAGAAGGAAGGCAAATATATATGGGCTTCATAATGCTTTGGCCCTCAAAGACTCTGAAAATCTGGAATACATCTTAGCATCACATGTCATATCTAGAAAAGGTGTAGGACGGCCAGTGCCTGAGGCAGGAAAATTATTGAAGTGATTATATTCCAAATATAACATAAGTGATTATATTCCAAATCATAACAAGGTACCTAGAGATTAAAATTCTTTGTTATTCAATCAATATTTACGAATGCAAAAACTGGGTGAGATCGTATTCTCAATTTTCATACACAGCAAACTGACAAAGGCACAACTCCAGTGATAACACGTTCTACCCACTACAGGTCAAAATTCAGGGGTTTGGTCTATTTTTTTTTTTAACTTTGACAACTAGGAGTTGGAAGGGTTGGGTTGTTTGTTTGGGGTTTTTTTTTCTGTTTTATCATCATTTGGTGGCAATTACAGTGGTGAAAAAAAAATCCTCTGTTCTGGATGTCTGTCCCACTATGTACATGAGCCTGAAGCACCCCCGTTGTGCTGTGCACTGGTGATTGCAGGAGCCTGGGCTATGCCTCTGATCATCAGCTGAGTCTTACAAACACACTATGTGTACTCCTGGTCATCCCGCTGAAGCTTCAATCACTTCAGCTTACAAACTCATTAGATTTGGTAACTCAATTGATCATGAACATCCTTATACAGTTTAGGTCTCAGTTTCAACAACGCCCTGCAGACAATTTTCAACAGTTTCAACAGCCACTTGGGGACCANGAGGTGGCAAAGGAAAAGGAAACTCTTCAGATATGGCACAATTAAAGATTTATCATACCAGCTAAATATCTCTGTGTCCCTAACCGCAAGTCACCTACACTGTGCACACCAGTGACCCACAAGAGAACCACAGTGGTTGGGGAGTACCAAACAAATACAGATTTTGAGAAGTAAATAAAAAAATCTGACAAGTGCTTTGAAGTCTGGGAATTAAAAGCAGAGAAGGAAGGCAAATATATATGGGCTTCATAATGCTTTGGCCCTCAAAGACTCTGAAAATCTGGAATACATCTTAGCATCACATATCATATCTAGAAAAGGTGTAGGACGGCCAGTGCCTGAGGCAGGAAAATTATTGAAGTGATTATATTCCAAATATAACATAAGTGATTATATTCCAAATCATAACAAGGTACCTAGAGATTAAAATTCTTTGTTATTCAATCAATATTTACGAATGCAAAAACTGGGTGAGATCGTATTCTCAATTTTCATACACAGCAAACTGACAAAGGCACAACTCCAGTGATAACACGTTCTACCCACTACAGGTCAAAATTCAGGGGTTTGGTCTATTTTTTTTTTTAACTTTGACAACTAGGAGTTGGAAGGGTTGGGTTGTTTGTTTGGGGTTTTTTTTTCTGTTTTATCATCATTTGGTGGCAATTACAGTGGTGAAAAAAAAATCCTCTGTTCTGGATGTCTGTCCCACTATGTACATGAGCCTGAAGCACCCCCGTTGTGCTGTGCACTGGTGATTGCAGGAGCCTGGGCTATGCCTCTGATCATCAGCTGAGTCTTACAAACACACTATGTGTACTCCTGGTCATCCCGCTGAAGCTTCAATCACTTCAGCTTACAAACTCATTAGATTTGGTAACTCAATTGATCATGAACATCCTTATACAGTTTAGGTCTCAGTTTCAACAACGCCCTGCAGACAATTTTCAACAGTTTCAACAGCCACTTGGGGACCAAGAGGAAACCAGGTTGGATTTTCAAAGGCAGGTAAGCAGAGTGCATGTGTAATTAAAACTGAGCATACATACACTCAAAAAAATATAACCATCTCCATGTCCCCATGTCTGTAGCTGTCCCTATATGGACACAGGCTCCTAATCTAAATGAAAAATGCTAGTTCCATCTAGCTGGACAAATAAATGGCCAGTGTGTCAGGGTAGAGCAAAAGCAGAACTGAGTAACAACCACAAACCAGCACCATTTTTCAGTGAGAAGCTGTCTCAGTGCTGGACACATACTAAATGCACTACAGGTGCAGGCAAGTATAGAAAGCCGGAGTAGCAACAGAGAACTGACCTAAAATTAATGTCAGATAAGCTCCTGCTTCAGTTACTTGACAAAGGAAAAATTAATGTACTCTCTCCTGAACCCTCTGCCCAGGTAAGCAGTCTGCAAACAGTCCTACTGAATCCTCCATTAGCAAACCAAGTTATTTCTTTGCCCACTTCACTGGTTCAGTATTGCCAAACAGGCCTACAGCTACTGTACCTTTGTTCATACAGGTGAGATTTGTCTGCTCAGAGGGCTTGAATTTACCTTCTAGCTCAGCTTGCTTTCCCACCTACACTGTGCTGACCTGTGCCCTTCGTCCTGCATCTTTCATTTGTGTGTTGCTCTACCTCAAGGAATTTAGAAGGATCTCAAGAAAACCAGAAGTATAGAGGCAATTGTTTTATTCTACGAAGTTAGAACTAGGCTTTGACACAAGGAATGCTAACAAACTGTAGGAGTAGATCCACAGTGATCAATTTGCTTGTAAAGCAACATTGCTTAACAAGAGAATGATCTTGTTCCTCTCCTTTCCTCTTCTCTCCCTAATACACTGTAAAAGCAAGTCCTAACTCTCTGCACAGATCCCCAAAATGGTTGGGTGGAACCTCAGAATAGAAGAGGCCTCTGGAAATCATCTAATTACATCACAGAACTGCTGCTCATTATTCCTTCTCATCACATTACCCACAGGCAATGCACACCCAAAATACAGCAATTTGTTTCTGTAGTTTGTGTCTTTTTCAAAGCCTGTGTAGTTTAATATAGTAAGAAAGTAAATGAAAAATACAAGGTTTACTGTTGGGAGGATATTAAGGTGTCAGGAAAAAACTGCATAACTCACAAAATATCACTGATTTTATTTAAAACTTGTTCATTAAAAAAATTTCCCTCTTCAAAACTGTTTTGCAGTCAACTGTAGTGAACACAGAAACCTAAGTGGACAGGAAATTGTGAAGTCCTGACTCGTTGCTCTTTGAGGAAAATGGGAACTAGGCCCTACAACACTAAAGAAATAAAGTCCAAAATGTGTATTTCTAGACCTCCTATCTGAAATCCAGAGGATGCATTCCAGCAAAGGGAAGTTCCTAATTCCTAAAGCACAATTTACCTCTATATTGTTCTTCCTAAGAGCAAAGCAAAAAGTCCAGGGCTCCACACACAACTCCATCCTGTGCCTCCCTCCTGCCCTGCAGAGCACACTGGAAGAGAAAGCCAGAGTGCACTGCAGGCTTCACATGCCTCATTCTTCCCCTGCTCTGGAGGCTCCCAGAGTATTCTACAGGGAGAGAAACCCAGAAGAGACAGAGCAACTGCAGAAGACAATTAAGGAAGACTGATGGAATTGAGTGGTAGGTTAATGTTATTAATTTTTTTTTTAATCTTATAAAAAATATCCTATGAGTTCCAAACGAGGTCAAACCTGCTTTGGGATGGAATTCATATGACTGGCTTTCCTTTGTTTTCTGAGTGCAATAATTGTTAAAAGAGCTGAAATATTTTTTCATAAAATGATTATGAGTTTTAAGAGGTGACATTTGAAGAAGGATATAAATTATAGAGCAAACATCTAAACGTTTTCATAATGTTGAAATGGTTATTGTAAAAAATGTATTTGATATAATAAGAAGCATATGTTTCATTAGGCTGAATCCACAGAAAATGTTCTCTACAGAACAACTGCATAATCTTTCACATTGAATATACACTATTCACCTCCCAAAACATCTGCACTGTAGTCTTTTTCACACAACAAACACTCTGCTGTTGTGAGGAAAAGGAACTTGGAGTCAGAATATTCTTAAAAGCTTTTGACTAAGAAAGGGAATCTCTTGTCTGTAATTTGCAAAGACATGAAATGTGGTGAAATAAAACTGCAGGCAAATATAGGTTACAACATATACATTTTGCATACTTGAAGCTCACTTAAGCCACTGAATTCCTCTCCAGTATTTGGAATCCAGAACTGCCCAACAGCCCCAACTGGAAGCCTCATCATTAAACTCCCTGGACTTTGTGTAAGCAACAGCTCAAATCGAGTAACACAGGCTTGAACTCACAGGGTAATAAACGTGGAAGGAGGTTTTTTCTACAGCTCTCACACCAATCTGTCCCATTAGTGGGGATGATTTAGAGCCAAGTGTTGCTTGCTCAGCCACGTAACGCTCTCCTTGACGTCACTGTATCAGATAACAGTGACCTTTAAAGATAATTTAATGAGAACAATGATGAAAGAGGTTTTAATGACTTCATGGTATATAATCTTCGAGTTACAAACAGAGCATTTTAATAGCTTTTTGAAATATGCTGTCTCTAAAAATCATCATCCACAGAGACAGAAGTACACTGCAGCCATCATGGTTTGCTGTGCTTTATTAGCATACAGATTGGATGTGTACCAAAAGCTTCAAACAAAACCTATTAATCTTTATTTTTAAAGTGATACATCTCTGCAAACATGAACATTAATATAGGAAATGTGTTTTCCCCCTGTGTAAAGGGAAAATAAGTGTCTACTATGCCTAGTAAAACAAAATCACAAAACCTACAGAATTACACACCCATTTTAACTGTCCAAATGATCAGTGCTAATGCGGCTATGGATGTGTCACAGCTGATAAACTGTCAGCAGGGACAGACTGTGGAACCTTTCAGGTTTTAGAAAATGAAGAGAAATCAGCACAGAAATGGCAAATGTGTCAGCTGACTAAGGCTATTCAGTTTGGATGACTTAAATTTCAGCAGAGGTGCCTCATGCTCAAACAGTCATTCATGTCAAAAACATACTGAGAAATGAGGCCTTCTTAAAAATCAGTACAGGACCATTTAGGGCCCCCACAAGGTGTCAAAAACATACCATAAGCATGTGCATTTATGCAAGCAGGGACAAATGGGGCTGCTGGCAAAGGTGGAGACCAACAATGCTCAGGAACATAGGAAGAGACACACAGGCTAAAGACCGGAATTGTCTCAACCTTTCTGTGCCTAAAAGCTAAATATTAAAGTGGGAACCTGCATTCTTTTAAAATCATGCAGTCCCTCCTGTCTCTTGCTGGTGCCTATTTTTAGAGTAATAGAAACACAAAGGTTGGAAAAGACCTCCAAGACCACCAACTTTTGACTCAATGCCCACTAAGTCAATACCACCTTGTCCACTAAACCATGTGAAGAACAATAGTACAGAACTAAGTTACTGTGTCTAATTAAGACTCAGCTGATCACCTTTCAGAAGCTTACACAAAGGCATCTGAAATCAATCCTTCCCCAATGAACTTTTTGGCATTTAAATCTGTTGAGACATATACAGCCAAAGGTACTAAGGTATTTCCAAAAACATCAAATTACCTTAAGATCACTAGGAAAAAGAAAGGAAGATAGCTGCTTAACACAAGAGAAAAATTACACTCTGGGACCATAAAAAAACAGAATAAGAAGTCCTGGCTGAAGTTGTATTGACAGTCAGGGTTGAGCTGAAACAAGTGCATAAATCTTGGTTTCCCAGCTCAGTGTCCCATCTATCTAACTGCATACCCTTCCAGTGCACCCCTCATAACAAATGGAGACCTGAACTGAAGCAAGGATTACTGGTTGTTGTATTGTGCCCTATTTGTGCTGTCCTTCGTAAGATGTATCCCCATTCTACCTCAGGTTCTTCAGTATTTCATAGAATTAAAAAAAATAGTTCATTACTGTGCATTTGTGTTCATTACTGAGGAAAAACCAGCACTGAGGACATGCAGAAAAGTAAAACTAGCTCAAACCCTGACATTTGCTGTCTTTTGCCTGGGAAAACATTTCTTAAGAAATTTGGACTTTTAAAAGTCCCACTAAGAGTTTGTACTCAAAATTAATGCAGTAAGAAAAAGGTGATTGTCAAAACTGACAGCAGTGAACAATCACTGCTCTTCTTCTGTGATAGGAGTGAGCAGAATTAAAAATCTCAGTTTCAGTCTAGGACAGCTCTGCTTCTGCTCCAGTTCTTTGGCATTGCTGAGCCAGTAAGAGCTGCACAAAAATGACCAACTCAAGCCCCCACAGAGGCTGATGCTGCCCACCAGAAGGGCTGGAGGTCTGCAGCATTGCTGTTCAGAACATCACACTAACTGTAAGTTTTATGAAGCGACAGAATCACATCTATCATAAACTATTAAAAAATGAGAAAGTCTCAAACATTAAAATGCCATAAGGAATGCAGAAGATAATGTCTTAAAAGAAAAATACCTATATGTCACAGTGAGACAGTTTCAATGAAACAGTCTGGAAAGTAGAAGAGTCAATTAATCATCCAACCTGCGCACGTACAACAACTCAGACTAAAATGAAATGGCCAGTGCCAGTCAGCCTGGAAATAAAACTATTTCAATCATCATAGCTCTGCAGTGCTTAGGGACTAAGTAGGCACAGATAATTCTGCTTCCACTGAAGCCAAAGGAAAGATTTTGCAGGTATGTAGCACAGGTAGCAAGTCTGCGGTGTTTTACAGTCTGAGTTTGTTATTTATGCAAATAACAGAGGGATAAGAGATTACAGACCTCAAGTTCAGAGGCTTCAACAAAATAAATACTGGATCTACCTAAGTAAGTCCTTTGATTTCTTATTACTCCCTCTCCCACTTTACCCAAATGGTCTCATCTGTTCACAGCTCAGGTCCACGTTCACCTTCCCTTCCCTCTCTTGCCAGAGATATTTTATCCTAATTCCCCAGACAGCTTTCCTGCCCCAACTCTTTTCTGCCCTCTCGATACTCTAATCATTCCTTCAGAGAGCAAGTCCAGAATGCACAGTGTTCTAGCCACCACCCTTCCCACCTCTGTGACCTTCAGCAAGAGACAGAAGATGGTATTTCACTGGGGTATAATCTTACTGAGCTTCAGAGGAAGAAGTAACAATGCAGCTTGTGTGTCCACTGGTATGGAGGGAGGATACAAAATGCTTATGAATGTCTGAGGCCATGCCCCATATCGTTAGACAGCATGAGGAGTGTTCTGCACATCACCAAGTATCTGTATTTTAGCTCCTCTGTTATCATGCAAATACATGCACTCCTCCAACTATTTGCTTTCTTTGCATCTGAATAAATAAAATCATACTATTTTTCTTGCATTTACATGATTTAGCAATGTCCATAATATATTTGTCCCCATATGGACAATAAGTCAACCTAATTTTTATCCATCCACCACTTAATAAAACACATACACGCAAAGAAGAAGAATTTACTGGTTAAGAAAGCTTTCACAAGATGGTTCCTCTACAGTTTTCCTGATTTTCAAAGCTCTTGTTATTGCGTGACGAGTAAGAACTTCAGGATGTAACCGTCATTAGAAATCCACCTTCATTAGACATAATCATGCAATATATCCAAGTAATTACTGTTGCAGCTCTGTGCCAATTGAATAACAGCTGATTTATCAACTCATAAACAAAAATCTATTCTGCCATCTGGATGGTAATCTTCAAAACGTGCGCTTCTCATTATCATCACAACTAATCTAGGCCAGGTCAGCAAAGTTAGAACAAGCAAAGCCATTGGCAGTAACAGAAGATCCCCTGTCAATGGATTTGTGAAGTGAGAGAGTCACACCTTCTTGTTGCCTTCCAAAAAGGTGACACTTCTAGCAGTGGAACCGATCGAGTGGAAAACAGAGGGTTTATGAACTTCTTGACAGTTAACAAGTGCTGTCTACCAAAGATGATGCTCACCCTGAAGAGGCTGCCAGCAGGTATTGACTTGGTCCTGCATATTTCTGAGCAGTCTGAACTGCATGAGCATGCAGAGAACTGAGGAGATGCTGAACACTGAGCAGCAGCACTCTGTACCTCTCACGTCTGACCCAGCCCTTTTTCAAGTAGAATATGTTTCTGAGTCAGAAACAGATGGGAGAGTTGGCCAGGACATTTAAGGGCATTTTGGTGAGTTCTACAAGAATATATTGATTGATTGTGCAGCACGGATAACCTCCTTGAAACCCCTTTAGCTGACAGTCCTATGCACAAGTGAGCCATGACTGGCATTCCATCACTCACACATGATGTCACCGAGCACTCTGTGAGTGAGGGCATCCAAAGCCTCCACCCTCTGCCACAGGAAGCATCACCAAAGGTGTCTGCAGATGAACCTATGAGCTGTTTAACTAAAAAAACAAACTATGATCACAAATGACAGCCAAGTGATCACCTTAGTCCTCCAAAAGTCAGCACACATAGAACCTGACAGGGACCTCTTCCAATGGGGTAAACAGCCCCCGCTCTAAGTAAAAACAGAGCAACCCTTCAAGGGCAGGAATAAAATGTGATAGGCATGCACAATTTGGTATTACGCTAGCATTACTCTAACCTAGCATTTTACTGCTCAATATTTTATTGCAAGCCACCTCTGAGCCAAACCGAACCCCACAGTGACTATTTTACATTAGAGAGTCTGCTTCATTAAAAAGCAGCAATGTGGGTAATCTGTCATTTTGTTAGGGATATTTTTGTACTGAAAATGAACACTCCTGTAGTGGGAAACAGTCTGTGGCAGGAGCTAGGTGAGGGTGCTAAGTGCTACTGAAATACAGTTTGTCTTGGGGTGACTCCATCATGTATATCCCCTATCACGGCTTTATGCCAAACAATTAATTTTGTGNGGTTGTAACCTGGTTTTCTCTCAGAGGATATATTGCTAGATTTTGGCCAAACCGGCACACAGTTGGAGCTGAGGAAAACTGCCACATCATATACCAAAAGTAGGTCATTCTTTGTATCTGGAACACGATCCACCCCACAGCCAGACACCAGGAACTTTTTTTCCCATTAATAACTGTCTGCTGCAAAAATAAGTGGAAAAGATGAGCTGATACTCGGAATTAAAAGCAATTAAAACTGGGAGGGAGCAAGCCAGGTGGGACATATGTGCTGAGTTTCTGGAAGATAGAAGGCAGAACTTCCAGGATAAATGGTACATGCTGAGTTTAGTTTTCAATCAGCCAAGATCCAGGTCAGGCGCATGGCTGCAAGACATGGCTGCAGGCTGCAAAATTTCCCAAGAAAGAAGGCTACATCCTTGGGCAGAGAGCCAGCATTAAGCATATTGCTACTGCAGACAAAGTACTACTGGCAGTGAGGTCTGAATAAATGATGCAGTTCTGCATGAACTCCTGCAAGCATGGCCTGTACCCACTCTGACAAACGCTTCCCACTTCTAACTCCATTTAGAAAGGTTATCTGAACAAGTTCTTCCTAAAGCAGCCCTCCAGAAACTTCTCACAGAATCTGCCCCAACCAAGTACCTTCTAAAGGCTTTAAGATTCCTGCACATAAAGTTACATTCCAGATTTATGCAATGAGGATGAAATAGAAGTGTGATCTTAAGGAAACCAGAGCAGAAAGGAGGAGTTCCGTACAATGGGATGCATTTCCATATTTATCTGTGAGATCTCAGAGATACCAAGACTACTTTACCCTGAAGTGCTTCAGAACTCAGCTCTGAATGTTTCTTTTCCCACTGCCAAGCAACTAGAAATCAGACTTTCTACAGGTGTCATATGCCCTCAGGATGAAAAATTCAGAGGTCTTTCTAAGAAAGATTTTGTGTCACTTTATGTCCAGTGTATTTGCCTTGTGAGAACACTGCAAAGTCAGACAGGCTAGATGAGATCACCAGGCAAGGCACAGTTCTGACAACAGGTCTCTACAGCAGAGGATTTACCCAATTATTCCCTTCTGGGACTTAACAGCAGGGTTGTCACAAAGCCAATCTTACAGGAGCTTCTGTGGGAAAACTGGGTGGACAGATGGAAAAAATTTTACCTCAAAATCAAGACCGCTTTTGTGCAGCAATAGCATCACACTATTTCATGAATCAGTCTAATTCCACTCATCTCCATTTGCATCAGTCAAGAACCTTGTTCAGTGCTTCAGCAACATCTGAGCGAGTTCCTGGGCTACGATAATGGGCAGGAAGGTACAAGAGAGCTGTTAATTCCCATTGTAGAAACACAATAGCAGCACAACCATCAGACCTACAGACTGCCTCAGGGATGTTCTCGCCACAGGAAGTTGTGGGTGTTGGGAGATCACAAAGCTTGCAAGGGATTAAACAAATTCATTGAAGAACTCTAATAAAGGTGAACCTCCAGCTCAGAAAGTCCCTGAATATAAAATAATTTGGGGAGTTGATTATTCTGGGAATGTATCAGTGTGTCTGCCCTGTTCTTCAATATCTACCAGAAACAACTATCTTTGGATGTTGATGGGTTTCTTGCAATGTCTAAAAAAGCTTTAGAAGTAAACATTATGATTATACCTGTGATCTTTTCACTATGAGCTGAAGAGACTTTGTGAGAAGGAAAAAAAAAGAATCTCAGTTCATTGGGAGACTAATGTATAGTATACAGTATAGTATACAGTATAAAGGCTTGGAAATTAAGTCAGCAGGCCTGGACTTCTTTGTATAAAAAGCAGAAGAAAGAAATTTAGTGCTATAGGAGACAAGCAAATGAAGCCCAGTGGTCTTATGGTGTGACCTGATCTGAGTCCATCAAGTCACCACACATCAAGGAGCTTGCTCTTGTCTTTTTTCTCTTTTTTTCCTTTTATTTTACTTTAAAACTGGTATTTGTAACTCAAAGAAGATAGGGATAGTCTTATTCCATTCCTTTGTTGCTTCCCCCAGCGGCACTCTTCTAGAAAACCAAGAAAACGACATGAAATTCAAATAAAAAATTGCAGGGGAAAATGATACCATGTGTCTGTTAAATAGTACACATTTGTGTACTGTCATTATACGGCATCCAGTACTTAATGTTATAAATTAATGGTTGGGAAATATGTTTCCAGAACCCAACAAAGTAAAACAATAGTTTGGGTTTGGATTGAGCATTTGGTATGGCAGAGATCGTACTAATTTTCATTGCTATGAGGTTGACTTTGATGCAGGGTTTTTTACTAGAAAGTAACTCAGACGAATTTACTTTGAATTACATCATCCTTTCTATCCCATCCCTTTCCAAAGACAGCTGATAGTCACCGATCCATATGACGCTAAAAAACCAATGTGTTTCAGATCGTTTGCTCAATTTCAGTATTATTTCAGACCTGGAGTTGCTGTTTTTAGACAACTTACCCCTTCTCATCTCCCCCTATAGGAAAACACCAAGCAACAGCCTTTAAAACAGACTGTGGCATGTTACTACTTTTCCTTACTCGGAATAATTGCAGGAGGAAATTTTTTATTATTTTCCTCATATTTGAAAAGAATACATTCTGTAGTCAGTTTTTTACACATTGGAAATAATGCTTTCTCCTATCACTAGGTAAAATGGAGCTGTTTTGAAGGATCCTGAGCAAACTTCTACCCTGTGCCTTGGTCTTATTCAAGCCATACTATTTAGTATTTCTATTCAGTTCACTGAAAAACCAACATCCAGAAACATGTAGCCATTAAAACTCATTCAGGCTTGAATCTAACTAAAGGATTTACTTAAATCAAACTATTTGCATAAATAGTTAAGTAAAATGTGCTAGTTACAAGCAAAAAGTCAGCAATATACAATTGCTGCCATACAGTGATACACACGATACCACGATACCACACGATTATCTTATTAATGACTTGAAAAAGCAATGCATTTTAAGAATAACACTGCAGCCTTCCCTTGGAGACTCACAACTTTTATGAATTAGTTGTGTTCAGCATCTCCTCTATGTTATGTTAGGGGCACTTCATCTAGTTTCACATGACAGTAAAGTTAAGCCATGTCTACAGACAGGTTTTTACTTCTCACCAACAAGCAAAAAGTTAGAAACTAATGAAAGAAATGAAGACTCAAGAAGACATGCACTTGGGTCCAGAACTGGGTTTATTTTTGTCAATTTCCAACTAAAAAAAAAAAACAAACAGTGGATCATGAACACTTTTGAAGGTGACCCTTAAATTTCACAGATGTTCTTACTTGATTAAACAGAGAGTGCTGTTGAATACATGCAGTTTGCTTCTGAACATGCCTTTCAAAATTCCTCATTTTGGAATCAGCACAGGCTGAAGCTTGGAAAGGTAATGAGAAATTAGACTCCATTTGAGACAAACCTAGTGTATGGCAACATTTCCAAGTGCAGAAATGTCTTACTGCCTCTGAAAAATGAAAGGTAACCTCCTCCTCCTCCATAAGTGAAGAGGACACCTAAAAAGAGGCAATTGTTGATTTACTGCAAAGGAAATGTCTGTGAAAACACAACTTTCTCTTCTTATTTTCTTGAGTAGTTAAATCTTACTTTTTGATTTCTCTAATCTAGCTTCTAATACAGTAGATGGAAAATATTTCACATTATTTAAGTCATAAACCACTAGCTCAGGTGGGTTTGATTATCAATTGCAGGAGGTGGCACACTTCCAACACGCTACCAAGTGAACTTATACACTTGTTATTCATGAATTCTTCATCTTGTGGTGTCTTATCATTTGATTTATGGACTGTTTGGGTTTATAGCTTTTAGACTTATGTTCAGTTTTGTTTAGGTTTTGCCTTTTGTACTTTGGCCACTATTTATAAAATGAGAGCTCTGAATAGGATTTGGGTAGCATACCTGCACTCTAACAAGGATGGGGAAGGTTGTTGACAGGGCACACACTTTTCACTTGCAACTTAGAAATGCTATGGTGTTTTTCAGCAAACATAACCAGGAACTGGCAATGAAAAAACAGATGCTATGTGATGACTTTTCCCACTAAACCCATAGCTTTGGAACAAAGCAAACCTCAAAGAGACAAAACCACCACTGACACCAAACAGTCTAAAATACATTATCATGAATCCTGAGGTTTCTTGGCAAAATCAGTTCTTAGAAGGCCTCCAAAAATGCATGTCAGACCCTCAGATACAACAAATAATTAGTGATAGGATAAACTTGAAAAGAAGCACTATATGATATAAATCAGTCAAACCCTGGAAAGTCTGTAGCCCTGGAGTAAACTGGAGTAGGTTTCACTGAGTTCGTTGCATCTTCTCAGATTTACTCCAGCTAAAGTCTAGCTCATTTGTTTATTCAGACATCTTGATGTTTTCCATGTCCCTCATCTCTGTCTCTCCCCTTTCACGTCAAACCAGGATGGTTTCTGTTCTCCTGACCCTGTCGTTCCAGGCCTGTGACTCCCAACTAGCTCAGAGTGAAACCATTTCAGAGTTCATCCAGCCAGCAGAATTCCTTTTCCCACAACCTCAGAAACTAAGACAAGATGTGATTTTGCTGTAAAAATACAGAATGCTGTTGATAATTCAGCATGGAACACTGTTGATACTGCTCAAAGCACAAATGCCTGCTATTGTGATTTGACATTTAAATTGAGTGACTAAGAGAGATTCCACTGAAATCAAATAATCTTGTCACTGATTTCAGCAGAACCAGACTAGTATGCATAAAAATGGTAGTTCTTATTATCCCAAAACAGACACTTCATATGCTGTAGGAAATAAAACCATTTAGTTAAAATGCAGCTGAACATGTATTGCTGCACTGCAGATGAAAGACCTCTCCCTATAAAAAAGAGTGGTTTTCATCCCTGAAGCCAAAGTTGACATTAGAGATTCTCATCCCATTCTAGTGGCTTGGCTGCTCACCATCTGCTGCAGAACCACGGTTAAGCACTCAAGCTCCTACACTCTTGGGAAGCAAACACTTCCAACAAAGACATTTTTATCCAGTTACTCTTTCTTCAAATATGACTTGAACATTTAATGCAGACAATACACCGACCTTTGGGGCAGAGAGGCCAGCATAAATGCTGCACTACAAAACCATTCTGTAGCTAATTTTATTAGGAGAATGATAAAGTTGTATTGTTTTACATGAATTATGGCAATGAGTTACTCAGTGGTGGAATCTACAGACTAGACATCTCGTAGTGGAGCTTGTCATACAGCCAGCAAAAGCATTATCATATATTTAACCAGACTCCATTTCCAACATTATTTTTAGGATCATATTTCCCCTGTGCTAATTAACTGCATTCACATTTACATCACTATAAAATACTGTTTAATTTATATTGCTTAATTTTCTTCCTCTACATGCACTGAAACCAAAAAAAAAAAGAAAAAAGGATATGCACAAAGTAGCTTCCATATTTTTTCCTGATACTTTGACAATTAGTTTCTTCCTTTGACTTGTACCCAATGCAGCATTTTCATCATCAGTTTTATCATTATGGCATAAGACTGATCACCTTACATTAAGATCATCTGCTCACTAGCCAAAGACAGTCCCCATTTCAAGAAGTTCACCATCATCTGAGAGGAGGAAAAAGAGGCTTGCTATAAAAATATTAAGACAGAGTAAACATACAAAAATACTTGCTTCTTTTTGCTTTTGAAATAAGAGAGGAATTTGATCTGCCTTTGCCACACAGCGATGTCTCTATTGATAGTCATAGATCATTCCTCAGAGGGGATTTTCAGTCTGTCCTGTAAGCCCAGCACTGAGTCCATGCAGACATACTGTTACACAGGCAGACTAACTCCCTATTAAATGAGACGTTAATAGAACTGTAGTGTCAGTTACAGCAAGGTATCACAACACGGCCCAAAGTTATCCCTAGCCATGACTAAGAGGGATTAGGTCAATCCTTGTACCACAGTTCAGGTTTGTCCTCTCTTTGGATTGCAGTAAGGAAGTTTTATCCAGAGATGTTCAATAAAACACACATGTTTCTATCTATGCAGCAAACCCAAGAATCAGATGTATTATTCAAAAAGGAAAAAAAACCACCACTTTTTATTACCTTCAAATAGCACTGCAGAAAAGCATGGAAAGGGAATAATAAAACCAATGTCATACAGTGTGACAAGTTACATTTAGAACTGACAGAAAAATTGGTCACCACTGAAATTATTTGTTAGATACCAATTTTTACTCCTGTCTGTTAGATACTGGTTTTGAAATTCCCTTTTGCAGATATGATCTCCCATTTCTCAGGGAAGTGTTTACATGAAGTTTCTCTTACAGACCTATTTCAGTTTTGAAGTTTTCACTGTTCCAGTGAGTCCTGGGAGCTATGGGAAACCTGCCCCCTCTCTTCTCAAGGGTTGTTGTACACAGATGCAGGATGCAAAAGTACACATAAAAGACCTGTCATAATCCAAGTTAGCAGGGAAAAACATGTAAATGAAAGATTAGGTTGACATTTTTAATTTCTTTCTGAAAAAAAATCCAGATAGAAATATAAATGACCTGACAATGCTTGATGTAGTTCTACATATTCGAGAGCTGTATCTGCTTTCTGTTAACTTTAAGATGATGGGCTGCCTGAACATGCCTACATAGGAATAATTGCTCTAGTGCTCTTTCAGCATATATGGAGACAAGGATCCAAAACAGCTGCCCTGTGCTACATCATGGCATTTATCTCCTCACCTGCTCTGAAGATGCATATCTGTGGAAGTATTTGATGGAAACAAATTAAGACCATTGTTAATTACCTCACTGCCTCAGTGCTAAACCTGAATGGGTAATGTCAGATCTCAGTTTTTGGGAATTACTATTTCCTCTATAGTTTGCACAGATCTTGTGTGATTTTGTAACTCTCTTGGTAAATAAAACTTTTTGCAATTTTTTTCAGTCTTTCAGACATGCACTAGTATTATGTTAAAAACTATCAAAGGTTTATTTGTGATTTTCTCTTCTGATTGACTCTGACTCTTTAGGGTTCCTTTAAAAAGAAGACCTGCTGCAGTTGGGTCCCCTGCGTGCCCCATCAGCCTCACTGGCCATGGCCAGTCTCACATGGGGTACAGCGGCTCCTTTCAAGCTCTGGACTGGGCTCCTATTCCTTGGCAGAGCTGTGTCCATGAGCACCTGTCCCCAGCTTGGACTAATCTGTCTTGTTGCTGTAGACTGGCCTGGTGAGCACTGGACCTGACCTGAGGATTGACTTCCCAGCTTGAGCTTGGACCTGCAGCATCACCACAACCTTTCCTGGTGATCTGGACTCCTGGTTGATCCCAGTCCCCCCCCCAGCCCTGTTTTGCTCACCTCAGCCCATGTGTTACCCTGCTTGGCTCCTTTAGGCAGCAGGTGCCCCTGCTGCTCTCTGGCAGCCTATTCCTCAACCTTTTCTAGCTCCCAGATAGAAAACACAGCTTGAAATGACGGATTTTTTTTTTTAATACACTTAAACGTAACAACATACTGTGTGTTTTAACTCACAAAGCCTTTGCTTTGAGCCCATTGACACAGCTGTGACAGGACTATTATACCCCCTAGCTGTCCAAAACTTATTTTTCTTTTAAGAGCTTGTCTTGTTTTTCCTGAGTGGACTCACCACATGCACCATATTATCCATACAAAAACTCTGCTGTTACAGCCTCTTACTGACAGCATGTCTGTGGGATTTTTTGAACTGGAAGAGTGAAATTCTCAATGTCCCAGCTTCTGGCTATGACAACTAGACAGGTCTCCCTTCTGCCATTCTCATACACATCCCCTTAGGAGATGAGAGGCAGAAAAGCTGCATATGAGGGGTTTTCAGTTCCAGTTTACTCTGTGTCTCAATCATTCGAGCTTCTTTAGTACCATGAGTGGAAGCTAGACCGAAATCTTAGCACAGGCCTGAAATTTCAGCTGCCTTCAAGAGGGATAGTCCTTAATGCAGAGTTCTGTGCTTTTCCAAATTGAACCCCAACCGATTAAAAGCCATTTTTGAAAAGCCAGTCATGGTGGATGATGTTTTACAAAGCAAGCTGTTTTAAAAGACAATTAAAAGAATAATTGCTATAATGAAAATTTAACATGTCTAAACATGACCAAAATTATCCGAGCTGTCTTCCATGACTTAAACTTTCTTCTTTTCTGCTAGTAAAAACCAATATATTAAAGGTTTTCCAGATTTACTACACAGTGCTGCATTTTTAGATTTGTGGACAGACTGAGTAATCTTCTGCCAGCATCTGAACCCATGGCCTCCCATCCTGGTTTCTCTTCATTACCACTGCATCACATCTTCTACAAAGTCAGATTTTTCCAGTCAGTGCTGCATGGCCCTTTCTGAAATGCACGTTTACAGCAGCAGCAATGCACAAAGACAAGTAAATTGCCATGTCACATGAGGGCATCGCACAGCGTTACGTAAGGGGGCTCCCTCTGAGTTATTAGTTTTATGTCAGTTTTGGCATGCACTCAGATGAAATGTGGAAAAGACTAGATAAGGAGTGAAGAATGAATTGCCTTCGTTAATATTCAACCACGGTTTTTAGCTTCATTATGACCTGCTCTTGTGAAGAGCTGAACACAGCGAAAGCCAGTCGCTGTGTCCACTGTGCCGTGACAACTTGCGTGGCTCTGATTAATAGGCCTGGAAGATCCTTTTGGTGACATACAAGGTCTCTGCTCTGAGCCAAGGTGCCTCAAGGAGAGCTGGAAACAAACCTAACTTGTTCTCATTGAATAACACACTCACTGTCATTATGAGAGTGAATAGGGAATTTATTTTGCTGAGTTTGGGGCACACAAGAGCAGTGCAAGTACAGCAGTATGTCAGACTGGAAAACTGGATAAACATTTTTAGATGGAACAAGACTGTTTATAAATTAAAATTTTGGATTTTATAAATCTCTTTCAAGCAAAACAATCTGACATAAACAAGCACAAGCCTTAACTATTAGATTTTAAATATTAGTATTATTTGAGGGTTAAAATTTAGATAACATTACTTCCACTCTTTAAACAGACTATGGCATAGGTTTAACTATCAGTGAATACATATCTTAAAGTAGATGTAGATTAATTACAGTAGAACCATAATCATTTTCAACCATCCAGATTCAGGTTTTATTACTTTTCTCACAGATCAAGACCATTATATGACATAAGGGAACCATGAAACAATGTGTTTCATTCAGAATCTTTTATATAACCTACTTCTCTCTGTGTAATCACAAAACTACATACTCATTTTTCAGATTGTGGTCAGAGTAAAGGTGACATACAAGTAATTCCAATACTTAGGCCTGAAAACCTGGGACATACTGACTGGGGAGTAGGAGCTGGCTGTCAGTGGCAGGCTAATGAATTCAGAAATGCTGAGAGGTGTGCTCTAATTTGCTGAAATCCCTTAAAAACCTAACTGATTTCAGTGAGATGGCTTATAGCAAATATTCCATATTTGGTCCCATGCCAAATGCATGGTTCTGCGTAGGATAAATCAGTATTTCCCATATGACTGCATATGACAGGAAATTTAAATTGTACCCCTTTATATATTTTACATAAACAACACTTGGCTTTAGACCAGGTTAAAATTATGACTTCAGAAGGAAAGCAGAGACAAAGACACTTGTTACAAGGATGATTGGGGTTTGCACCTTTTCTAAACACTAAAAAAATATTTTTGAAAGGACAAGTAAATCAGTTTCAGAAATATCAGTGCTGAGAACTCATTCTTTTTCAGAGTTACTGTTTTTGTCAAAATTTGCCTAAGGAGGCTTCATGAGAAATCTACCTTATTTATTAACACTGGAGGATTTACTTGAGAGTAATCCAACGCCACACATAACAAGACTCCAGCATCCTTCCAGTTTCCTGCCCTGTTTCAGTAACAGCTGCCAATTGCCATGAACCTGCCATGTTTCATTTTTAAGTTAGCAAAATATATGTATTAAGAAGATAGAAAATCTGCCGGTCTGGGATGTATGTTGTATAAGACTGAAGAAAAGCAATTACCTGAATTCGAGTATATGTGCAGCATAAAAATGTGGTGAACTGCTCTGAATTTCTGGACATTTTGCTACAGAGGACTCCAACAGAAATGTGCATTCAGGGCATAATCCCTTCATTTCAGTTAAGGAAGGGCTTTTTATTATCTCTAATGGGGATAAAAGTGATCTATGTTGAAAGTAGATCTTGCTTATTTTTGTGTCTGACAAAGAAATTGAAAACTTAAGAATCAGTAACAGAAACTTTCTCTTTGTTCCCTCCACTGTCTTAGGAAACTGTATTGACCAGCACTGAATTCGCTTTTCACATTGAGGGCAAGCCTGCACAGCTAATGACACTGGAGCTGGGTTCCACTGCCAGGGCTTGTAAGGAGCGTAAGCAGCAGCAGTAAAATCTTTCTAAGCCAGTTCCTACAAAAGTGTCATCTTCAATACTGAACATCTCAACAGAAAGCATTGGCAATACTGAAATAGATGGGTTTATAAAACTGAGATTTAGAGATGAGCTATCTTCACTTGAATGCAGTAGTTGCATGGTATTGTAAAAGGGCTTTTTTTTATTTTTTTTTTTTAACCAAAATGCATAGTCCATATTTTTCCTACATGCTGTTATGGGAAGATGGCACTTTGCTCTCCTAAGATTAAACATGGCTTTGCAGAATAGAACAATGTTAACAATTAAAAATAGTGATTATGAAGAAGAATTTTAGAATATTTCAAAACATGGACTCTCTGTGGTATGTATTTTTATACTACTTTAACGTCTCAAGTAGTAGTAAAATCATACTAAGGTAATACAAGCAATCTGAAATCCACTGCAAGCCGTTCTATTTTAACTCGGCAATTCACACCGAATTCTTTCACCGCACTGAGAATGAATTCAGGAAAATAAATATCCAAGGAGAAGTATGGATTTAATTGTTATTGCTGTTACGTTGCTAAAATAAAACAGCTGTGATCACACACTCAGATAAAGCCATTGTTTAACAAATATTTTTATTAAACATCTCTGTAGTGGAGAGGAGCCCAGCTCTCCAAGAGCAGAGCAGGCTGCTTCCCGGACCACCCATTGCTCCCGAGGTAAAACAACTCATCCAGCTGTTGGGGGGTGGGGGAACAGGATCAGACACACTGCACACCATGGCAGGCATGGAGCAGCTCCTGTTTGCTCACAGGCACATTAAACTGCAACAGCTGGAGCTTCACATGCAAATAAACAGGTCACAATCTTTCATCAAATCATGCATTTGACCACCAGTAATGACATCAGTGGGGCTTCTTGGAAGGCACATGCCCAAAACTGACAAGGACCCGTGCAGCCCAGGGCAGAGAAGGCTCAAACACTGAGGTCAGCTGATTACAAGAGGCAGTGGGGGAAAGCAGGCACAGAGGGAGGTCAGAGGTATAACAGGAGCAGTCAGGAAAATAAATTGGCCACGGGAATACAGTAAATAAACTGTGTGTCTGAGCTGGGAATAAAATCCAGAAGTCCTGATTTCCTTGTCTCTGCTCTGTTGCCCCAGTCCTAATCAGAGCCTCCCTCAAAATTACATTCTAATATAGACAGTCCAGGAGACTGAAACATTTTTCTTATCTAGAAACCAAATGTAGCAGAAGGTATATAAAGGTTTCTTTCAAACAGTCACTCCACCATTTCTGTTAGGGCCTCAAAGACTTTGTCAATAAATACTGCACTTTTCCTCCAGGTTGAGCATCAGAATTTCTGAGCTTGCAGAATTTATCAGTCATCTACTTATGAACTGGTGTCGGGATATTTTCAAGAACTATTCAAAATTAAAATCTAGGTAATCTTCTACAGGGTGTTTCCTTCCAGTTCTGTCATACCAGCCTGTGTTTCATAGGGTTATTGATGGTTTGTTGGGGTTATCAGATGAACTGTAAAAGCAAAACATTTTCATGCATTTAAAAATATACAATACTGCATGAGATTTATATCACTTTTCTATTTCAGTAAAATATTAAAATCTCATATTCAGACCAGACAGAAAATAGATAAGCAAAGTATGAAGGTTCATATTAATGAGATTTTCTATGTAAAAAAGCTACATAATCTAAAGGAGTACATAAGGAGACTGAAATTTGTGCAACTGCTTCTAGTCTTTAATTGGAAACAGGCACTGTTTACCATGGAATGTGCAGTGTGGTTTTTCCAAACAAATTTTTAGCAAACCAATTAACCAGCTGGTCTTATCTAAGACTTCAAAGTGCCAAGCAAAAAAACCCAGATTTAGGTTGGGCTAGGGATTACTGAAGT
>VZRS01003769.1:122526-227994 GCA_013398055.1 Ifrita kowaldi | reverse complement strand
AATCATCATATTTTCATAACAATGTCATGATAGGTTTGAATAGAGCCCTTATCTTGGGTGGGCCCACTAGACACAACCACTAAATAAACACAGCACCATAACAGCAGTGTTCGTGTGACTCAATTTCAAGAAAGGCAAAGAACTAGCGATGAAAGACTTGGGAGGGCAGGGAAGAGGAATTTTAAAAAGGAAAGCCTTTCTTTTGTGCCTCCTTACTACTCCTAATGCTGTCAGGTTTGTTTATGGATGGGTGTAAGCTTTGTCCTCTTGTTGTGGGTTTTGGGTTCAGTGGGCTTTGGGAAACCATCTGTGGGACATGAAGAGGATATTCCAATGAACCTCCTGAAGCAGGTGCTGCTATGCAGCTGCCCAGGCTTGAGCTGGGAGTCACCTCCCCCAGGCTGAAGGCACAGACATGTGAAGGACAGAGAGATTTGGGTCCTGGGTGCTGAACTGTACAGTAAATACAAAGGAATGATGGAAACCTCTGTCTTTGAATAAGAAGCCATTTCCCTGGAAAGGAAATAGGGTAGAAGAAACCTCACCAGCATCAAAGGGCTAAAGCCCACCCAACAATAAGTGTGTTCCTGTTCCTTTTCCTTGCACTGGTCTCTTTGTTCAGCATTGCTGTCCTTCTAGTCCATAGTAGTTTTCAAATGTTAAAGACTGCTTTTTCCATTCTTTGCAGCTTCCCACCTATCCCTCTCAAAGGCCACACAAGTTCAAGCTGAGCTTAGAGGGATGTACAAATCAAATACGTCTGAAGGCAGTGCAGGGCACCTATAATAAAAGGTCATCTTGCCTTGCAGGAATGTGATGATGACAATGAAAATACAAAAGGCAGATTGTGGACCTTCTCACAGTTTTAAAAGGTGTGTATGCCCTCCTGCACAGGGGCTCTTCTCTGCAGGTTTCAGGGCAGTATCTTGTACCCCGGCACATCACCTGGTGAAGGATGTGGAAGTGAGCACCTTGCTCCTCCACACAGCCAGTTTCCAAGGCTAAATTATCTTAGAGGGTACTCTGTCTCCAGCAGAAGCCCTAGATTAGAGGGGCAGAAAGAAAGGCAGAGTGGCTTTATCCTTTCTCTCTTCTCCCAGCAGCATGATGTTTTCAGTGGCTGGAGCATCACTAAATCCTATGCTTGGTGCTTAGCTTAGCAGGCTTTTCTGACGAGTGCTTCAGTGCAGAAAAAAAAAAGACATGTGGTGACAAATCTTTGCAGCAAATTAAATAAAGATTAATTCAGAAATGTAGGGAGTGCTCGGGTAAGGTCACTCAGAAGAAATTGCATACAGTCTAGGCAAAATGCAGGGCAATAACAGAGAGCTGGGTATGAGCTCCTGTTGTTTGTTTCATTACTGGCTGTAACTGAAACATAATTGTCAAGAGTTTAAGTTGTCACCACCCCCTATTTTGAACGCACCTTTTTCTTCTCACACTTCTTAATTTTTTTTTTTTAAGGTTTGTGGCTGGCCACTCTACCCTGGTTCCCAGAGGGTATTCTGGAAGATTTGGCACTGATGTCCTGCAGGACACGTGCCTGGAGAAAAGACTGCAAATGACTGAGCCAATCTGTCTCAGCAGATAACTGGAAGCCAGGAGCTTCAGCCAGCACACAGGCTCACAGCAGCTGCTGGAACCTCCTCGAGGACACAGGTGGGCTATGGATGCACCCTGAAAAGGAAGATCCTGATGTGTCTGTGTGACAAAGGTAACTGTGAAGGGCGGGAAAGATTCTCAGTATTTAAGCTTCTCATCTGAGGAGGAGAACAGAGCCTGTGGTGGGTGAGCAGATGTGTCAGCACTCTCCTAGTACATCTGGTCTCTCTTCCATCCCTCCTTTTACATTCTGCAACAAAGAGCAGTCAGTGAAAATGAGGTTATATGCATCGTCTAGTACTTTCTTTCAAGACACCGTGTCAACTTCCACTAAGTTCCACATCTACCTCTTAAGGTACATAAATTATTCCCTTTTGTTACTGAAAAGAAAGCAGGCAGAAGAGGAGCAGGATTTTTTAAAAGTGTCCCCTAGTTTGGGTTTTCCAATGCATGAACTTCTTAGAGACTGGTTTTCAAAGTGTGCAATACTTCTAATTTCTAACACAGCCAATGAAGGATTAATGAAGTTCTAAGACTCCAAGCCTCTGGCTCCCACTATCTCAAGTCAGATGGCCAAAGACCAGAGTTCACTTAAAAAAAAAAACAAAACCAAACCAAACAACATTACCCAGCAATGACACAGTAAGTTACTGCTAGGGCTGCATTAAGATCCAGGTGTTCCTGACACCCAGTACATGTTCACTAAAGGCCTCAGTTTTCTGGCTAGTTGACAGACTGCACCATGCCAGGGAAAGGAGCCAACATGACTCATGCTCAATCACTGCGATGTCGACAGTGCTGAGTGCAGTTTTAGGGGGAGGTTAAATGCTGTGAATGTGCTAAGCATTAACAATATTAAAATATTATTAGTATTATTTATGAGATATCTCCACGTGTCCTAGATGATGCTAGCCAAGATCAAATTATGCAAAATGTTACATAAACATGCGGTAGAACATGCTGCCTGCTCCAAAGGGTTTTTAATCTAACTGAACAGGACAGGCTAACGATGCATTATGATCTCTGCTTTGCACACAAGAAGCAAGAGCACAGAGAAATGAATGCATTTACCCAAGGGCAGACAGGAGACTTGGGGCACAGCTGGGAACTGAGCATGAGTCTCCCAAATTGTTCTCCAGCATCTCTGACCTAAGTTCATTCTCTATCTCCACTACAACTGCGTTTGATGGGGACACTGCTCACAGGGAAAATGATTTTCCTAAAAATCTTTCCTCAGAACAATGGGAGAAGTGTCCAGGTTCCGCTTGTAGAGGCAACTGATGTACTGCCTTACGATAATATAGATTACCATAAATGCGGGGCCCCCTGCATCCAGAGAGGTTTCTGGCTGTTCAGGCGTGCAGTGGATGAACAGGCAAGAGCCAGAAGACATACTCCATCCACCTCCATCTTCCACTGATACCTTCACTGGGACCTCAAGATAAAATTCAGCCCATAGTTGTGATAATGTAACACTAAAACCAGTTTAACACCCCCACATCTCTCTCTTTTCCAATCTGCCAAGGAATTTGCTACCTTCCAAGGGCACTCCAGGTTCCTTTAGTAGAAGCACGCTCTATAAGCACAAGTTGCCAACACAATTGACTGCAGAACGACCATCTCTGAAAAAGGCAGTTCCTACACAGCATGTTGCTAATAGGGCAGGCTAGCTAAAGCCTCCATCAATCAGCACAGCATAGCTCTACTGCCTCTTTGATGTCTTTCTGCCTGTTGTATTCATTGCTTCTATTCAGATTTAGGACTGGCACCACATTTGTATTCCTGTGACCTATTTGTTTTCATATAGATTGAACTTCACACTCTATTTATTCTAGAGTTTCTGACAGCTTCTGGAAATACATGTTTCTTCCTCTTATTTACAGTCTAACTTATTTTCCCCTGTACTGGTTCCAGTCAGAAACTTTCATTGCGCATTAATCTCACTTCATTTTGGACACACCAGTGATAGCCTAGCCTATTACCCCATCCTTCCTTTCTAGCCATGCCAAGTATTTCCTTTTCTCTTTTCAGAGTCTCTTATGAGCCTTTTGGTTTTAACTTTAAATCACCATCCCCCTTTCTGTCTGACTCTGTAGGAGCTGCTTCTTTATTGGATTACTCTTCACTATCTCACCGACATCCATCTTCTGTCCCATTAATTGTGGAGCACCGAGGGATCATGTGCATTTCCCCTGTCCCATGCAGGTTCCATTATCTGTACTAGTCAGTTCTCCTCACATTCCTGCCTCCTCTCCATAGTGCACACTCATTCAATACTGCCACTGCAACGATGTCCCTGCCCACAGCAGGGGGATTGCAACAAGATGATTTTTAAGGTCCCTTCCAACCCAAACCATCGTATGATTCCATTGAGGGTGGTGAGGCACTGAAAATGGTTGCCCAAAGAAGCAGTCCCTTTCCTGGGAGTGTTCAAGGTCAGATTGAATGGGCCTCTGAGCAACCTAGTCTTGTGAAAGGTGTCCCTGCCCTTGGCAGAGGAGTTGGAACAAGATGATCTGTAAGGTCTCTTCCAACCCAAATCATTCTATGATACCTAACAACATCACTTCCACAGAGCACTTGCAACACTTCCCTTTCACTTTTCACAAGCAAGTGACTTTAGCATGAGGATGGAATACAGATGATTGTTTAGTTGGGACATAGCTAGTACAAAATGTTAGTGAGCAGAGTACAAAACCCAGCCGTCTTCCCCTAACCAGAGAACAGGGCTCCCATAGGGTCTCAGCAGCCTGCGAAGGTCCACTGCAGGGAAGGCTGCGTCACGATGCAGACATTTCAGCCCCTGGATCAGCCGATGGCCAAGGCAAAGAGAGTCACAAAATTATTGGTAACCTGCCCAGCTCAGCAAGATGAAACATTGTCAATGAGGAGCACCAGTGACCAGATATATGTGATAAATTAGTTCTTGGTGGATTAGGATGGCTGCTTCGTGCCCTGTACAGCCCTGCCAGAGGACCCATCAGGAGCAGTGGATTCATGTGCTGTTCTCTGAGATAACATACCATCTACTACTAGACTCAGGATACCTACATCTGGAAGGCCCATCAGCTTTTGCAAATTTACTTTTCAAACCCTACGTGCAGTATCCTTTTTCGAACACATCTAGCAGTGACTTAACAAAATTCATCTTCTCTACGCAATCTTTTTGTTCATCTGAGAATGATTCTTCCTGCCCAGATACAATCAGACACAGAGTCAGAGCTGTACTAGGGAAAACTACCACAGAAATTTAGGTCCTTACTCATAATCTACCCTTATATTTCAAGACTTACTTCCTATATGCCTGACACTGACCTGTGCCCCAAGCATTCACTCATTTTGCTGCCAGGATACACAGTGCTTCAAGCACCCATCCCCATGGAATGCTGTGCTGTGCAGGAAGCATATTTGGTTTGGTCTGAGTCAGGTAAGGATCAAAAATGTTTTCCCTCAAGCCGCTGTAGTCACCATTTATCAGCGAGGAAAAGAAGGGACATCCCTGCCATAACGCCTCTTTGAAAAAGAGGAGGAAAAAAGAGAAACCCCCTCTGCAGCACCGTTTTTTTTTTTTGGAAGAGGAGCTGCCATACCTGTTCCTACGGCAGGAGGCTGAGGCAGGAGGGGTCAGCACCGGCGCAGCAGGCGCGGCACAGCCTCCTCTCAGGCACGCTTGGAGCGCCCACTTAACTTCCCTGCGCTCAAAGAGCTTCCAGATTATTCATGACAGCGAGTGGAAGGAAAAGAAAAACCAGAGCATAGGTCAGGATAGTAAAGACAGACTTGGCACGCAGGGAGGAGACAGCCACTGTGCACTCACCGTAAATTTCCAAGAGCGACCGCAAAAGAGCTCCCATCTTTCACAGAAAGAACAGCCTGTCCCTAAAGCCAGCTCTACTCCCCACCCCTCTGCCATCAGGGAGGATGACAAATCCCCAGCTAACAGCAAGACGGCTGAGGTTCTGCAGCCCCATGGGCACCTTTGCCAGGCAGTGCTGGGGGCCAGGGCAGTCACAGAGGGCCAGGTCCGGAGCCAGACACCCACTCAAACCCCTGCATGCTGCACCAGGCTGATAAAGCAATTTTACCCACACCATTCTCCCTCACTCTGCACTCTTCCCACCCACCTGCTACTAAAACCGGGGAGGAGGGTACAAAGGAAAATCAAATTTTCACTAATATTTTGTGCACATTGACCCGTATTATAATTTTTTCTTTGTTTAAGTTGAGCTTCATTTCTCCAGGATAATTAGCTTTAGCAACAGTTCAAAAAAAACTTTTCAGCCTCACAGAGCCATAAGTTTCCAAATGACAATTGTCACATCAGGCTGCACTGTCATGTACAAAGCTTTTAGTGGTCCTGTCTCTCTCCACGCTTTAAGACCATTTCCACAAAGACTCCATATACACGCCTGATCCTTTCCTCTCCTGTTAGTAGTCACAATTTTCCCCTGACACTCTTCCTTTCAGCTTCCTGGATGCTGCCTGACAGGATTTTGTTTGAAGGTGGATAAAAAAGAAATAATAGACTAATGTTGGCCCCATTACTGGTGCTGCATTACAGCTTTTTGAAGCAAGTGTGCCTATGCATATGTGACATACTCGAGGATACAGGCCACATCCATAGGACAAGCATCAGCTGATACAGGTCTTTCACTGGGAAGGCATGTACATTCAGGTGATTTGATGGTCTGTCAAGTGATTTGTTTCTTCACATAGAATGCCCAGGATTTTTGATGACACATTTGATGCACTTATTTTTAAATGGTCAAAGTTCTCTGTTTTAAACTGTTCATACCTATTTGAAAACATCATCTCTCTCAAGAAGGCCTTTCCTTCCCATGTTTGAGAACTCCCTAACTATTTTTTAATTAACCTTAATTTAAAAGAAACAGTGAAATAAAAAATCATTATTCTCTCTCCTCATTGCACTGAAAATAAGTAATTGCTGTGATCCTCTAGCACCTTCTCTAACTACCACCATCAAGGTCCAAAACAAAGCCACTGATGCCAGCAAAGCCCTCCATCCTCACAGACAGGGTCCTGAGTAAAGCAGCCACCTGTCAGTCCACAGCGCAGAGAACTTCTCCAAACACAGGTAAGACTCCGACAACTTGAGTTAGGGTTAGACAACCCTCTCCCCTTCCCAGACCCCAACAAATCATGGCTACCTCACCTCTAATCTCAATAGCACCTGAATTGGGAATCCATGCTTATTTTCTTACATCATAAGGGAGCAGCATGGATATGCATGTACAGGTTTGTCTGCTTTTTTGGGGGGGGCAAGAGTAGCACTAAAATTCCCTTTTCGCCCAGACACTGTGACCACTCTGGGTGAAGTTTTTGCTTCTCATTTCTCACCCCAGAGCTTACTGACAGTTCCACCATCAGGCTGGTGAGACACAGCACAAGACTGGGATAAAGCAACCAAGGCCGAGGAGAGCAGGAACCCATGAAACACATGGCATTCCTATGGAAATACAACCAGTTTTGTACCTGATCCAGGGAGAATCACCCTTCCATGGGAAGGAGCCTCCCGCATTCTAGCAATTCTCCTGCTTCTCTTCTAGTTGTGAAATGGCTCAAATAAGTAATAGAAGCAGTTTAGCGTTGGGGAAGTTTATCATGGGCTATCTTTTAGAAACAGAGATGGTTCTTTCCAGCCCTAGCAGATGGAAGCTAATGGCACATTATGCACCTAACCCTGGCAGGGACAGAAAAACAGCTGCAGGAAAACAGATCTGAATTCCCCAAGCCCTTCACAATGCAGCCGCTTTCTAATGTGCTTTAGAGCATGTGGTGGTGTAATGGGAAGGTTTTATTAACACAGAACCTGCATAACTCAATTGTGAGTTTTAACCCAGTACAAATCACGTCAGAAAAGCCTGTCTGCCTAATCCCCATTCTACAGCTGGCATAGCAGAGGATGATGGCTCAGCTGAAGGAAATACAAACTGGGACAACTCCAGTGCTTACCACGCAGAGGCTTTTCAGAAGGGTCCTACATTGGTACATTAGGCAGGAATAGCCTGTAACTCCATCAGTCTGTGGAGCTCTACACCCATTTAACATACCAACATAGAATCATGTCTTAGTTGATTGGTTAGTTTGGAAGGGACCTTAAAACCCTCTAGTTCCAGCCACTGTGGGCAGGGATACCACCCACTAGATCAGGTTGTTCAGGGCCTCATCCAATCTGGCCTTAAACCAGGGGAACAGAAGATGGCAACTGCTTCAGTCTTGCCAGGGTGACCCAACACTACATGTGGGACAGGATCACACCATTGTGGTCAAAAGCAGAGCACAAATGTGTTACAGTTGATTTATGAGACCACTTGCACATATCTAATCACATTTTCTGCAATGCAGAGATAGCACTGGGCAGACTCAACCTGGATTTAAGGCACTCACTGAAAACTGCACAAAAAACTTCCTCATAGCAAGGCTGGGATAAAGATATCTCACCCATGGGAGCTAGGCTCCTCAGGAATCTTTAAGTGGAAGTGGAGAGATGCCCAGCACACATTGTCTATTAGGAAAGTCTGTCAGTAAGCCTGAAAGACCAGTTCAAGTCGAACATGGAAGATGGTGAGACACAGGGGTTTTGTCAGTTACTACAGCAAAAGACAGATGGATTTGGGGCTTGTGACAGAATGATGAAGAGTGAAGCTAAAATCCAGGCAGGGCTTGCTTGACCAAATTCAACCACTCAGCTCTGTCACTTCTGATTTCAGATTAAAACTTCCACCTCTTCCTATAGCAGCTCCTCCATCTTGCCTCACCCTATGCACAGGCTAGTGAAACATTTAGCTACGGTTTTAGCTTCAAGCCTTGGGAAAAGCTCTCTATGCTCCCAGGCTCCTTTTTCGGGTGTTCTGTGGACAGAGTCTCTGTTCAAGCATTTCTGCTCTCTTCCTTTGCCATGAGGTTACTCTGTTTCTAGACTACACAATTACATCATCAAGGTTCTCAGCAGCTGTACCATTTATTTGACGATGATCAAATCTAGAGGAAAAAAAATTGCAGATCCCTGTCATGTTGCTGGATGTGTAGGGAGAGAAGAACTGCTTGTTTTTCACTGACCCTTTAAAACAAATATTTTCCTGCCTGGATTGGAAAACATGCCTCATCTGAGTAAAATTTAGCTCAAATCTCGTTTTTGTTTTTCTGTTGCTCTTCAAACAGGGAATTTCAGAGACTGCTTCACTGATGAGAAAAAAATGGATTTGGTTTATTTCAGGAGCGGAGGTTGTGCCTTGGTTCTCTCAGATATATGAAACATCCCTTGATTGTGCAAATGCATCCTGATGGTGTCTTTGTGTTCTTGTCACTCCTGATTTATGGGGGCCTTTTCTACACTCAGAAAAAGAATTTGCATTTCAATTTCCATTACTTGTTCATCTCCTCGCAGCATTCCAGCTCTGCAAGGGAGCTTGTGCTCTGCTTCCCCCCAGCTGCCCCACATTGGAGGATACACGAGCAGGGGTACTACAGGCTCTGCTCTATGGGAACAAGGCTCTGGTGAGATACACCTTTGCTTAGGCCCAGCAAGGACCCCTGGCATGTCTGGTCCCGTCTCTCAGCCCTTCCTCCATGCTGTGATGGAGAGGGAAGGCAATAGCCCTGTCTCCTGCCTGGTTCCCAACACCGGCCCTTGCTTGCTCACCCATTCTTAGAAACAGCAGCCAACAAAAAAACAAGGAGGACCAGGAATGCTCATCCCTCTGCCTTCTCACTCCTGCAGAGATGGCAGGAGGACAAGCAGGAAGCTTTGGGGACTCATCCCTTCCTTGTTTCCTGCAGGGCTGTGCCCGTTCTAAGGTGAGCTCACAAGGAGACTCTTATCCAAAACCACCTGAAAGCATATCACATGTCTTGGACAGGTGGGTGGAACAGGGATCCGAAAGCCACTATCCCCTCCACGCTGCATCTTTACCCCTCCTGCAAACCCTGGTGGCTGCAGAAAGTTCCTGTGCCAGCCCAGGCACTGCTCCCTCAGCCCTGCACTGCCTCTTCTCGTTTGTGCAGTCTGGATGGGCTGTCACAGGCAGCCTGAGCATGCTACAAACCCTCTTAGCCTGCACAAGGGGTGGGCTTGGAGCCAGCAATGTGTGGGAAACCACATGGGCTGCATTGCAGACCCCACCATCCACCTCGCAGCTTAACTGGGGCTTTGATAGATGTAGTTCATGTCTACCTAGGAAACATTAGAAGCTTTGAAAGAAAAAAAAAAAAGATAAAAGATAGCTTCAGAAACGGGGGAGGAGTTGCCAGGACACATCAAGCTTTAAAGATGTGAGTCGCAGAAATGCATTAAGGCTCGTTGTTCAGAGCTGTCAGCCCCACAGCCGTTATTAAAACTGAACTCGGTTAAAAATAAGAGAAGCAAACTGAACCTTATTGAGCATTTGTTTGGACATGAAGGCCACAGATTCCTGATAGGTTGTTGGAAGTCAAACGTCATGTGCCATAAGCCTGTGTCATCTTAATTTGCAATGGCCTGAAACAATATATTCAAGAATACATTTTGCTTTGACTTGTTTGAAGAACATTTGTTTTGACCTCAGGGTTTTGACTATCACCATTACCATGTTGACTTTTACATTAACATATAAAGCCAAAGGAAATACGTTGAGCTGATTAAAACACGCACATCATTCCCAGGGGGCAGAAGGGTGACAATAAATTTATGCTGATTTCTCTGAATCAGCAATTTCCAGCTGAACCCAGTTCCAGGGCAAAATTCTCCAGAAGCACCATGGGGAATTCTCATGCTGTCCCCAGTGTTCATCTGAGACACTACACACGTCTGGACAGTTTCAAACACGCAATTTTGGCCCCTTTTTCTCCACTGGGCTCCTTTTTTTTTTTACTTTCAAATGTTTGTACAGAGTGCTGAAAGCCATTATGTTCAGCAGTATCTGCCCTATTTATCCAGCTCCCAGCTGGCTGCAGAGTAGCTTTCATCAGTGGGTCTGAACTCACAAATGCTGACACAGAGATTATCTGCCCTGTGAAGAACAGTTTAACCAGATTAATCTGTGGGAGGTCCCCTCAGCCTCTTCCCTGCAGAGCCCTGCGGTGAAGGATTGGCATAATCTCGGAGTTTATGGTTTATGCTTCCCCCTCCCCTCCCTGGAGGAAGGTGCCCGATTCCCCGGGGTGCTCAATCCCGTTTTCCAAACTGGGCTCGGCTGCGTTGCAGTGCCCACCCTCCTCCTTCAGGGAAGGGCCAATCCTGAAGGACAGTGGTGGGATGGGGCAGGAGATTGCTTTCATTTTCCATACCCTGGAGCTGGCAGCCCTGCTCCCAGCATGGTACATTATAGTAGTAGGGACACAGAGCAAAGCTCCATGGCCCTCAACCCCCTAAATCTATCAGGTTTACCCAGCCGGGTGAAGTAAGGGGAATTACTGACAGCCCTTTCTCACCTGCTGACTCCAATTTGCTTGTTTTCATCACAGCGGATAAAGAAACAAACCATTTAGTCAGCAAATCCAAGCCCAGAAATCAATCACATTCCCTCAGCAACTCTTGCATTGTCAGAGGAGACAGAGGCAGGAAAGACCGATCAAATAACACCTTACCCAGACTTAAACAAGGGAGGAAGGTTTGACATTAGCATTTCTACAACTACCTCTCTTTTTCTTCTTTTTTTTTTTTTTAATTNNNTTTTTTTTTTTTTTTTTTTTGTACTTTTACTCCCCTCTCTCCCCTTCAAGCCTAGCTTTAAACATCTCAAAATGGGCTGATTCTGAGGTGAACTAGATATCCTGGCAATGGATGATGACTAATACACTATGAATGACAGAAACTTGGTGGAACACTAAAAAGCAAATGAGGTATTATAATACCTGGCTGCAAGTTATATAGAAAAGTGGGTTCTAGCCAAAGGGTTGAAGGAATAATGCAGTCTTTTCAATACCTCAGTGGAGTTAATTCAGAAATCCTTAAAACTCTTAAGGGGGAAAAATATGTGCAGAAGATCATTCCATCAACTCTGCATGAATTCACAACCCCGAGAGCTGAAATACATTTATAATCCCATGCTGCACATCTATCATCAGGGCTGTAGCTAAAGACAGCTGGGTATGCAGTTTTGAAAGAACACACAATTTATAGAAAATTAAGATGGGGAAATTCACCTGTAAGCTGGCACAAAGAACACAACAGCTCCTCTGCTCTTTAAACAATTGCTTCTTGGAACAGCTAATTCAAGCGCCCACAAGCAAAAGCAGCAATTCCTGACTTAATTTTCAGCAACATGCAGGAACTAAATCAAGAAGTGACAATATCTGAGCCCTTAAGTAATAGGGTTCACAATGTAATTAAGTTCAGTGTCCTAGGAGGAGGTAGAGAATGAAGAGATGCACAAATGACTCTAGATTTTAGAAGACTGTTTAGAGCACAACGGGAGTCATTCAGAAGGACATTAATTCAGTGTAGAGGAAGCAAGAGCTGTACAGATGGTTTAAATAATATATAAATTATGTGGGAAGAGAGCTCTTGGTGGGGTCACAGAGTCTGCAGAGGATACAGGTTATTTTGGGGAGTTCGAAACAGCCTCAAGACCAGAGAGAATTCTTGAGTGTTGGACTGAGACTTAACCAAAACAAGGCAGATGGTCAACACAACAATAAGTGACACTGTCAGTTAAAACAAACTGATTATCCTGGAAAACCCACATTAAAGCTGCTCCAAGTCCTCTCACAGGATTTCGAGAGGCAACAGCCTCAGCACGGGAGCTGGTGTCCCTGCACCCAACTCAGCACTGCCCAGCCAAGCACAGTGCCATCAGAAATGTGTCCAGCTGCAAAAGGACCTGGAGGAGGAAGGACACAGATAATAAGCAGGACTGGCTATCTCAGGCTGCAAGAGTTTTTGCAGAAGCTAAGAGGGTTCAGAGAAAGGTGACAGAAGTGATGGACAGCCTGGGAACACTGTTGTCTCCAAGGAGGGGAAACTTTGGGTTGGTTTCTGGTCCCTTTTACCGAGGAAATCCTCTTCCCTACTACAAGCACCAACTGCATTAGCAATACCCTTGATTCCTGCCAGGCAGGGCTGTCACCACAGTATATTACTGTCGGAGATTTTTGATCTGCTGTTGCATTGGTCCTACATCTGCTGTAAAGCACACAAAAATATTTCACAGTCTCTGACGTGTGAGAGTACATTTTTGGCAGCTCATTCTGGACTTAGCACAGGGGCTCATGATTGCAGGGTGCCTGATAAGGCAACTCCAGACATCCCTTTTGGTCCTGAGCTCATCTGAACAGAAAAAAATTATAGAAGTGCATAAAATAATAAAACCAATAACTGGTGAAATTCTGTGCTCCCAGCACTGGGCCAAGAGGATACACAGTCATTAGAAGATGGCAAATCCAACCTGGCAGAAATGAAATACTGCACTGCTCTCCCTCCTCTCCTCCCAATTTCAATATATGATTAAACAGCAGAACTCTGCCACAGAAGGCAGCAAGACCAGGATCCCCACATCACTCAATACAGAACCAATCAATTCATAGGAAAATAAATCCGTATGCAGAGTAATCATTACTAGACTCAAAGACCCATCACTTACATCCATCTCCAACCCATACACCGGGGATAAATCCACACTTGGCTGCAGCAAGGTCTGGACACCTTTTTGTGAGGTGCTCCCTGCTGTGGTTAATCACCAGCAGTTATGTACTACACCAGCTCAGCCATTCCTCTTTCATCCGAGCTGGATGACATTTATAATCAAAGCAATCACATTTACTGCTTGATTTTTTGAAGTGCCTGAGCATATTGGAGTCATATGCAGAAAAGCAACCTCTGAGCCAGAGAATGAAGGAAGTAAAGGGCAGCTACTAGTCACAGCAGATAAAGTGGGCATCAGCATTAACTTCTGTGATGCTCATTTGGATCTCTTTCCATTTCCAGGATCAGTTTCCTCTCATCATTTTGAGTCAGACCTTCACAGATCAGGCCAAGCAAACCCTGCTTAATGTCCCATTTTCAATTTATAGAAACAATTGTTTGTGTTAGTACAACTGCTGCGATTCATGCTAGTTAAGAGCCCAGAAGGCAGAGACACCTTTCAGGCACCAGTCAGGCACTTGTCACCTTCCCCACCAGTCGCTGTCAGAAAGAGGCCAGACCAGCATATCAGACTCAGTCCAGCACCACACAGACCCAACATCCTTATCCCTCTCCACATCAGCTTCTCCTGTAAGATAAACAGGCAGAGGAGTATTTGCTTTGCTTAGTGTCCAAAGAAAATGCAGCTACAAGATGGTATTGCACTGAGAACTGCTGAAGTGATACAAGCCACTTTCAGGATAAGTAGATTGCTTTGCCAGCCAAATTTTTTTGCATTGCTTTATCTAGCTCAGTTAGCCTGACTGCCAAATGCCCAAGCCTTCTCTGAGCTTCCAGCTCCTTTTCAGTCATGGCACTTGGCCATCTTTTCTTTATGGATTGCCAGACAATGAGAACAATGCTCCCAATTCCTAATTAATTTGCTACTCGTTTCCTTACCGTTGAAAAGGTGTATGGATGCAGGACTGAAGCTTACACACATGTATTATGAGCAGCTAGAGCACGTTGCTTCCTTTCAATGTAAGATTGGTCTAAATCTCAATAACGTCGCTCCCTGCCTGCTGCTGCTTTTCACTGCTCCCAGGATATTATTTATTCCTTCTCACATCCCTCAGGGTATTCCTCATCTCTTTTTCCTCTTGCATCACTTCCCACTCCTTCCACCCCCCACCTACTTCCCTGCCCCACTGTAACAATTCCAAATTTTCTCCTCCATTACTCTCCTGCCACCTTGCTAGATGTCACTACTTTTATTCCTGCACATTTCCACCTTTGCCCTGACATATTCTCATTTTGCAGCCCTCCCTCTTGTCAGGAAAGCAGAGGGGGGAGGGAAATGCCACCTCTCATTTTTATACACAGCGTAGACCCAGCCTGTTTTTAGATCAGGCTCTGACAGAGTCAGAGCACTGGAACTGCCTGGGATAGCTAATGATCTCATCTTCACCTTTGCAAAGCAAACCATGAGCTTTTCTCTTGGCTCATTCTCTTCAACCTTAGCACAGCCCTTAGCACAATTCACCATTGGCATCTCGTGTTCCTGCCCAGCTTCCCCTCATTTGTAATACACCTGCTTTCCTGACTGTAGGTAACACCTTCTCTGTAGTGCTGTCTCCATACACACTCTTCCTTGCTGTGGCCTTCTGATCCCCTTTTAAAAAAGAAAACTATGTGTGCTCCCTCCTGGACTGCAACAATACATGGGAACTGCTGCCATCATGAATGGAAGTGCTTCCAGCCTTTTTCACTCCTGATGATGGCAGCCAGTAAGGTCTAGGACACTGCTAAGGCTTGTAGGGTTGAGATAGAGCCAAGGAAGCAGCGATAGGGCTTCCAGTCTGACTGACTGGTAATTGGCATATTCCTTCTCTTAATTTTGTGCTTGAGCTGATGCTTCTCTCCCTAGAAATCACAGAATGTTCCGAGTTGGAAGGGACCCACGAGGATCATCAAGTCCAACCCTTTAAGTGAGTAGCCCAGACAGGGATCAAACCATGACCTTGTTGTTATTAGCACCGTGCTCCAACCAGCTGAGCTCATCTCAGCACTGAGATGCAAGTCAGCAGCATCAGAGACGTGCAGCAGCCAGGCCTCTTCCCTGGGCTCCGACTTGAAGGACCCTAGCAACACAGTTTCCAGTGTGTTTGAGCTGGGTTGCAAGTGCCACAAGCCACGATGAGGCAGTCATCAGCCTAACACTTTCACACGCATAAAGCTCTTTTGAACACACAAAATATTTTGTCCCTTTCCTCCTTCAAAAGCCTCCAGCATTTCTACAGCCTTAAAGTAAATCCTCTTCATCCCTGGGACACAAACTTTTCCTGTTGTAAATTCCTTCCAGTCTCCCCCTTGACTTGTTGCTAAGTCGAACAACACATAATTGGAACTTTCAATTTTTTTCTGCTAGAGGGAAGGAAAAAAAAAAAAGAAAAAAAAAAATCCATCCAGATCCTTTGGCATTTTCCTTGTTTTCTCTTTCACTGCTTTTCCTATTTTGCTCTTCCCAAAATCCCTCCCAGAACTTAGAGTACTCTACGTGTAACAACTGCAATCAGACAGGAAAAAGGAGGACAACATGCCAGCTCTACAATGTGATTTCTTGCTGTACATCTAAAACTCTTTAGAGCAGGGACCATTTTGCCTTCCTATGTTTACACAAGGTCTACCACAACCAGTTTCTGATCCTCCCACATAACAGTAAGAGCAAGGTGCTCTGAACTGCAGAATTTAAGCTTTTACAGTTTTTGTCTTTAACCTCCAGAAGTCCCCTTCTTCAGGAACAGGTCCCTGTGCCAGTGCTCCCCAAGATGACCCTTCCTGCTGCAGGGAGAGAGGGTTGCAAGGGCTGAGACACAAACATGAGGCATCGTTAGTTCTGCTGCTCACAAAACTAATCTCTTCATCCTCTCTGGGTCCGCCCACCTACCAGCACATCTCAGGTTAACTTCTCCTACAACTCCATGCACTCTGCATCACACCACAATGTTTTACTTCCTCCCTATGTTCCCAACATCTCCTCAACAGTTTGCCACCATGCCTAGGTCCATTCCTTGTTCCCACCAGTGCACCCTACTCAGCACAGCATGCCCTCCTTGCATGGTAAGTGTCGGCAGCCACCACGGCTGCTCCTGCACTGTGTGGGTGCTGTTTGGCCATCTGGCACAGCAGGCTGCCGGCCCAGGTCACTGCCTTTCGGCAGCTGGTGGATCAAGCAGAACAGACAACATCTCTGCCCTGCCCATCCTTCCTTGGGTGAAGGCATCAGTAGGACTGCACTCCTCCATCCACCCACCTGAGACTGAAATCAGCCGAAAGGTTCTTACAGGGGAGCATTGATCACCTCCATTTCCTTAGGAAACAGAGCTAAAAATAGCAGTGGTAATAGCATTAACAGTGCAGTTCAAAATTGCAATGAACTTTTCTTCTGATACTTTGATTTGTAACTTCATATCTAATTTACTTACCTTTATTACCTGTAGGATTCTCCAAACATGTGCTGTACATCTGAATGGCTTTCAGATGTACAGATGGCAACGGTTATTTAGGGAGAAGCCTAATTAATCATCATTACAGTTTTCCTGAGTCTCCCTTCACTTCAACCTTCATCCACAATTTCATTTCCTCTTATCCTGACCCATTTCCCTATTTTGCCTCAAGTCCCACTTCACTCGACCATGCCCCCAATATCACTCTTATTGTTCATGTTGTACAAGGAAAAGCTATCATCTTTCTTGCTCTTGAATAGATTAATTAATCTCCAATTCATTTAGAAGAAACTAGTTTAAATTTCCTCTTTTACAAGTTTTGTCTCTGGCCTCTTTTCCATCCTTTTCTGCACTAAAAGTGAAACAACACTGGTGGAGATTGAGAGGCCAAGAGGAGAAGCAGGTCAGGAACAAACCAACACGTTAAATCCAAAAAGCTGCGACTCCCAAATATTACACCAATGATCTCTAAATGACTTGCAGTATGAGGCAACTCCATCACTGAAACAGTCAGTAACATAAACCAAATTGGGGAATTAGCAGGCCACACTTTGCATTTGGAAAGCATCTCAGAAGCCAGTCCAGAAACCTCTATACAAGGGACTTTTCGAGTTAGGCCCCACAACTGGAATAAAATAAGTTTTAAAAGCTGAGTATCTAAACATCTGGAAGAATGTGCTGTGACAAACTATAATTTTTTTTATACACACTAAAGAAAATAGTGTCTTACCACCCCCTGAATATTTCAAACATGACAAGCTAGTGAATGAATAAAATCGGTCAATGTTTGTACCGCATCGGTGTTAAAATCCTTACTATGGCAGTGAATTTTGTGAGAGATAAAGACTCATTTCTAGGCTGTGTCCCATTTTGCTTAAACACACTTAGCTGGAAATGAGAACACACAGCAAGTGACAAAACTGCAGACAACGCCAAGTTATTTGAGGCAGCCAAGACCAAAAGGAATAGGGAAGAACCTGAGTGAGACTTAAGCAAATAGACTGTGATAATAAGTTATATTCAATGTTGCTAAATGCAAATAATACCTCTAAAGAGGAGAAAACTGTGTATTATTCACACATCTTTCAAATTTATGAAATAACTCTCTTACCAAAGAAAGGAATCTAGATGGCAATAGGAACAGCTGAATGCTGAGCTCAGCTTACTGTGCAGCTGTGGCAAAAAAAAAATAAAACAACCACGATGTCAGAACACAGGAGGAACAGGATGAAGCAATACAAAGACTGTGCTGAGCCCTCTATAATTCAGGGCTGGAATCACATTCAGATTATTATATGCAGTGCTGATCACCATCTCAAAGAGGGGGAAAAAATGGAAAAAAATTGAAATGGGGAGCGTGAGTAAAATAAAGCCATGACCATGGTCACGCTATGCAATTTAGGAGGAGATACACTGACAGCTCTTGCAGATCAAGTACCCATCTACCCTAACACCATTCCCCATGTCCCTATCTTCTCCACTGCATGTTGGGAAAAACAGGGATTTCCCCCCATGTCACTCCCTATCGAGGTGTTTCAGTTGTTTCATGACTGGCCCACAAAAATCAATCTTGCATTGAATTTAACTCCTGTGTGTATTAAAGCTCATAGCTGGAAAAATCTCTTGTTTTTTCAGTGGTTCGCTTCTCCCTTCCCTCTACTGTTGCTATTATTGAATTCCCTACTTCTGTTATGTAAAGTAATTTGTGCTATTGTGTTCAGAGAATACAGCTAGCACAGTAGATAGCACACAAAATAAGATGATATTGTATCACTTATCTGAAAATCTGTGCTTACAGCAGAGGAGAAAGGAGGAGAGAGGGCGCCTGCGGGAGCAGCAGGTGGAGGGTCTGTGAGGGGACCTGGACTAGAGCAGAGGTGGGCACTGCCTCCTGGTGCCACACGTGCCACTCAGCAGCCAGCAGCCCAGGGGCACGGCACGTGTGTATCGCAGATCCCGGTCCCCACCGTCCCAGGCAGCGATCGCCAAGGAACAGATACATGGAGCAAAAGGGGTCTTCCATCCCTCTCTTCCTATGCCAGGGAAACAGCCTGCAGCAGTGCAGGCTCCTGGCGGCTCAGAGGGCTGCCCAGCTACTGGATCCTGTTTTGTGTGTCTGAAAGAGGAGCTGTGGCAGAAATTATAAAACTCTCCTCCTTTTGGATGAAGGAAGGGATTTTGTAACACATGGGGTTTGCTTTGGGTAATTAAAAGCACGAGGCCATGCAAGGAAAGCAGCACTTTAATAGCTGAAAATAGCTGGAATTAAAACTAATCACGAGCATTTAGCATGCTACAGATAAAGATGTTTGAAAGAGTTTCAGCCAGGGGCCTGTGGGCTGCCTTTGCATAGCTACAGGATAAAAGGGACAGAGTCCCTCATTGATGCAGCATCACATCCACCTTACTGCCTGTGTGTTTTGCCACCTTCCTTGGGGGCTTAAGAGTCCTACCGGAGGGGCACAGAAAGTATCAGGGCTCCAGTCCTCAAGGACTAAATCTTAGCTCCCACCTTGACACAAAGTCACCTCAATCCTGGATAAGGGGGTCTCCTTAAGCATCAACAGGACATGGAGTGGGTGTCTCCTTTGCAACATGGAGATGGAAAATCTCCGAGCTCCTACGGCAACCAACCACATCAGACAGCCAGAGCCACCACGTACTGACACTGCTGAGGGACGGGGTCTGATTCACCCCAATCCACCTCCTGCCCCTGCCCGAAGCCACGACTTGTGCAGCAGCTCTCTCATCATCCAAACCCTGCCCTGGCATAGACCCTAAATGGGAAATCACTTGAATCACATGAATGCTCATTGTTCATGGGCCACTGGTTGGACCAGCTGATGCATTACTGGGGCCTTTCCTCTTACAACATTAAGTCCTTGGCTCCATTGAAGATTCTCCCAAGTGTGGACAGAACATATGTTTGAAGCAAGGTTTCTATTAATTTTGAGGTTACATCAGGACAGTGCACTCTTTCCAGCTTCCTAGAAGTTTCCTACATCTCCATTTTCTAGCATCCTCCTACAGACCCTAATCATGAATGATTTATAACAAAATTCAAAAGAAAGGGGACTCAGCTTACAGTTCTGAACGGCTTCTTCCTATAAATTATCTGTTATTCCTTTTGCCAATTTTCTACCGTATTTCTGAATATTCAAATTACTTTGGAAATGCCCTTTAATTCATTAATATTATATTTCAGCTACTGAGATGCAAAGACATACAAGTGAATAATTCTAGCCCATAACTGCATAGTCAAAACCAGCACTGGAAGTAAAAGAGCTTTTGAACATCTATCACAGGCTATATTTTCATGAACCCACAGCTCAGTGGTCACGCCAAGCCACACAGGTGAGGACACCTGCTTGCATGAAGAGAAGCGTCCCCTGTGTGAAGGGCAAAGGTCTGCCACACCACAATGGGACTCGGAATTTAAAGTGCACATCAGAGCCTAGGTCAGTGGAGCACCACTTTTGCAGACATGTTCTCTGCCCTTAACCACGCTCAGCAAGGCCTAAGACTGCAGGAGGACTGAATTTATTTAAACTGCCCTCCTGTGTGACAGATGGACAACATGATAGCTACCCTGCAGACCTAAACAAGATTCCAGTGTTTTAGCAGTACACATTCAGCCATAGGAGCACCTGGCCATAGAAACTCAAAGTGCTTTGCTTCTAACTGGCCTGATTTAATGCTACTAAATGATAGAAGCCAGAATGTCACTATTTCCAAATGAATAAGAGAAGTGGGGAATTTTGTTTGTTTTCCCTAAAAGAGGCAAGCTTTTTCCTATCCAAGCAGCAGTTCCCTTTGCAATAGCTTCCACCCAGTATCAAATCATCCTTTTATTTATGATGACAAGGTCAGCAGCTCCACCTTACCTTCAGAGCCCTTACCACTCCCAGCAGACTGTCTATCCCACATGCCAAATGCATGGCAGAAATGATGGTCTATATCCTTTTCCTTTAGGGCCTAGATGGGGGACAGTCAGCTGTCAAGCAGGGTGATGCCCACTCAGATGCCACACTGGCCAAATCAGACAGCTGGCTTTAAAGCAACAAAAGGTTCAGAAGTACATGTTCTGCCCCAGCAGCAGAGGCAGCTAACAAAGAGCATATAAGACTGTATTCTCAGGACTTTCACCAGTTGGTTAAGGGAAGTGTTTATTTCCCTTCATACTGCGCACTTGCTAGACCATAAGTGGGTACTTGGATCAGCTCTGGATCTGTGAGCACAAGAAAGCTGTTGACAAACTGGATCAGGTTCAGTGTAGGGCCACCAAGGGCCTCAGGGGGCTGAAGGATTTGCCCTGCAAAGAGAGGCTGAGAGACTGGGGTTTGTTCAGCCTGAACAGATTTGAGAGAATTAACAGATTTGAGAGCCCTTTTTCCAGTCCACAGAAGAGATGGAGCCAGGCTTTTTACTGCAGTACCTAGCAGGAGAAATGGAAACAATAGCTTTTAAATGAAATGGAAGCAAAATAGTCTTCCCTTCTTAGAGCAGCTATTGCAGCCATTGCCCAGAGGGGTGGTGCACACTCCATACTCTGAGGTTTTCAAAACTCAGTTGGACAAAGCCCTGAGCAGCCCAGCCTAGGTTCAATCCTGACCTTGCTTTGAGCAGGAGGTTGGACTCCTGAGGACCCTGACAACCCTTCCAGTCTGAAGGATTCAATTTTTTTTTTTTCCCCCTCAAAACTACAGCGCCAATTTCCTTAACTTTTAATCCCATCCAGACATTCAAATATACTGGACATCTCAGTAGCTAAATAAAATGGGACAGCTCTGAAAAACTAAACTTGTTCCTTAATCACACACACAAAAATCAATAGACATATCTGAGGGAATCTTCCCTCTCTTCATCCTACACAAAGGCAATGCCCCTCTGCCCTCTACACAGAGATCCTTTCCTGAGGATGGATGCACTATTTGATCTCTCACTCTTGTTTATTATGTTACAGCTCTGCAGCTACCCTTACTCTACAATTTGACAGCATTTTTCTCTTGCCAGAGAAGGAAGAAGTTTCTGTGCTATGACATGAAGAGATGTCACTTTTGTATTGCTGTCGCTTTCCCCAGATGCACATCACTCTCCCAGTCTCTGAGGGAATGTGCATATTCATACAAAGTTGGAAACGAATATGCCTGAATCAGCCTAGACTGGGCATGCATACACAGCCTTGTGCTAACACACCCACCCACTCAAAGATTAACTAAATTTTGACCTGATTGCATCCAATTAACCTGAATTTCTCACTTTCTTGCAAAGCAGCTTCCTTCGCAAACCCGTTGGCCTTTACCTCGTGGCTATATTGTAAGTGTGATGCCCTAGAAAAAATGCAATGCAATGAGAGAAAAATAAAGCAGAGAGCATAAACGGGAGGAAAATGAGGTAGAAGAAGCGGGAAGATGTGTAAATAGAACAAAGAGAAAAAGGAAAAAAAGTAAAGAGAAATCAAAGCTAAATAAGGCACGGAAGAAAAGTAAGTAAAGCTGGTAAAAGTCATAGGGGTGCAGTGGATCTAAGAAGAGTTACAGAAATATATTTGGACCAAGAGAAAAAGGCTCCAGTCTGGGGGGCAGGGGAGACAACACAAAGCCAAAACCACTGAGGAAATTAGAAGACATATTAGAGAAAGCTACAAGCTACAATCAACACAGATTGAGTTCCTGGAGCCCATCACTCTCCGGTGCTTCCCAGACAGCTGCCAGTCTCCTTCATTGCAGGTGCATCTCTGGCACAGCAGATCCAGCATGAGCTGGGGACATCACATCCCATGGTGACATAGCAGAGAGAATGGGGGCAGCCGAAGACGGAAAGAGAGCAAACCAGAAATGGTATCAAATGAGACCAAACCCATTTATCAAACAAAGCAGGGAAGAAATAGAGACTTATTTTTGGATCATGCTTCTGAAGTGAGTAACCCTGCCCCCTCCCTGCTTGGTCCTCTAGCCCACCTCCCTCCCTCAGTTCACTGCTCTATTTTGGGTTTAATTATACGCTGTGCACAGGGACAGAACACACCAAGATCTTCCCTGGTGCAGAATTTAAACTCGTCTATTTTACCTTTCCCCCTTTTCTTTTCACACAGGCTTATTAAAAGAAGGAAAAGAAAATAATTTTGTTTCTCAGATGAACCAGAACACCATTTGTTTTTTCCCCCTTTAATCAGGCCTCTGTGCCTCCGTGTCAAGGCAGCTCTGACAATTATGAGCAAAGGTTTTATGAGGCCATTTTTTTTTTAGCTTATTTTAAAAGAGGACATAGACTGAAAGGGGGAAAATGTAAACAACTGTAAAGTAAAAAAAAAAGGGGAGCCAAGAAGACAAGAAGGGACATATTGGATTTTTCTGTAGGAAAACAAGTTATCTCACCCAGATACTGGAAACCATTTCTGCTGCTCAGGGCATGTCCCCCCATTACCACTGGAGGCCACTTGACAAGAGCAGGTAGCCACTCCTGGTGCAACGGCAAGGTGTGCTATGTCTGGTGCACATGCTTGGCCACTGATGGGGGAGGTGGCAGCAGGGAGAGAGCAGCAGGCAGTGACAGGCCAGAGATGAGGTCTGGGCAGAGATAACATTGGGCTAGAGGAGCCCATCCCATATAGAGACCATCTAGCATCAAGAGACCAGCATCCCCCCTACAGCCCTGGGCTGCCCCCTGTGAAAGCTGCAAGTCTCATTTGGAGACACCCTGACAAGAGGAGAGGAGAGGAGAGCACCAGTTTTGGGGACAGCACAGAGCAAAGACTATGAGCAAGCTAAAATGAATTAGCTCCTCCCAAGGCACAGGTCAGAAGTGCCAGGAGCCCACACAAGATTAAAGAGAAGCTGTCACCACTGCAAAAAAAGCTGTGCTGATGGTACCCAGGATAGACTCGGAATTTCTACATGCTCCTTGTCACAAAATAAAGTCTTTCTTTGCCCAGTCATCCAGATCCAACGTGTTCCTCTGCTGCCTGAGACCTTGCAATTAGCACTACTAATTGTTTGCACAACTGCAGTGCTTACATGCCCTGGTCTAGTCAGGGCCCCTATCCCAGGTGCTACACAAAGGAAAAAGGAGAGCTGATACCTTCCTTCCACCACAAACCACCAAGTTTCACCAAGTGAATCTCAGCAGCCATGGCATTTGAGGCAGCAATGTGAAATTAGGGTGGAGAGNCCTAGAAAAAATGCAATGCAATGAGAGAAAAATAAAGCAGAGAGCATAAACGGGAGGAAAATGAGGTAGAAGAAGCGGGAAGATGTGTAAATAGAACAAAGAGAAAAAGGAAAAAAAGTAAAGAGAAATCAAAGCTAAATAAGGCACGGAAGAAAAGTAAGTAAAGCTGGTAAAAGTCATAGGGGTGCAGTGGATCTAAGAAGAGTTACAGAAATATATTTGGACCAAGAGAAAAAGGCTCCAGTCTGGGGGGCAGGGGAGACAACACAAAGCCAAAACCACTGAGGAAATTAGAAGACATATTAGAGAAAGCTACAAGCTACAATCAGCACAGATTGAGTTCCTGGAGCCCATCACTCCCCGGTGCTTCCCAGACAGCTGCCAGTCTCCTTCATTGCAGGTGCATCTCTGGCACAGCAGATCCAGCATGAGCTGGGGACATCATATCCCATGGTGACATAGCAGAGAGAATGGGGGCAGCCGAAGACGGAAAGAGAGCAAACCAGAAATGGTATCAAATGAGACCAAACCCATTTATCAAACAAAGCAGGGAAGAAATAGAGACTTATTTTTGGATCATGCTTCTGAAGTGAGTAACCCTGCCCCCTCCCTGCTTGGTCCTCTAGCCCACCTCCCTCCCTCAGTTCACTGCTCTATTTTGGGTTTAATTATACGCTGTGCACAGGGACAGAACACACCAAGATCTTCCCTGGTGCAGAATTTAAACTCGTCTATTTTACCTTTCCCCCTTTTCTTTTCACACAGGCTTATTAAAAGAAGGAAAAGAAAATAATTTTGTTTCTCAGATGAACCAGAACACCATTTGTTTTTTCCCCCTTTAATCAGGCCTCTGTGCCTCCGTGTCAAGGCAGCTCTGACAATTATGAGCAAAGGTTTTATGAGGCCATTTTTTTTTTAGCTTATTTTAAAAGAGGACATAGACTGAAAGGGGGAAAATGTAAACAACTGTAAAGTAAAAAAAAAAGGGGAGCCAAGAAGACAAGAAGGGACATATTGGATTTTTCTGTAGGAAAACAAGTTATCTCACCCAGATACTGGAAACCATTTCTGCTGCTCAGGGCATGTCTCCCCATTACCACTGGAGGCCACTTGACAAGAGCAGGTAGCCACTCCTGGTGCAACGGCAAGGTGTGCTATGTCTGGTGCACATGCTTGGCCACTGATGGGGGAGGTGGCAGCAGGGAGAGAGCAGCAGGCAGTGACAGGCCAGAGATGAGGTCTGGGCAGAGATAACATTGGGCTAGAGGAGCCCATCCCATATAGAGACCATCTAGCATCAAGAGACCAGCATCCCCCCTACAGCCCTGGGCTGCCCCCTGTGAAAGCTGCAAGTCTCATTTGGAGACACCCTGACAAGAGGAGAGGAGAGGAGAGCACCAGTTTTGGGGACAGCACAGAGCAAAGACTATGAGCAAGCTAAAATGAATTAGCTCCTCCCAAGGCACAGGTCAGAAGTGCCAGGAGCCCACACAAGATTAAAGAGAAGCTGTCACCACTGCAAAAAAAGCTGTGCTGATGGTACCCAGGATAGACTCGGAATTTCTACATGCTCCTTGTCACAAAATAAAGTCTTTCTTTGCCCAGTCATCCAGATCCAACGTGTTCCTCTGCTGCCTGAGACCTTGCAATTAGCACTACTAATTGTTTGCACAACTGCAGTGCTTACATGCCCTGGTCTAGTCAGGGCCCCTATCCCAGGTGCTACACAAAGGAAAAAGGAGAGCTGANAAAAAAAAAGGGGAGCCAAGAAGACAAGAAGGGACATATTGGATTTTTCTGTAGGAAAACAGGTTATCTCACCCAGATACTGGAAACCATTTCTGCTGCTCAGGGCATGTCCCCCCATTACCACTGGAGGCCACTTGACAAGAGCAGGTAGCCACTCCCGGTGCAACAGCAAGGTGTGCTAGGTCTGGTGCACGTGCTTGGCCACTGAGGGAGGAGGTGGCAGCAGGGAGAGAGCTGCAGGCAGTGACAGGCCAGAGATGAGGTCTGGGCAGAGATAACATAGGGCTAGAGGAGCCCATCCCATACAGAGACCATCTAGCATCAAGAGACCAGCATCCCCCCTACAGCCCTGGGCTGCCCCCTGCGAAAGGTGCAAGCCTCATTTGGAGACACCCTGACAAAAGGAGAGGAGAGCACCAGTTTTGGGGACAGCACAGAGCAAAGACTATGAGCAAGCTAAAATGAATTAGCTCCTCCCAAGGCACAGGTCAGAAGTGCCAGGAGCCCACACAAGATTAAAGAGAAGCTGTCACCACTGCAAAAAAAGCTGTGCTGATGGTACCCAGGATAGACTCGGAATTTCTACATGCTCCTTGTCACAAAATAAAGTCTTTCTTTGCCCAGTCATCCAGATCCAACGTGTTCCTCTGCTGCCTGAGACCTTGCAATTAGCACTACTAATTGTTTGCACAACTGCAGTGCTTACATGCCCTGGTCTAGTCAGGGCCCCTATCCCAGGTGCTACACAAAGGAAAAAGGAGAGCTGATACCTTCCTTCCACCACAAACCACCAAGTTTCACCAAGTGAATCTCAGCAGCCATGGCATTTGAGGCAGCAATGTGAAATTAGGGTGGAGAGGGTGGCTGCTCCTCTGCAGCCTTTAACAGCAGGCAGTGCAATCCCTGCTTGCAGCAGGCTCCCAGCAAAGCAGGCACGCACGGCTTTCAGATGAAGGGGAGGATGACAAAACAAGGCACAGGGCACAGACAGATGTCAAGGCAAGGAGCCTCTTTTGTGCAGAGAGATACTGGTGTGGGACCTGCCTCCTTTATTCTTCATCAATGGAAAGATGAATCAGTAGATGCATATGACAGACTTAAAGCTCAAATATGTCAGTCTGAGGAAATATGGTTCTTTAGCGAAGAGATTAGGCTCATACACAGAATACAAAAGGACTGAGCAAGTCACAGACTCGTGTGGAAAGCTGATTTAACCTTAACCCAAGCCGCAGAAATTTTGAAAAAATCTGTGAAATGCAAATTCATTTTACAATTAAATGCAAATTTAGGCTCGAGACAGCAGAAGTAGCTATTCCAGGTGACATCGTCTGAAAAAAGACAAAGAAATCCCCAGAGCCGAAAGATACAGAAAACTAAAGCAATCACAGATCATCAAACTGAAAGTACAAAGGGCCAGCTCCACACCTCATCACAGCCAAAAAATGATCCTCTGCTGCAGCTGTAACAAGCTTTACACAAACAGGAAAATAAAACCAGAAAATGCTCAGCACTTGGTCAATTACATCATCAATGCTTACACACAAGAAATGCTTTCTCAAAGTTACATTACAGCCACAGACAAAACTTCCTGTATGCTCGGGCAGCACTGGGACAGTGATCCATGTGTTTTGGTAACTGCAGTGACCACAGTACAAACTGCTTCAGGAGCTGGACTTCCATAATCCTTGTGGGTCCCTTCCAGCTCAGGATATTCTATGATTCTGTGATTGCAGCTACAGCTGAATTGAGACAGAATTCTATCTTGTTATGCCAGACACTGGTGCTCTGAGCAGCATTAATCATAGAAAGTAAATAGCATATCTAAGGAAAATGCACAGGAATAGAAGGCAAGGCATGCTGCTTATTCAGGACTCGAAGCACAAGTGCTAATAACTATTTCCACCTTGGTCACAGAGAAAAAACACATCAGAAGCGTTTGGTGACAACTTCCCATGCAGTGCACACAGATTGATGTGCTGTGTCTGGAAGCCTGCCTCACTGCAGTGCCAGACACGGGGACATGGCCTGCAGGTCTCTTCTGGTACAGCATGGCTGTCTTCAAGGCCCTGCAAAGAAACACAGGGCTCCTCTGGGGAGTTGCCCTCCCTTTGTGAACTGCGTTAAGATGGAGGGTAATCACCACTGAGTCATTCAGATGGGACTGGAAAACAAACTCCAAGCAGGAGAGGAGGAGGTGGAAGCAGCCTTCAGGCTGGAGGTCAGCTGTCAGATGCATTTCAGAGGCAGAGCCGCCAGGAAAAGTAGTTTTTAAAAATAAAGTTGAAGAAAATCTCATCTCTGTTGTGGGCAAATATTCGTCTTCCAAGCTGCATGGATAGCTGAGGGATGAGGGTTTCCCCTCTGCTGACATTAAAGCAGATGAGGAGCAGACTCCCAAGGCACAGGAGCTCTGCAGGGAGCAGGGGCTCCCTTGCATGCATGTGTTCCAAGGCTGAACAGCCACGTGGAGTCCCTGCTGTCTGATAAACTGCAAGTGCACACTGCAGGATTGCTGCTGCAGAGGCCTTTGCGTGGTCTTTTAAGTCTACGTGACCTCCTTGCAGTAGCTTTGCTTTGAGACCTCTGCTCCTCTGCCAAAAGGGACTCTAGCAGGACCAAGGGATGCAAGAGATGGATGGTACAGAGGTCTAGGCACTTTCCTTAAGGAGACAGAGCTACAAATTTTATTTCTCCCAGCATGCAAACACCATAGTAGTATAGAAAGTCTGGAGAGTTGTAGAAAAAGTAAAGCTTCCTATATCTACGTAAAGCCAGTCTATGGCTGTTACTGAAAGTGTGAACACTGCCTGAGAAAACCCACTGCTGAAGAGAAAAGCCGAGTTCCCAAAAGACACAGGAGATTATATATGCAGGTACATACAAGCATTTCGGCAAAAAGCAAGGATTAAGCTTAAATTAATGATTGTGCACGTTGTTCAGATGTCATATGAGAGCTCTCTAACTGGCTTTAAATCTCCTCTTCAGGTCTTGCAAAGACTAACTACTTAGATCATTACAGAATTACAAATTAGTGCATTTTAATTATTAAATAATGCATTTCTAATTAGGGTAATCCATTAAAGGAACAATTAGAGAACGGGGCCTAATTCTCCCTGTTTTATTCCACTTCTCCTGGATTCTGCCATGAACATGACATAACAAGCAGTGAAGAGCACCCTACAGACAAGCTTTGCTACAAATACACATGCATTAACTAGTAAATGCATTAAAAGCACTCTTATAATACAAAAAAAGCATTTGCACTCCACAGTTGGGATTCATGAGATGAAGCAGCTTTCAGCAAGCCACACAAGACCACAACTCCAAACCATATCACAGGTTTCCCAAGAGAAGATTCCTGCTGTTCTCCAAGGTCACTCAACCCCACCTTTCGAGATAAAGGTCACAGATGTTACAGTATTCTGCCAGAGTAACAAATCTCAGTGGCTTTCGCTTATCATGCTTCACCTATCCATGTATCTTCAAACTACAGGGTGGCAAAATTTTCTGGTCCCAATAAGTGCTGAACATTTACTTGTTGGGGGGGAGAGGATAATGAGGAACAACTGGATGGCCTCTCACACGTCTCATTAAATGCAGAGAACCTCAGCATGCTGGCGTGGGTGCTCTCTGGTGCAGCAATAGTCACATACAGGCTTCTAAGTCTTGCCGTGTGTTAACTCAAGTAACCCACACACAAAATCCATAAGCTATGGGCTGATCGCAGCTGCATTCATCCATGCAAAAAAACCAAAGTGAAGAGATGCATCTTCCACATGATAAACTTGTGTGCAGAGTTTGCATGTATACATGAAAGCAACCCTATTTCATGGTTACGTGTGCACAGAAAAACTAATACAAACAGACATGTATTTACATGCAAAGTTTTAAGCATGCGTTTCACATCTGCTGGAGCTTAGAGACCCAGCAGTACCTTGGTCCAGAAAACAACATGGACATTTGTTACTGCTGTTCTCTGCAGGGCAAACAGTTCATCTCTGCACATAAATCACAATTCCTCTTAATTTCAAAAGCCCAGCAAAGGACAAACTCGCACATAAGCTCCTGATGAAATACAGGCAGATACCACAGAGGAAGATTCTTTACCTATGCCCAGCTAGGAGCCAAGCAACAGCCAAGCTCTGGATCATCCCCCTTTTATAGAAAGTTTGACTTGCAGTGAACAAAGATAGCTTAAAACAAAATAAAGGCTATGGGAGAAACAGCCATACCAGAAACTAATCCACAAAGATTTGTGAGTGTGATAAAAACTGAATGACAAAAACGCAAGTCTACTATTAAACAATAAAACCACTCCAGGAAAGTGCTAGAACATGGCTTGCCTCCAGCAGCTGGTTTGAGGGATGTAGAGCAGTTAAACACACTGGTCAACAGGCTAACTGTAAACTTACTTAAATAAGTCAGCAGTAATGCCAGCACCATCTATCCCTTTCCCTCCCCGCCAAAAAAACCCCCCAAAGGTTCAGAAGGCATTTTGTTCCCTCAAGAGAAGCAGCCAGTTGCATTTGGATTGCAATCTCAACATAGAGCTAACAGAAAACACATCCAGGTGTTTTGTAACCTTGCCTTCAAATACAATATTATATAGTAGAGAGAGAGAAAGATTTAACTGGCTGAAAACCTTTTGAAAGGTTGTATGCCCTTTAGCTTGGTTTATTTTATGCTTACCTTTTAATGCAGAATAACAAACTCCCTGATCTAAAATTACAATCTCATAAATATCAAACAGATGGAGGTGAGCTCCTCTTAAGAGCATGCTTTGGAGCAGCACCTAGACTACAATATATGATGCCGAAGCTGAAATGATGATGGAGCTTGTTTCACCTAACAAATCCACTTTGCTTTTCTAAAAGTTACTATGTAGTCATGTATGGGGGGGTGGGAAAAAATTGCCCTTTATTTCCAAGTAGAATACAAACTGGGAAAACCCCAGGTCGAGGGAGGTGATTGTCCTCCTCTACCCTGCTCTCATGAGAAACCCCCTGGAGTTTTGTGTCCAGCTCTGGGCCCCCCAACACTGGAACATGGACCGGTTGGAGCAAGTCCAGAGGAGAGCCACAAAGATGATCAGAGGGCTGGAGCACCTCTCCTGTTAGGAAAAGCTGAGACAGCTGGGATTGTTCAGCCTGGAGAAGAGAAGGCTCTGGGGAGATCTCACTGCAGCCTTCCAGTACCTGAAAGGGGGCTTAGAAGAGAGCTGGAGAGGGACCTTTCACAAGGGCATGTAGTGACCGAACAAGGGAGAGTGGCTGNAGCACTCTTATAATACAAAAAAAGCATTTGCACTCCACAGTTGGGATTCATGAGATGAAGCAGCTTTCAGCAAGCCACACAAGACCACAACTCCAAACCATATCACAGGTTTCCCAAGAGAAGATTCCTGCTGTTCTCCAAGGTCACTCAACCCCACCTTTCGAGATAAAGGTCACAGATGTTACAGTATTCTGCCAGAGTAACAAATCTCAGTGGCTTTCGCTTATCATGCTTCACCTATCCATGTATCTTCAAACTACAGGGTGGCAAAATTTTCTGGTCCCAATAAGTGCTGAACATTTACTTGTTGGGGGGGAGAGGATAATGAGGAACAACTGGATGGCCTCTCACACGTCTCATTAAATGCAGAGAACCTCAGCATGCTGGCGTGGGTGCTCTCTGGTGCAGCAATAGTCACATACAGGCTTCTAAGTCTTGCCGTGTGTTAACTCAAGTAACCCACACACAAAATCCATAAGCTATGGGCTGATCGCAGCTGCATTCATCCATGCAAAAAAACCAAAGTGAAGAGATGCATCTTCCACATGATAAACTTGTGTGCAGAGTTTGCATGTATACATGAAAGCAACCCTATTTCATGGTTACGTGTGCACAGAAAAACTAATACAAACAGACATGTATTTACATGCAAAGTTTTAAGCATGCGTTTCACATCTGCTGGAGCTTAGAGACCCAGCAGTACCTTGGTCCAGAAAACAACATGGACATTTGTTACTGCTGTTCTCTGCAGGGCAAACAGTTCATCTCTGCACATAAATCACAATTCCTCTTAATTTCAAAAGCCCAGCAAAGGACAAACTCGCACATAAGCTCCTGATGAAATACAGGCAGATACCACAGAGGAAGATTCTTTACCTATGCCCAGCTAGGAGCCAAGCAACAGCCAAGCTCTGGATCATCCCCCTTTTATAGAAAGTTTGACTTGCAGTGAACAAAGATAGCTTAAAACAAAATAAAGGCTATGGGAGAAACAGCCATACCAGAAACTAATCCACAAAGATTTGTGAGTGTGATAAAAACTGAATGACAAAAACGCAAGTCTACTATTAAACAATAAAACCACTCCAGGAAAGTGCTAGAACATGGCTTGCCTCCAGCAGCTGGTTTGAGGGATGTAGAGCAGTTAAACACACTGGTCAACAGGCTAACTGTAAACTTACTTAAATAAGTCAGCAGTAATGCCAGCACCATCTATCCCTTTCCCTCCCCGCCAAAAAAACCCCCCAAAGGTTCAGAAGGCATTTTGTTCCCTCAAGAGAAGCAGCCAGTTGCATTTGGATTGCAATCTCAACATAGAGCTAACAGAAAACACATCCAGGTGTTTTGTAACCTTGCCTTCAAATACAATATTATATAGTAGAGAGAGAGAAAGATTTAACTGGCTGAAAACCTTTTGAAAGGTTGTATGCCCTTTAGCTTGGTTTATTTTATGCTTACCTTTTAATGCAGAATAACAAACTCCCTGATCTAAAATTACAATCTCATAAATATCAAACAGATGGAGGTGAGCTCCTCTTAAGAGCATGCTTTGGAGCAGCACCTAGACTACAATATATGATGCCGAAGCTGAAATGATGATGGAGCTTGTTTCACCTAACAAATCCACTTTGCTTTTCTAAAAGTTACTATGTAGTCATGTATGGGGGGGTGGGAAAAAATTGCCCTTTATTTCCAAGTAGAATACAAACTGGGAAAACCCCAGGTCGAGGGAGGTGATTGTCCTCCTCTACCCTGCTCTCATGAGAAACCCCCTGGAGTTTTGTGTCCAGCTCTGGGCCCCCCAACACTGGAACATGGACCGGTTGGAGCAAGTCCAGAGGAGAGCCACAAAGATGATCAGAGGGCTGGAGCACCTCTCCTGTTAGGAAAAGCTGAGACAGCTGGGATTGTTCAGCCTGGAGAAGAGAAGGCTCTGGGGAGATCTCACTGCAGCCTTCCAGTACCTGAAAGGGGGCTTAGAAGAGAGCTGGAGAGGGACCTTTCACAAGGGCATGTAGTGACCGAACAAGGGAGAGTGGCTGCAAACTGAAAGAAGGTAGATTTAGATTAGATAATAGGAAGACAATCTGTACTATGAGGGTGGTGAAAAGACACTGGCATAGGTTGTCCAAAGAACTGGTGGATGCCCCACCCCTGGAAGTGTTCAAGGCCAGGTTGGATGGGGCTCTGAGCAAACTGGTCTAGTGGAAGGTGTCCATGCACATGACAGGAGGGTTGGGACTAGATGTTCCTTTGAGGTCCATTCTGATCCAAGCCATTCTGTGATCTAGTGAAAAAGCTGAGCACGCCACATCAGCATTGCTTCAGAGTGGCATCTGTCAATATGGAAGTAACAGCAGACCAGCTGCTCCCACGGGCAGAGTGAGAGCACTTTCCCACCAACACCTGGACTTGCAGCTCTCATGCCAGTGTTATAACTGGCTGTTTCAGCTTTCATTAGAAAACCTGCTACCTCAAAGGAAATCTCTCCTCCAAGCAATTTCAGCAAAGAGTCTTGAAAACTGGCACCATTATAACAAAAGAACAAGAATTGCACCTTCATTCTCCAAAGCTAAAGGTGTTTTTTAGTGTTTATTGCTTGTGTGTGTGCTTTACACTTCTCAGAGATGACAGCACTTGCATAACCAGGTTTTCACAGCTTTGGGGAGGACCAAAACCTGCCCTGGCCTTGTTATTGCTCAGCTCTGAGACATTTCATACAGAAGCTGTTCACGCACCGTGTATGGCAAGCAATGCACACCCCACCCTTTTGCACAGTGGGAAGCTGTGACCACACCAGCATGGCACTGAGCCCGGGTAACACAGCAAAACACTCACCACGCTTTATTGCTTTATTTCAGTGCCACAGGTAACGCCAGGCAAGAGTGCAGGCGATCAGAGTTTGTGCCTACATCCAAAGGATGGCAGTCACAGCCTCAGGAAAGCAGCTGTCTCGTCACATCCAGATGTGCAGCATTTCGAGTTGAATGACAAAGAGATGCCTTGTTTTGCATAAGCAGCAATTAGCAGTTTCCCAAAGATGGCTCGAAGCAGAGGCAAATTGGGATGGCACTGGCCGCTGACAGAAGAGATCAGTGAGAGGGATGTTCTCAGGTGAAGCAAGATGGATTACTTGAGCAACACTGCTTGCTCAAATGCATAGTGGTCACTCCTGCCTCAGAAACAAGATGCAGGTAACAAAGTGACTTAATTTTGCAATGGGAAGAAAAGCTCCAACAGCACACTAGATCATTTACTGCAAACAGAAACACAGGAGACCAATTCTTTGCTGTGAAGTTTTCTAATTACCCTAAACCACACTCGTTTCACCCTTTTACCTCCTCATCAAGATGCACACAGAGAACCATACATCCCATTGGACAGCAAATACCTATGACTAAGAGAAGGTAAATTCAACAATAACTAGCTATATCTATCTCTGCTGGATCCTAGAAACACACCAATGGAAAGATTAGATTTCCTATCACAGATGCCAACAAGTAGAAAAACAAGTACTTTTATCCCCCACAAGACATCAGTTATCCAAATCCAAGCAAACCCCAGACTCGCAAACACAGCTGGGAGAGAGGCAAAATAAACCAAAATTTAACTATGACATACAAAACCATCATTTAGACAATCAACCAGTATGGCTGAGATCAAACAGTTACAGCTGGAAGTCAAAAATTAAAGCTGCTAGCCCTGTTTGTTATGCAATTATGTACTGCAGAGGGCAGCAGGTCAGAAAAATAAAGAAAAATCTTTACTTTTGGCATTAAATCAAAATACTAACTACAGAAAAAAAAATATTAACCATTTGAATTCTGAAATCTGGCTCCATGGGGCTCCTATCCGCTTGTTCAGCATCTGGACTTCTCCCAGTATTTGGTCCTTGTTCATATCACTTTTGTAAAGCAGGACAGCTATTTTGGCAGCCAGGAGTATCAAATCCTGGCAGCCAGGCATCATCAAGAACAGGTGTCTGGCTGCTGTCATACCCTGCAGATGACCTGCTGTGTTATGAGCCAGAACTTGCTGCAGACCCTGGATACTCAGGGCTTCCAGCAATCATTGCAGGCCCTGCAGTGTTATGCTTATTGCCCCAAATAATCCTCTTTTGTGAAAATGAGACTCTTTTCATGGCAAAGCTTCCATGAAATTGAGAAGACAACTTTCTGTTGAAAAATGGTTGTGATGAGAAGCTCTCTGAAAGAGATCAAAATACGAAGGCACAAAAGAGCAAATAACTAATATTTACCTGAGCTACCCAAGACAAAGCAGACAGAAGTTCCAACAGTTACATAGACCAAAATGGGATTCCCTCAGTGGAACCAGATGTCCCACATGGGAAATTCTGCAAATATTCCTTGTATGGGAAAAGCAGAATCCAGTTTTCCCTGCTTGCAAAACTGGCAAGAGTTTAACACAGGTGTTTGGCTCCAAAACAATAATTGATGGATGCTCCCACCAAGTGTCAAGGCAAAATCCCACTGATCAGCTGTCCCTGAGGAGGCTGCAGCTCCCAGCCCTGCTGAAATCTAGCAAAAGCTACACAGCCAAGGGTCTCACCACTGTAAGCTGAGGGAGCAGCTGCCATGGCATCACCTGGAGAAAAACATCAGCATGATCCCAGTGTGGTGTGAAGCATCAAGGGTGGTTAAGCATTGGAACAGGCTGCCCAGGGAAGTGGTGGAATAACCATCCCTGGAATTGCCCAAGAAGTAACTGGACTTGGCAGTGAGCGCTATGGTTTTTTTGGCACAGTGGTTGTTAGGTCAAAGGTTGGACTTGATGAACTTGGAGGTCTTTTTCAAATGTAATGATTCTATGATTCTAAGATTAGTCACTTCACGCATGCGGTCACTAATTCCATTGTTTCCATCATGCACTGCAGACCAGAAATCCCAAGTACAGCTTGGGGCATGACTGACAGCTCACTTCTGCAAGTAAGGCACTTTGAATAGAGCAAGTGCTACAGTCCACAGACTCTGAAGATTACTAATCCCATGTACTTCTAATTAGTATTTCAAAATTACTAAATGCTTCTGATTTCAATCTGTGCCCACTGCCATCTCCTCTGTATAAGCTGAGAGCCAAGAAGAGCCCTTTCCTCCCAGGGACGTTGTAAAGATAAATTAATGTTTGTGAAGCACTCAGGTTCTATAGCGATGAGCATTCAGGCACTACCGTGACAAAAAAAAAAAGGACTATGAGGAAATCAATAATCCTATCTCCAGAGCAGGACTTACACAGTGTGTTGTCAATAAGGCCCAGAGCCACGCATTGAACAAACACAGGAAAAGAAAGTGTAATCTGGCTGCTCATTAAGTGAACACTATCCTTCAAGCACCTGACAGAAGTAGGAGAACAATGGGAAAAAAACATGGTCTGAAAACATAAGAAAAGGCACCGGCCAACTTATTTAGTTGTGTCACTTTAAACAGCAGAGGACTAGGTTCTGCAACAGTTCCTTATGTTTCCATCCTCCCCTTCATCTGTTACTCAAGGAGGCCTTAATTAGCCACCAAGCGGTAAAGCACAATTATTTTTATTTTCAGGTGAGCAAGTAATACAGAGAAGTCCAGAAACACACCTAAGGACAACTTCAGAGGGAAAGGGAGAGTTTGGCTGATTTCAGCCTTAAATTTTCACGGCAGGACAGCTATCCTGGTTTTGGCTGGAACAGAGTTAATTTTCTTCCTAGCAGCTGGAAGAGCGCTGTTTTGGATTTAGCACAAGAATCCTGTTGATAACACACCGATGTTTCAGTGGTTGCTAGGTAGTGTCTTACCCTAAGTCGAGGACTTTTGTGTTTCCTGTGCTCTGCCAGTGAGGAGCTTCGCAAGAAGCTGGGAGGGAGCATGGCCAGGACAGCTGACCCGACTGGACAAAGCAATATTCCATGCCATGGAACACCTTGTCCAATATATAAACTGCAGTGAGTTGGTCAGAAGCCGCCAGCCACTGGTCAGAAGCAGGTGATGAGCAACTGCCTTGTGCACCGCTTTTTTCTGTCAGGTATTATTCCTCTCTCTCCTTCTCATTACAACTATCATGATTAGCAGTATTAGTATTGTTATTTTATTTTGTTTCAATTATGAAACTGCTCTTATCTCAGCCCACAAGTTCTCTCTCTTCCCACTGTGGTTGGGGCAGAGTGAGTGAGCAGCCTCCCAGTACTTAGTTGCCAGGTGGGATTAAACCATAACAGCAGCTCATGCTCTAGTCACATCCTTGACTGAAAGGCCAGGCTTGAGCATACAAAAGCTGTAACGACAATGCTTTCTGCATCCTGATTCAGGCAAAAAGGGAAAAGTGTTATTCTAGTAACAGTCATAAGAGAATGAACAGCTGAGCACCCATAGTTGTTTTCTTCCTGTGGAAAATCATCCTCACAGCAATTTAAAGTGGCTTTTCCAGACAAAACTGGGGCCATAAATCCAGTGCTCAATTCCAGTGGACCCAAAATTTAGTGCTGTGGATCTTGCCTAAGCTGAATGGACAAACCTGGAAAGAATAATCCAGGTTTTGCTGGACTGCTATTGCTTCAGCCAGAGTTGGTTTTTATATCATGAATAAAATTAAGAGGATAAAACAGAACAAAAAAAGGAAAGGATACTTCTCCTGGTCCTAGGGTTAAAGAGCGAGTACTCTCAGTAGGGCTAGAGTAGAGCAAGTCTGTACATGCCATGAGATAGCTATTCACCAAGGAGAACAGCAAATTAGGAGAGTGCCAACAGCCACCGCACGTTGGATTAATGACAAGAAACAACATCTTTATGTAATAAGATCCAGTGCGTCTAGCGCTGTAAACTGCAAGGAAAAATTGAAACGTGTACAAAAAAGCTGAAACACTTCCAATTTTTCTTGCATTTTTTTAAGCCTTGTGCACACTGGGACACCTCTTCCTGCCAAGGCAAAGAATAGAGAGGATCTGAGGAGTGAAGGCAGAGAAAAGGCAACAGCAGAAAGAGCTCAGGAGCTGGAGAAAGTTCCTTGAGTCCCTACGCCTGAGGAGCAGCAACACATTCACACACACACACACACACACACACACACTGCTCCACTGACAGCCCCATCACCTTCTAGAAACCAGCACCAGGGAACAAAGCCCGACTGCCAGCACTCAAAATGCCAGTCTCATCCCTGATGAGAGCACCCCATGAGGACAGGGTGCCATTACTGATGAGCACAGAGCGGATGCACTCTGGCTGATAGCAGTCCAGGAGAGCAGGACAACAATCAAATGATACATGTTCATTACACATAATGGGATAATGGGCAGATAGCTCTCACACACACACACCCAATTCAGATTCCCCTCATGTCCCTTCAGCCAGGAGACAGGGAGCCCATGGGAAGGTAGGGATGCAGTTTAAGTTGGTAAATCGGGCTCCCATTCTAGTCATCGGTGGGGTACTGGCATCTCCGTGGGCCTTCACTTCCACACCTCACCTCCAGTGAAAAGCCTTTCTGAAATTGAGAAATCAACTCTCAGACAAATAAACCCACTCCTAGGGGATCAGGCTCTCTGAAGTGACTTGGGTCTACCAGCACAGTGCCCACCTGAGCTGAAGAGCCACTGCAATGCCAAGGTGTTTCGGACACACGCTATCAAGCCTGCAGATGCTCCACAACGAGGTTGCATCTGACCACTGCCCCTTTGCTATCCAAGCAGCTCTTGTTAGCAGTTTTCCTGGGGGTGCCCATGCAGAACAGGTTTGCACAGGCTGGAGATATTTAGGGCTCTCTGCCTCTCAGGTGAGCTGGCTGATCACACAGGTCAGCTCTGCTGAAGGTGGATAGAAAACCATCTTGCAGAGCAGCCGCAGCATCAGCCCTCCTGCCAGTTTCCCATTCTTCTGGCCAGTTCCCTGTCACACCACTTAGGAAATACTGGTCTGTCCCCAGGCCCCAAACAGCTTTAATCCATGCTTATTCCAGGTTGCTCCATCTTCTGCTCTCATCAATCCTCTCTCCATTTGACGCAATGTTTCCCTGTCCCTCAGCTGCCCCCCAAACTGCCCTTGTGCACTAGGACCTGGAGGAGGAGATGCCTGGGAAGAGCCAGTGCTGGAGCAAACGGCTCACTACTGCAACAATCTCTGAGCATCACCTGAGCATCACTGGGGAAAGTTTCTGAGCCCCATAAATTCCCTCCTACCATGAACATAGAGCGGAGGTTTTCAGGACTGGTTTTTCTATGCCACCAAAGGTCAGAGCTGACTTAGATTACATAGGGAGCCTGAAGGGGCCAGTTTCCAACCCAGGGAACACCAGATGTCCAGCTCCCCCAGGGTACTACAGCTGCACTCTGTATACCTTGAATCCCTTTCCAGTATCCACCAAGCAGTGCTTCCTCACCACTGCTCCAAGGGAAAGCAGAAGTGTCAGCTGAGGTTGCAATGCAGCAGTGAGGGGTAGGAAAAAATAGCATCAGGTAAAGGAGAACTGTAAGAGACAAAGAAGAAAGCACCCTGGGGAGGTGATGTGAAGAGATTAGAGAGATAGAAGCAGACATACTTAATAAGGTAAGAGCTATCAAGGTGATAAAACATTAGATAGGGACCAATGTGCCTAAAACATAAAACAGATGGAGAGAGTGGTTTGGGAAGAAGGCAAACGCATTTATATTCTACTACAGGAGGCTTCAAGGTAATGTTGCACGTACACCTGAGTGCTTTACCTACAAACCTCCCTCTCTGAGGAACACAATATTCATCCTTACTCCTCTTCTAATCAGGGCTCTCTCACAGAGTCTCATTTTGCCTTCTGCCCAGACAGGGATAACCCACAAGGGAGAGCTCAGCCAGATGATAGATAAATGAACCAGTGTCCCTACCCCGCTGCCCATCGGGCTGCGCCACCCGCTGGCAAGTGAACACCTCTCAAACTCCCTCCGTGTTCACAACGGCTGCTGAACAAACGTTTTCACCTTCTAAACTTCAGCCCAATGCTGGGGAGAATTTTTACAGCTTGTTATTTTCTTTTAGCAACCTCTAAGGCAAATTAGGCACTTTATCTAATTTGAATGAATTCCCTCCCTTCAACATCAGTCCTGCCCCCACCTACATTCCCTTCAAGACTGCTAACATCAGCTGTATCCAAACATTTTTTCATTTTCCCTTTTGACTTACTTAGGTGTACAGGATGCTTGTACTAAGAGGGGGGAGTGGGTTCACTGATGATTCGTCCCTTCAAAGCCTTGATCACCTTTGTCTCCATTAGCATTAGTCTGTGTTACTCTCAGTATAACACCTGTGAGCAAGGACCAGCTCCTGGGGGTTGAAAGCAGACTTTACCAAGGCAAAGAGCATTTGCTCATCCTTTTCATTAAGAAGTTGAATTACACTCCTGCCTGACCCCGAGTCCTTTACAAGGTTGTATCTTGGATGCCCATCAAAGCTTGTGTTCATTCATCCCATTGCCTTCCTTCCAGACTACTTCATCCTTACAGTATCTTGTTAGGTGTAGTCCTGAATAGTAAGCATGGCTTTAGAAAACATCTTAGTAGATCTTAAAACCTCAAATTATGTTGAGTCTAAAGAAAGAGGCTTGGGAACAGCACCCGCAGCTAGACCCATTATAAAATAAATGTTGGGTTGGAAGGATAGGAGGACTACTTCATATAAAATAACACAAGTTACTTTGAATATGATTTTAAATGAAAGTCAGAAATAAGTGATTCTCTTACACAAACACCCATCCAACAGCAAAAGAAAACCAGTTCCATTTAAGTCACCTGCATCTCTTGCTGGCAAATACTGGTGTTATGACTAAATAGCAACTCCAACCTGTGGGAGCTTGAGCTGTTGTGAGAGTACAGAAAATACTGCAGATCTGCTGTAAAGCCACAAATGGGAAATGCAGCAGTAATGCAGCAGGTCTGTGCCTTTGTGCAGTGGAACAAAAACTCCTGCCCAGCCGGTGCTTTCCTTCAGCCTCAGGCTGCTGAATTGCCTGTGTGCTTGATTGCTGTGCTACAGATTCATCTTCAAATGAGCTTCAAGACTTGGCTAAGCTTATTTGACAACCAAATAAGTTGGTCTAGATCTTTCTTTATAATCATGGACTGTAACTATCACAGCCTAGAAGGAAAAGGTCACTGTAATTAAGTGTTTAGACCAAAGGCTCATATACACACAAGAAAGAGAGGGAGATGACAAACAAAGCAAACCTTGAAGTAGAATTCGGTGTACAGTTTAATCAGAACCAGGCTAATGTGTCCAGCCAAGGGCCCCCCACTCAGAGGGCATTCCATCCTCTCAAAGCAAGCAGTTCATCTCTATGGTGCATCTATTTTCCCAACAGAGGAGAGTCAGAGCCTGTATTTACCTTCCTCTTGTGGGGAGCTCTTACTCCTGATCTGCTTTCAGCAGGAGGGATGGAGGATGGGACACCACAGAGCCTGGACAGGGACACTTGCCCAGCCTGCTCCCTCAGTGCTCTAGGCAGCAGGTAAAAACATGGGGTGGGCACCACCAGGTGCTGAGATTGTGGTCTCTGACCCCACACATACACACTTCCTGATCATGAGCGAGAAATCCCCACCAAGAGGTGTTGAGTAGAGCAGAGCCTGTTCCCTCCAGAGCTAGAGGTCCCATGTCCCCCTAAATGGGAACACCCATCAAAAGGACAAGTGTCTTGAAAGAAAGGGGAAGGGGGGATGGCAGATGGTAATAAGAATTAAGCAGAAAGGATGTTTAAAAACAAAACAAAAAAAACCCCACAACTGACCTAAGAGTTTACAGACCCTCAGAAAGCCTACACAAGTCAGGGAGCAGTCAGAGTAATATAACAAAAACAAATAAAAATGAGCATCTCAAGTTGGACCAAACATCTGTCCAGACGGGGCAGCAACACAGCTGCCCAGAGAAGTGTATAAAAATGGGATGAGCAGACACAATACTTCCCTTAGGCACTCTTCCAGCTGCCAACCACTCTCAGCTCAAGGACTTCCTGAGCCAAATCAGGTTTCTATATTTTTCACTCCTCCTTCATGGATTCCTTCTAATGAGGGAGGAATGAGAACAACCAAGTAGAATAGCAACGTTTGAGGAGAGCTAAGGTAATGCTCAATATCAGTCTTGATACAGGATTATAGAGAGACAGCATCAACATGCAGGCTTCCCATGCATAATCTGTTCAGATGTGAACTGCCATGCTGCTCTCAGAAATCCAGATACATGTTTCACATCTTTGGAAGAAATCAGATGAAAAGCCGCTGTCTTATACTGTGGCTGTGTCATCAATAGCCTTAACCACATATTTCAGTACCTAGGAATCATTACAAAAATGATGGGGGAAAAAGCCCAAAAGGTTGTCTAACATTTCCTCTCTGTGAATACCCAAGAGTGGAAAAAAAGCAGCTCAGGCTTATTGGAAGCCATCAGTCCTGGGAAGGGAGGCTAGTTCGTTATGAAAGCCTGTTATTTTGCCATCTGAGATAACATTTACTTTTTGTTCACTCCTTCACATTTATTAACTCATACTGGTATAGACCTGTGGCACATCCTGCCTTTAAATACAGCAGCATTTCTCTGTGTCCTGTGATATTTTCTGATGCCAGACAGAGAGCAATCAAGAAAACCTGGAGACCAGTCCCAGGCTCACTTGCTTTGTGAACCATGTCAAATGTACTTCATATCCTTCCTTCCCTTACTGCCCCGCTCAAAAAAAAACCCAAACCCAAAAACTAACATGGACTGGCTAACCTGTCACCTGCAGACCTCGGATGGATCAGCAGCAGGAACAGACAATTCCAGCATCTTAGAAAGAACAGGCACAGTTCACAGGGGCAGGGAGGCAGCAAACAGTGGGCAGGACATACCATGAACAGGAAGATCACAAAAGAAAGACACAGTACCTGCCACCCCTAAATGATGTCTCCAGAGCTGAAACATTCAGAATTAAGTCTGGACTCCTTCCTACATTTAAAAACAGCATCTGCTACAGGTGTTGAGATTTTCTTTTGTTTGTTTTTTTTTAAACATAACCAAGGCCTGATCTAAATTACTAGGTGAATTTAACACTGGATTTGCAGGGTGTGGGGAGGGAACAATGTAGTTATTTACTGTGTTTTTTAACTTAATGGACGTGGTTTTCTCTCCCTTCTAGATGCAGTTCCCAAACTAGGTCACAGTGATTACACACATCCAGTCTAAAGGCAACAGCTCTCTCTGCTCTCATGGTGGAAAGGGAAGCAGGAAAAGCAAAGGGTGATGGCATTGCACAGTAGTGGTATTTGTATGTAAGCAGAATGCAGGACACAGTGGCCCAAAACCTCACGAGCTGAGTTGAGCTTTCTGATTTCTCTTGGGCTCTGCCATTGCCTGGATCTTCAGACACTCAGTGACATCCATCACACTTCAAGAGCTTTTCCTCTGCCAGCCAGCGTGGGAGAGAGTCAGAGAAATCCTTGTGGGTACTTTTGCAACCATATTCTGTTCCTGCATCACCTCAGTTGAGCTCAAGGCTTCACTGAGCTGATGCAGGTCAAGTCGTCCCACTCCCACAAGCAGCTGTGAAAAGGACCAGGCACCAAGTGGAGGAAGAAAAGGGCTTGAGAAATTACCTGAGAGGGTCAAGGAAGAAGACACATTTGCATCTAAAGGGAACAGAGATACACCCTGCCCCAGCAGCAGGAGAAGGGAGCAAGACCCAGTTAGACTGAAGTTGGTTACTGCGTTACAGGTGCTGTGAGTTTGGGGAACAGGGAAAAGAGGAAGAATGTGAGAAAATATAAAGCAAAAGCAAACGAAAGCCTCAGAGGTTGAAGAAACCTGTCCTTGTGTCCAGCATAATTACATATCATCTCACCTTTGGAGAAAGTAAGATCCTGGAACGACTTAAGATGGAAGGGACCTTAAAGATCTTCTGGTTCCAATCACCCTCCCTCACTCAACCCTGCAAAGTTCACTAGTTCAGGTTGCCCAGGGCCCCAAAGATAAGAGGAGAAATGTAAAGAAGACAGTTGTGACATGTTGTCAGAATTATTTTTTTTTAATTTCTTTCTATCAGCCAAATTTTTCTTGGCCCTCCTACCTATAATCTCACCACCACTGAGAAGATGGTTTGATGGAGCATCTTAAATATTTCATGCAGGCTTCAGACTTGCAATCCTTCGCTCCCCATCTGCTTCAGCCTGGCCCTGCAGACTTCTCTGCAGGCCCATGGCACACTGCCTAGGCAAGGGCTCCTTTGACCCTCCCTTCTCTCCATCCACCTCTCTGTCCACTCTTGCCCTATTAAGGCTTACATTTTTCTTTCTCTCCACTCTGCCTCCAGAGAAATCAAGTCCCAAACTGAATTTCTTCCTTCCTTTTTTTCACACTTCTCCCTCACAATTCCCTTTTCATCAGCTTTCAGCCTCTTCATTTCCTCTTCTACTAATTTTCAGTTTTATTTTCATTAATGGGATACTGCCTTAGGTCGGGATTCATAACCCAAACTTCAGACACCTTTAATCCATCAGTAACCAAGTGTGGGCACGAGAAGCCTGGCAGCTCACTGTGAAGGAGAGAGACCCACTGGCAAAGCTGCACAGGGGCCTGGGGACCCCAAGGAGCTGAAGGGGGGTCAGAGATCAAGGGGGAGAGCAGCCTGGGGCAAGAGGGCAGCAGGGCTCACCAAAGAGGGCTCCCCTGGGGTGCATCACCTGCAACAAGACTCCAGTCCAGTTTTTCCAAGCAAAGGGTGTTTGCACTGAACCCTGACAGCAAAGGGCTTCTTTTCACTGAAAGTGCCTCTGGCTAACACAGGAGTATTTCTGGCTGTTGTGAAAGGGGAGCTGGCACGGGAGAGGGAACCTCTCCATGGAGAAGCAGCCGTGTATTAAAGCAAGGAGAGATTCAGCATGCTGTATTCTGCGAAATGGGGTTGTTTCTTCACCATTTTGGAGCTGCCCTCTCCTAGAGCAGGGGTTTGGCTCGCTCAGGAGCCCCTGCAGTAACTCCATCCCACTGAAGGGAGCCCCACCTTGCCTGAACTTCTCAAGAACCACAGGATGGTCACACCCATGTAGAGGAACAGCAGCAGCTTCTCCCTCCATCACCACTGCGCCTTCCTGAGGCATTGTTTCCCCCATATTAGATGCTGAAGGAATAGTGACTCAACTATCTCCCCATCAAACAAAGGGAGTGAAAGGAGAAAGTGATTTTGTAGATGGAGGACGATTGTAGGCACAGATGAGTGAGGGCCATTCTGGCTGCACAAGGACTCCTGTGTCAGAGCAAGTCTTAGACAAAAAGACCATGACAGCGAGACATTGGGGCACAATCAGAGGACTGGAGTGAGCAAGCTGTGGAGGGGCAAGGGGTGAAGCCAGTGAGATTTGATAGGGCTGGTCCCCAGCACCCTGCAATGGAACTGTGTGGCTTACCCAGCTGAGGGACCAAGGCAGGGACAGCAAAGGCACCAGCAGGTAGGAGGTCTAAAGACAGCAAGATCACAAGGCAATGTGAGGTGGACAGTGGTGAGAAATGTTTATAGAAGAGACACAGAGCTAAGCAAGATGAACAGGGTTGAAGTGGCATCCTGTGTCTTTTCCTTGCTGCTAATCTTTCTAGGTCATGTTACCTGTAATATTTTGTAGTCAAGGATCTTTTGACGTTTCTACTACAGGACAATTAACACACTCAGCAATCACTGAAGAGGAAGCTAATTAACACCAGACCTCCACAAACCCAGTTCTGTTCCTGTTTGCCTTAGTGGAAGTACTGCCATTGGTTCTGCTGCCTTCAGTCCTGCACCCACACTCCTGGCTTCCCAGAAAGTTCCCTTCTCTCTCTCTCTGCTTTGTTGTTCATGCAGAAGCTGTGGCAGGTGTTCTCTCAGGCTCCCACAACGTGGGAAGGCAACACATTTGCCTGGGGCAGCAGGTACTGGGGAAGCTGTTTTACCTAACCCGTGTGGGGGAGTGTGCTGTAGAGAGGCCCAGGTGGTGAAGGATGCAGGAGAGCACACTACAGCAGGAGAGAGAGTGCCTTTGCTCTGCATTGTTTTTAATCCCCTCACCATCCTTCTTTGCCTGAATGGAATTAGAGAAGCAACAAGGGAGCTTTACTGCCAGGCACACCATGGCAACACATCAGCTTTAAAGACATACCAGCTCCTAGGAGCACTAACACACTGCTTGCTCTCATCCCCCAGGTCCTCTTTCCCGTGCTGTCTCCATGCTCCAGGCTGCCTGGCCATCCCAGGAGGTCCTCTGTAGCAGTTCTCCCTCAGATGGACAGCTACACAGAGGACCAGTGAAGTACCCAAACTGGGAATCTTCTCAATGTTTGGACTGTTGCCTCTCCTCACGGACCTTCCTTCTCTTTCCCTCCAGCAAGACCTGCCGCATGAGCGTCCCCATGGAGCAGCATCCCACCAATCCACAGGCGGGAGCTAGGCACCGGCTCCTCAGGGAGATCAGCTCCCTGCCTGCCACCAGAGGAGAAGGCAGATGATGTTCTGCTTTGTCTCCTCTTCCCACTCTGCCTTTGTGAGAGCAGAGAAATGACAACAGCTGCCTCCCTTTCTGGAGGATGGGGTGGGAGGTACGAGCATTTGGGGGAAAGGAGAATTAATCTTAACAAAGCACAAGCCAACTGAAGCTGAAACTCAAACTCAACTTGCCAGCTCAGATTTAATTTTGTTTCAGTAAATGCCTGGTTTGAACAGGAGCACGAAACCAGCACAGACACAAAGGCTGTTCTTGATGGTATATTCACCCTGGCCAAACCAAGAAAGATGGCCAAGTCCTGCAAGAGACAGCTTGTTCTCTGTTCTAAAATTTACGCCCCAGTTTCAGAAACCCGAGAGGTCCTGAGCTGGGGTTAGCAAAGAGAACTCTGGAAGCCAGTGGAGTGGTGTGAGTTCATTAACCACAGCACTTACAGCTCAAATGCTGGAGCACCTACCTGCACTAAACTCAGCATCTCTGGAGGCTCAACACACCTTGCATGCAGCCAGCAGGCAGGGGCAGCCCTACACCCACCTCTGCCAAAAGAAGGCTCTCTCATTACCAGCCCATTTCCTGGGTGTGAACTCCAGTTCCTGTAGCACACCACATTTTTTAACCAAATCACATCTCTCGTCTTCACAGGCTGCCTGGATACGTCATCCCACAGGGAGGTGCCCAGAAAGAGCTGGGAGGACTTTGCTCCCACCATCAGCACAATTTCTTGCACTGGTGATTTACACTGGGATTTCAACACACCTGAACAACGTTTGGGAGCTCACTGATTTTAACTGTCTGATGCCTTTCAGTCCCTACCCTCCCAATCAGTAACCTCCAGATGCCCCAACATGCAGCAGCCCACTAGATTTCCCCCACCATGACCTAGTCTCTCCTCATAACTCCAGATTTCCCTCTACCACTTGATCATTTAAAAAAAAAGTTTAAATCCTCGTGTTCCCCTCAAAACCTTTTCAGTCCCCCCAGGATTTTAAACACCAGTGAAAGGGCCCCCCCTGCTCCCTGTATCCCTCTGGCATCACCCAGACAGATGCACCCAGACAGCAAATCTCTCTAAGGAATAATTGTAGAGGAATTCAGCAGTAGGTCAAATATTTACCCAAGACTCATCAATGCAAATGTTTTCTAATCCTCCTGCATCTCTCAGGGATGGCAAAGGAATGGCGAGTACACCTCTGATTTATACAGATGCATATAAATTAGAGTAATAAATAGCTCACTTAGGTGATTTATTGCGTAGTAATTGTATCACTTAGTCAAATATCTTTATTGTGTATATGTATCAATATGGGAGTTAATAGTATAGAAGCAATACATACATTGCAGTAACAGGTCCTATACTTTCTTCTGGCCAGTTCTCAGTGCATTTTGGTTGTCTGACTGCTGCTTTTCCACACTTCTGCTGAGAGCAACTCTGGCTCCATGAGGTGCACAAGGCCTTCCTTGTAACTACGTGCCTGAGGGCACCAGGCAAAAGCAGCACACTTGGTGGGGAAAGGATGCAGAGATAAACCTATAAATACAAACCTATTTGGGGGAAGCAGCAGTGTCTCAGAAGAGGCCATTCCATGGGATGAAATAATCCCAGGTGTAACTATTAAGCCCAGCAACTAAAGACCTAGCATCAGATCCTCCACTGGGAATGTCTCTGTTCTGGGAAAGCTACCTGAGAGCCATGAAAACATTAATCATCAGAAAAGCATAATCCTGAGTCCAGTGGGGAGAGGTGTCATGGCAATGGATGAGGAAATCCTTCACGCAGGCAAACAAGAATGGGAAATACCATAGGTACAAGACAAAGTCTCAAGTGCATGACACTAATCAGCTTAATCACGCCCAAGAAGTACCCAGAGAAGTCAAGTGGCTGGGGAAGGAAATAATTACTTCTGTGCTCTCCCACTAGAGCTGTCTAACCTGTCACCTTTGCTGCCACTGATGGGATCACTGACATCCTCAGTCTGGTGGGGGACATTCCAGGTCGTTCACCCACCCATCCCCTTGCCTCCATGCAGCAGTCATGTCCCCATGTCTGTATTTCCAGTGATACCCAGCACCTTCCTGCTTTCCCAGCTTTGTGCCCTCAGTGACAGCTTCCCCCAGGGCTATGCTCCTCAGTCCCTAGGAAACTCTGCCCAGAAATGCCTCGACAGCAGTGTGCCTGTGCTCACACATACCAGCAGTGAGGACACTGACTGCTACCACAGCCAAATAATTCTCGGGCATTTTTACTGCCCAGAAACTCAGGAGTGTATCTCCCAGGTTGTGCACAACAGGGGTGTGCCAAGTGCCACAGGCAATCTTTTGAAATGTAAAGCTGGAAGGCTCTTCTGTCCTAACATGACAAAATAGGGACTGCTGTGCATTTAACTACTCTGCAAGAGACACCTGGTATTTATCCCCGCTGCATCTGTCTCAGTAAAGGGGCGATGTTGGCACAGGCGTTACCTTCAGGGGCTTGCAGCAGTTTCTCTGCTCAACTTCCTCCCCTCCCCTGCCTCTGATGTTGCAGGGGAAACAACAGAGGGGCCTGCCCTAAGCACAGTGCTCAGTCTGGGAACAGGAAGGAAAATGCAGGGACAACTCACCACAGCACAAGGACAAGGGGACACAAAGCCACATTCAGACAGAGCAGAGAGGAAGGAGTCAGAACAGAAACACAGCTCTGCAAACAGATCTGCAGACAGAGATTGTTGGCCAACACAGATGACAAATTCCCTGCCGTCTGTCCATAAACCACAACCATGCAATGGTGGCCTGACACATCTAAAGTCACTGCAGCCCTGGCATTTATGACTCCTCTCCAGGAGTCAAATTCAGCACCACACAACCCTGAAGTGCCGGCTCACTTCAGGCACCTGGGTCACAAGTATCAGGAATTTCCTTAAGGTCTGAGCAGCCTCAAAGCTGCCACATGCCTCCTCCTCATAGAGGAAGGTCCAAGTACAGACTTAATGTTACTTCTGTATGTCCAGAGCATGCTGAAAAGTCCCATGGAGCAGGGTATCCTAGAGCAGGCCTTCCCATCCTGTTTTCCCCCCTTGTAGCCCTCAGAGGATATTCTTCAATGGGAAGTCCCCCTTCACCCAGGGAAGGGAGCACATCTTGCCTTGTGCAGTTTATGTATGATCTGGATTCATGTCTCACACCCAGATAGAGAATCCCTGATGTGACAGCTCAGGAAAATCAAATGAAGTGTCAACCCTCTTTCATTTTCCAGTAAAATAACCCCCATATGGGAGAAAACACAGTTTCCCAGACATCTGCCACACGTTCCAGAAAAATGCATTACAGACATGCCACTAAGTGTGAAATAGATTTTTAAAAGTCAAAAAGCTATTGGATATTTAAAGGATGTGTGACATATCACAATATGCTGTAAATGCATTTTAAAGAAATAACAGCACCTCAAAGATACTGTGGAGGGATGCAATTAATTCTGTGCTTTGAAAAAAATTCCGGGTTATAGTTTCCTGGAGGAGGAATGGTGTTTTTAAGTACCTACTTTAACAGTTAATTATTGCATTGTAGGGGAAACCTGAGGCTTCAGAGAGAGCTGACCTATATGGTGGAAGGCTGCATGCAGCTATACTGATAACACTAATTTTAATTAATCCTACCACAAACTCTTCTTCTTTCCAACACCCTGTCTCATTTGCTTAGAGCTTCATTTGACTGGCAGCATGAGCTGAAACTTACATAGCAGGTATGACTGCTACGAGGAAAAACTAAGTTGAATGTCAATGATTGCAAATAAAAAAGTTATTTTGTCTGTTTGTAAGTGTCCCAGTCGGTTTTTTGACCAGCACTTGTCGCTGGATGCTCTGAAACACTGCTTTCACACTGGGCAGCAGGGTAACCCAAGACCTCTCTCATTCATCCTCTAACAACCCATCCAAATGGAGATAAATTAGCAGCTGCCATAGCAAAAAAAAAATTGTGCTTTGAATATGCTCAGGAGAGACTGTCTGATATGACTCAATCCAATAAATTAAGACAGAATTAAGGATGAAAGTGGAATCTCAGTTTCTGCCTCTCCACACCACCTTCACAACACAACCTTTCACTGCATGTTCACATGGTCAGGTTTGTTTTTTTCCCACGGGATCCCTGCCCCCACAGGGAGGGATGGCATTCAGTGAAGGCAGTAATGTGACGCTTCTTTAGCCAGCGGGCCTTACAGGAGTCTGCAGGCAGCGGGGAAACAGAAACAAGTAGGAATGCAAAGCATGCAGGCTCTAGGATAGGGACACGGCTTCACCCCACTACATGGGGTGCTGCCACCTCACCCCTTCCTGCTGCAGGCTGAGCCCTCCAGCGCCGCCAGCCTGCCTCCACTCGGGCTCACTGCCCCAGCCTTCTCAGCCAGCTTCTCCCTTCCAGACCTCCTCCTCACCCACCCTGCTTACCAGCCCCTCCATCAGCCTCACCCAGCCCACCCTCCAGGCTGCTCCCTCATGCCAATGCTGCTCAGTCCCTCCACTCTGGATGGCAGATACCTGGCGGATAAACTTTCCATTTCAGGTCCCTGCTGGCTGCCTGACCCAGTGGCCTTGTCTTCCTCCTGGGCTTCTCGGTCCTCCACTTCAGTATCCTTCCCCAGAGTTTTGCTTGGTCCCTGCCTCCCAGACCTCAAATTAAGGGGTTTTTTAAGGGATAAAAAGACTGTTACAATGGAAAAGTTGGACAGCTTTTGAAAACCATGCTGCCACCTCATGTGACAATGGAAATTATGTCTTCCATTTCTTTGGTTCTATTTGTGTTCATGGCCCTTGTATGAACTGCGTGAGATTCTTCAGTGATCCTGCTGGGCAGGAAAGGAAGGAGAAATATTACTCAGCACCCAGGAAGAAAACATATAATATGAGGATTTTGTCCGCAGAGAGAAAGATAACAGGATCAAACTACAAGAAAAAGGGAAATTGAGAAGCTCTAGCATGGGATGAAAAAAATGCTACAAGAAAACAGTGAGAAGACTGCTGTCTCCAAAGGATTTTCCTGTATAAAACAAGTGGGATAACATCTAGAGCCTCCTCCACTCACTAAAATCCCACTTCCAGAGAGGGGTCCAGATGGGAAGACAAGCGCAGTTGCCAGCACAGAGGCTGCTAAACAGTGGGTCAACAAGTACAGAGAAGGGAGGAGCAAACTCCAAAGCTGGGAAGGATCCTTCTCCATCAAGAAAATTAATCAGAAAGGAGCCACAGGGAAAGAAAAAAGCAAGCAAAAAATTGCCTTGAGGGAAAAAAATATCCTTCATTAAGAAATATCACAGTTGGCCAGTGGCACTGAACATCAGGCAGTACCAAAGGCAGTATATTATTACTGTTGTACTTCTGTGAGGCTGTCTTTTTTAATATAACTCACTCATGACAAACATTTTCAAGGTCTGGCCTGAGTCTCACATGTGGACAAAGCAGAGCCTGCCAGAATCACCTAGAAACCCAAGAGATTTACTCAAAACAAAAATTACATCACAAGTTGGTAAATATGTGAACAAAAACAATTACATAAAAACTGCAATACATCACAAAACCTACTTTTCTCAAATATGCTTTAGCCTGATTACTGTTAACAATTCTTGTTAACATCTGCTAGCTGGCTGGTAAATGATCTGTAGAACATTTTGTAGAAAATAAGGACGTGGTATTCTTAGGGGAGCACTAGAGTGAAGCGTTCTTGGCTGAGAAGCAAGATGCAGGATATAGGTAAAGACAGGAAGCATTCTTTTTGGGGTGCGTGAGTGATGGGGCAAGTCAGATTTGCCAAGTACAGACGTTTCAGCATGCTTCCAAATAATAAGCAGGGCTTAGAAGATGAGCAGATATTTTGGATCTTTGATGTGAGAAACCATCAACCTCTGCATGGAAGAAAATATTTCTCCACCCTCAAATATTGAGCTCCTACATCTTTCATGCCATGAAAGAGAACAGCTGCTGTTTGTTACAAACTGCCTGTTCCAATAGGGAGGTTAATATTTTACCATGTGTTTTCTTTCCTTCCTTCCCTTCTTGCCTGTTGAGGCAAATCTCAGAGCTAGCATTACAAGCACTGGATTCAGCAGCTTTCTCCTGGATGAATTTGTACTGATGCTAGCCTTTTTCATCCGTGACTCTTTGAGAAAAGAAATCCCCCAGGAGGTACATTTGGTTCACTCTGCCTCTCATGACATCCAGTTGCTACAAGCAGTCTTAAAGCCCTTGTAGTATTTCAGCATTTTTTTGCCACCCTGGGGAGGTAGTGATAAACAATACCAAGTTATTAAAGTAACGATGAAACAGCCCTCACAAAGGTTCAGGGGTCAGGAACAAGGCTGAGACAGCACTGCTGGTTCAACTTTGGTAAGCGAATCCTTGAGCATCTTGCCCAGCTTCCAAGCTGGGGCACAGGGCCAGGAGATTGCAGCTACACAGCTCCCAGCCAGCACGCTGAGCTCACATCTGTCTGTGCCTGTCCACAAGAGCCAGCCCTGGTTAGCAGGGATTAGCAGAGCACCAGCTACATTCCAGAGAAGGCCAGGGCCAGCTGATCCAGCAGCAAGTGTTACCCAGGCTGGCTCAGGAGGTGGTCACCTACCAGCAGGCTGTCCCTGCTCCGAGGTGGATGCACCCCTCAGACTCTGCTGCTCAGAAATGAGCACGGTGCTCCCGCACACTGACAGTTCAGGGTGGGGATGTCAGAGATGTCACTGGCATGTTGGAGGGCACGGGAAGATAGCAGCTGACCTGGGCGTGGAATGCTCTAAAGGGGGATGGAAGCAGCCTGTGAGCACCAGGAAGAAGTAATCCCACCCTGCCATGTAGAAATCCCCTCCAGAGAGAGCAGAAATCTGCCATTTTCACAGGTAAACTCTCACACCTCTGCACATCCCTGGCCTTTTCCCTCATTCTAACTAAGCCAATGAGTGATGTCCTCTGTTTAAATCCTACATCCAGGTCTTCCCTTTAAGCCCTGGCCTTTCACCCCAGGAAGTCTGTTGTCCACAACACTGGCCAAGAGAGGCACTTTACAGAAGGAGCCAATTCAAGGGCAGGAACAGTCAGTGCAGACAGGCTGCTAGCAGCAAAACCCAGGAATGACAGCAAGGGAAATAATAAAAGAGGGGAAAAATGACAGACTGCCACAGACAGAGAGGAAAAGGGATAGACAGGGTGGCTAGTCACAGGGGAGTCTGCTAGAGGAGTTGCAGCCACTCAGAAGCATCAAATCACACTCAAGGAGGGGGAGCAATGGCTTCTTTTATAGACTCAAGCACAGTAGGTGATGACAAGGGGAGACTGGGGGAGAGAAAACTAAAGGAAGAAAGGATAAGCAAAGAGTGTGATGTATCATTAGCGAGGACAGATTTATCTTTCCTCTTGGGTGAATTGCAGTACATAAGTGTAAATGGCACCAATTGTCTCAGGGGGACAGATGGTCCCCCACATCACAACTTTGCGCATCCCCCACCCCTCCTGAGGGAGTTGCTCCCCTCCCCAATCTGCACTGATGCAACGGGCATGGGGAAAGCTGGAGAAGGGAAAAGCAGGGAGGTGAAGCTAAGCTTTCCGTCTCTATCCCCACATGTTGACTTTGCAGTCAGGGACGGGCAAGTGAAAGCTGTTCCAGCCACAGCACTGCACCCAAACTCCATCCCTCAGACCAGCCAAGCCATCCAAACACCTATGCAGATCCTCTAGCAGAAGGCTTACGCTGCCATCACACCACCTTCTTGCTTCACCAGTCCTTGATGGCAGTCAAAGATCAAACACTCATGCTGACTGTCTCAGATCTATCAGCTGCCTTCACTACCACTGATTTCAAGGGTTTGCTGAGATGCGTGCCAAGGTCAGCAGAGATTTGCATCATCTGTTCCCAACCTAGATAACCTCCACTTATCACCCCCCATCGGTATCTTGCATCCTCATCATCACACTTCGTCTATCATTTTACAAGTCCAGCTGCACTCTCATCTGCCCTCCTCGCTCATCTCAACCTCATTCCCTGGCTGCTGGTCACAACTCTGATGTCTTCTCCAGATGGAATTAAAAAAACCATCCCCTTGAGCTAGACTGTCTCCTCCTCCAAAGCTTTAACTGAGATGATTCCACCTCATTTCCACAGCTGAGCCCAGACAACCCCGCCGAGGAGGGGAGGCAGGTAGGGCAGCAGTTCCTTTCGGGTGAAGGAGCACAGCTGACAGGAGGTAGCACAGCACAAACTCACAGCCCGAGGAGCAGCAGCAACAAAGAGCAGGGCAAGCCCAATCCACCACTGTATCTGTCCCTCTGAACAGGCAGCCCCAGCTGGTGGCCCTTCCCACCACTGCTCAGCCCTCATCCCGTGTCCCCCACCAGCCGGAGGCTGCAAGACCCCATTGAAGAGAAGCACTTGTCAAGCAGGATCTCCTTCAGCCCTGCCCCTCAGCAGGCAGGGAAGCACGGGAGAGGCACAGAGATACACGAGGCACTCCAGGAAGGGGCTGATCAAGGTGCTCTGGGCCAACTGGGACCAGCAGGCAAAGCAAGCACAGGACAGAAGTGGGTGCAAGCTTGAGCCTGGTCTGTCCTACTCCAGACTAGAGCCTTCCTACACCAAAAGACAGTACCTATTCAAAACTAGTGCCTCTCCAGGACTACAGAGATCTTTCCAGCATAGAGGCTGACAGCTTGGCAGACGTTTTGCTCCTGTTCTCTCCGTAGGTCTGTACTGGGCCAAGTTTTTCATAGTCTCATCTTAGCCGTACTGGGACCAGCTGCAGGCCATTTGCTGCAGAGGAGCTGCAACTCTGACAACTGTTCCTCACCTGAAGCAGCTCCTGTCAAGTATTATGCTCGCAGCCCACTGCTGCAGGCCCTTTCCCAGGGTCTGGGGTGGGAAGAGCGTCAAGTCCTCCAACAGGCAGCTGGTCAATTTGTTAGTGGTTAATTTCATTAATTCACTTTGTTATAGCAAGACATGCAATTAGAGGTCTGGTCAGAGTATTTTATAGGTCTTGAACTCAAAATGAGCATTTTTATTGCCCTTTCTATTCCTACAAGAGCCCCTTTGGCACTCTCACACACCCTGCTCCAGTGTTCATGAAGGCTGAAAAAGGCAAACTGACCATTTTTCAAGGAATAAATGGATCTCATCTCCAAGGCAAAATATATTCCAGTGAATAAGCACAATATGCTCCAGGAAGGTTTTTCAGCATTTGTTTCGGTTCAGCAATGCACTTCTCAGAGGGGTGGGGAGGTCCCCCAGCACAGGCACTGCTACCATCCCTGCATCCCAGCTGAGCACATCGTCCCTCTCTTCTGGCCCAGCACTACCAGATACCCCCAGGCTGTCACAAATACACGGTGCTGTGTGACAAGACAAGAGCAATCTTCCCAACCTCACCTGAAGAGCAGTGGCTGGTGCATACAGGTCTGTTTTTACTAGGTGTAACAGAATAACACTAATTTATACCAGACAAGGATATGACTTGCATCTTCTACACTCTATCACCTGCCTCCCTGCACTCTCCACATTCATTGACCATAAATCCAGGGACCGTATTAAGGCACCTCATCAAAAGCTGTTGTAGCAAGAGTCCTAGCCCCACTTTCCTGAAGCATCAGGGCACGGAGGTCTAGAAGGTCTTTTATTGCTGCTGCAATGTATTAGGGAAACAGGGCAGTGCAAACACACAGCAGAAATACCCCTCTCCTAAACCACAGGCTCCTCTGTGTTTTGCAGTTAGTCCTTCCTCCAACAATAGGAATCCATCCTTCAATAACAGCAAAAGTGCTCAGAGCTTTGAATGACGACAGTAAGGATGCACCATGAATTTTCAGCCTTATTTCCAATTTTGTTAGACCCTACAAACATTAAATCTTCAGTCAGAGCCCCGGTTTTGTTATGTGCTGTTGTCTTCTTCATTTCCAAGCCATGGTCTTTGAGTTCTCACGATAAAAAAAGCCTCCAGGGAGTAAGCTAAAGGGATGGGAGGCAGGGATTTATCCTGTTTCAACATTTGTGCTTAGATACACGGGGCCATCTTGCAAGCCAGACAAATTTAGACCTCATCCCTTTACATCTGCCCACTTGCCTGGAATTGCATACATCTCACATACACACAGCCCAGCCAATTTCTTACAGATCTCAAGCATGCAAATCCCCTTCAAACGCATCCATCCCTTGTGTGCTCCTAATGACAATGCACAAGTTTAAATTCCATTTACACCACGTCTGACTGTGCAAATGGTTCCTCTAAACTTCCCCTCGTAAATTTGCACATCAAATGACCCGCACTAATGGCACTCCCTTGTCACTAGTTTTGTGGAGATAGCTTCCTTCCCAACTACTTTTGAAGGCCCTGAGCTCTCTCATGCTTCCTCTGCCACCTGCCTACCAACCACAATCAAGAAACAGCTATCCTAAGAAAAAGCTGGAATTTAGAGACTTACTTTTCCCCAGTCCAGAGTCCAGGTGGATGGGGTTCCTCTCCTTCCACAAAACTAGGATTGCCCAATATTTCATTATGGAAACATTAAAACGTTCAGACCGCGCAAATTCCAAAACTAAACCTGCTCTCTACCTTTCCCTTTACCTTCTTCTAGAACTTCTGGGAAACCAAACAGCACAGCAATCCTAAACGCAAACCCTACAGCCTGCTGTCCAGAAACTGCTTCTTTGCTAAAGGAAGAACAGGAACTTCCAGAGGTCTGCTTTACCCTCTGAAGAGAGGGGTTCAGTTAAGCACACAATTTCCTGCTACTGTCTGGCAGTCTGTCAAATACATACAGAGACCCTGGATGGTTTTCAGACAGAGTAGATGGGGTAAAGCCTAACCAGCTTTCCAAGAGGAGAATTAACAGGGAAATTAGAGATCAGTTCACAAGGGTAGGAAATGTCTGCTTTAAGGCACACTGCTGACACAAAAGGGGAGGAGAGCAGTTGATGATAGATTGGTCCAGTGCATTCAGTGCCTTCAAATATTAATCAAGATAATGGGCAACTGACTTATTAGAAGTCACCCTTATTTGCTAATAGCAAACTTCATGCCAGTAGGGAGCCTGGCAGAGTGGCAGAAAACCCAGCAGGACCTAAAGCAGTCTTGCTCCCTCTTGAAGCTTGAAAAGCATCTGGCACATGCCCAGGGGAATACCAGTGCCACCAACACTGCACATGCACTGGAGAGCTCCGGCCAGCTCAGTTTCCCATGCAACAGGAGCAACTGCAAAGTTGACTTAGCATGTTGTGGAGTGTAGAGGGGTTAGATAACCTCTTACAGAAAAAAAAAATCCTTGCACTTGGTGGGGCTTGAGTGTACAGATATGTTCTCCTTGGTTGGAAGGAGGGCATGGCAGCAACGTCTGCCTGATTACCTAGAATGATACAAAGCTGTCATAAGTCCTCAAATAAATGCCTCAAATAAATTCTTCACGTGTCTTCTGAGATAGACTTTTTAAGAGAGATAGGATAGAGCTGCCTTTAAAATGGAGACACATGAACAACATATATATTTTGCTGTTTTTCAAATATGCACACAAAAGCTGATACTGATGACCCCAAGAGCAGAAAGATCCTAGGTCCTCAAGAATGAGGAATGCTGCTTAAAATTCATAAGCCACTCGATTTCTGATGTATTATTATACTTTCTGGTCACATTTCCAAGCTCCTCTCTACCACCCAGAGATGCAGAAAACCATTATTTTTATTTATATATACACACATGTGAAAAGCGAAGTAAAATTCAGATGATTACAGGAGCTCAGGCCTTAAGACAGTCATCAGCTACTACAACATTTGCAATGAATTTGGAGGTCATGCTTGTTTATTATAGAACTGCATCCAGTTGTTATGAAAACTGTCCAGGATTTGACAGTGTGCAAGCTTAAGGCAGAAACAAGTACAACATACTACAGAATCTGCACTGGACGTAAACAAATTGCCCAAACTGGTATTTGATATGGGCATATTATATATATATAACACAATCACCCAAAGCTTAATGAGCAGCAGATTTGTTGTCCCCTTAACCACACAGCACCTGGAAAGCAGTGATTTTGGCAGCCCACAGTCCCCATGCACCATGGCACCAGCTGCCACTGTCACCAAGAGAAGTATCAATCCGCACACACACATTTTCTTATCTCCTCCAACATTTGATTCTGCACTTCTCAGAGGGCAGTGACAGCATGAAACACCACTATTGCCATCATCAGCCATCCTATATTCCATTGACTCATACATAAATGATGCCTATGGCACCAGGCAGGGAGGAGGTGGGGAATAAATGTGGAGGTTTCCTCTGTTTCCAACCAAAATGCTCAAGGCCGGACCTGTTCCCTTGTGCATCAACCACATGGTCCAAGCTGACAGTGCTGCCAGTAAAAGCTACAGGAAAGGTACCTGCAGAAGCAAGGTGGGATTTTTAGCAGCAGGTACGATGGCAAAGCCCCTGTTTGGTGGATTTTAAGGCTAATGAGCTACAAGGCAGCTCTTCAGCACACACAGTCATACCAGCTTTAAGAAGTCACTCTGCTCAATACTCTGTAAAACACGGCTCCCAGCACTAAAAATTAAATGTGCATATAAGCTTTTGCTCATCTGAGACCTGACCCGCTGCTCCTACACCACTGAAATCAGCTGGAAATGCAACACTTCACTGCTTGAGAGCAAAACAGAAGCCCAAATGGCCAACAACTGCACCAAGGGGTTGGTATGTAACAAAAAGCAAGAAAATGACAGAGTAGTGAACTGCAGAGCCTCTCTCATTACTGCTACAGTTTTAGCATTGATTTTATTTTTTAATGGCACACTTCACTCATGCTCTCGCTGTCATGCCAATATTATAAATGTAACAGCAAAGGGAGGCCTAGGCCTCCTGGGAAGCATCTCTTTTAAAGGAAAGCTCAAAGGACAAACCAAATCTATTGCATTTGACCCTCGGGATGGATGGAGTGTAAAGTCTTTATGGAACCCCAAGGAGTCAAATAGCATTGCAGACATCCAGGCATCTGTCATAATCTTCTCATAACTTGCAAAGTGCATGAGGATCCATTTGTAAAGTGCCATGTGGCACACCCGTTATTTAGTCCCAAACATTTTATAAATTCATAAGATAAAGGCTATACAGTTGTTTTGGAAACAGGTTTTTACACTTTTCATCCTATTCCCCATCCAAGCTTGATTTGAAATCCTACATGACAGAGTTTAGGTTTTATAAAAGGGAAAAAAATCTTACAGTCATTCTCATAACCACATTTCAAATGTTGACTGTATTAACATTGTAGCTGCAACAGCTCCATGATCTACAACTCTGAGTGGTCCAGCCTCCCGTTATCAAAACACAAATTAACCTAAACAAACCCGCTGGCAGGTTGCTCACGTGCTGCATCACACCAACTCCTTTCTAATCAGGAGACAAGGCAGGCTCCAGGTATGTGTTGTGTTGCATTGCATTCCCAGCTGATACAGTGCTTACCTGTCTCTAATAAAGTATATCAGGAATAAAAAAAACATCTGCTTCCCAATAAACCAAAGTTATTCAAGCATTCACTTGTGCTGTATGTAAAGTCGTCCCAAAAACTTGAAAATCACCAAACTTGAAATCATCAGGCTCCTTTTCACCACACACTAAAATGGCAAAAAGCACAGTAAATACTCCCTTTGGGGACAAACACCCAGACTTTCACATGGATCATAGTCTTCTTCTTAAAAGGGAGTTAGGATCTACAACTTTTGCAGTGACAGCATCACACATCTCTACACCAATATGCTTCCAGAAGTGATTTTAAAGCAAAGAAATAAGTGGTTCTTTCTCCTATTACTGCACTGCAGCAAAGCAATATGGCAGCTGTTTAATAGCACATAACAAAATTGCAGGACTGCTCACAAAAGGAAAAATAAACTTCAGGAGTGGGGGATTTAAGTAGTTAGAATGCAATTACCTAAATTGAAATTTGGTGGTTAATGACCTCGTGCTTTAAAAAATTGCTACACAGTCCTTAACTATCAGAACTTCCATTTTAAATCTCGTTGACAGTACTTCCATAACAGTGATCATGAAGCTCTAGCCTAGTAAAAAATTCCTCAAGAAGATTAATAGGCATTTAATTATTGCCCCATCTTTTTGCTGAATCTTCATGAAAGGCCAGGTGTTGACCCATGACAGTGACTCACCCTGCCCCTGCTTAGCTTAAGCACACTGGAGACCCAATAGCTCCATATAACAAGGATGAAAAGCAGGTAAGCATATCAATCCCTAGAAGGCATGATTTGATTTTCACAGAAGCGTCTTCTATGAAGGGTCTGATTCCCCAGCCAGGGAGGAGGCCACAGCGAGGCATCTGCCACCAGGCCATGCAAATGTATCCTTTCTACGGTGCTTTTAAAAAAAAGTGTGATGCCAAGAGCATGTGATTACGTGTAAAAAGCCTTCAGGGTGCAGAAAGAACCCCTCATTTCAGAAAAAAAAAAAAACTTATGTGAACTGCTTATTGTGTGATCCATTGAAAAAGAGGAGCACAAGGTGTTGAAGGGAAATCAGAGGAGGGGCTGAATCCTCACCTCTCAGTCTCCACTAGTCATGTAATCTCCCAGCTTCACACAGCTGAGCTGAAGCCTCAGGTTTGATATAACCCTTCCAAAAGGATTCCAGCTGCCCCACCATTGCCCTTCACTCCCTGGTGTCTCCTGTAGCCACGTGCAAGGCCTTCAGCAGGTGACTGGATGAGGCTTTTTCCTTCTTTGTATAGTTTCTAATAAGAAAAAGTCCTTTTCTGAGTCAAAGAGCATACTTGTCTGCAGATTAGGACAAAAGTAACATTTAAAAACTAAAATAGCCCAATTTCTTGAGTAATAGTTCCAGCAAATTAAAGCCAACTCCTCGCAATACACCAAATTGGAGGGATTATTATGAGTGACTTTTTAGCCAGAAATAAGGACAGGCTCTTGTCTTCTGCCACCACAACCTCCTTCCCCCATCCAAAAACAAGTCTTCATCCCAAACTCAAGCTGTTATTCTTCTTCCACTTCCCAAATCTAGTCTTTTATCGTGACACCAACATCTCGTGCTTTACTCTGAGTCCTGCTCTACCACATGCTGGGACAATATTCCCAGGACGTAATAATTAGCACAGGCACATAGCGATAGAAAAGCAATGCATAATTCAATACAAAGTTTTAAAATTTTATAGAGCAGCCAGTAGAAAGGAAAGCAGAATATCTAAATCTCCAGTGTGTTCTCAGCCATAACCTGTGTTTGAGACTGCAACACCTCTTCAGTGGCTTTTGAACTTTAAGACAAGAGCTCAGAGCTCAAACACAAACCTTAACCTACACTTGAAATTAAAACAAATCTCATCCATTTAAGGTCAGCTGTTACTGCTGACACTACCTCAAGTCTTCACCCGGGGTTTGGCTCTTAAAGCTGAAAATACTCTTGGGAACATTTTGCTAGTCTCTACTGTATGCCCAGACACTCAGATTTAATCTAGAAGCCTGTACATCAACACTGAGCATCCTTATAGGTAATACCCACCTAACTAGCAACTAAGAAACTTCCCAGTAGGAAGTGCTGTCACTTGAAATTTCCAGCTAGAAAAATGCTCACATAAAATTTCAGACCAACCTCTCTGACGACTCATCGTCTTCTCCATTTCCTCCACACCATCAATGATCCCACAGTTCAAAAAACACCAGCTCAAAAACACCTGGAGCCCACCTCGCAGGCTGCAGCCAATGAGCTGTACAAGTGGCCATCGTTTGCACTGATGGGCTGCAGGGCCCCTCCTGCCATCAAGGCACTGAGTGTGAATGATAACACATGAGCGTGTGATTGCTGACCATGGAAAGGAGGACGTGCTTATGTCCCAGAGATCTCTCCCAGGGTGTGTGGAGCACAGCATCAAACTCTCCCATTCGTTCCTGGCCAGACATCACAACAAGACCCGTGCAGGACAGTGACATGTGCTAAATGGAAAGGCAAGGGGTCACCTAGGTACCCCTGCAATCAGGGCACAGAGGCAGTGGTGGTTCCCTCACTAAGGGCAAGGTGAGCTCTCACTAAAGCCTGTATTCTCAGACACTTCCACCATTCATGGCAGTCTGAAAAGCTCCTGGGTTAGCAAATCCTGCTCTGTCCCAGGCGAAAAGGGAGCTGGGAAGGGGAAGAACAGGCCTTTCTAATATACCTCTCCTCACAGCTCCACTCTGCCCCCACCCAGTCCCTATGCCTGGGACTGTCAGCAGCTCTTTCTGAAGTCCCTTCTTTCATAATCAATTTCCTTTGATCACACACTGAAACAGCAGAGGTTCTGTTTAAACACAAGCAATGAACAAAGAAGGTCATTAAATATGTAATAAAAGTTATTCCTTACCTGCAAGGCACCCCAGAAGGGCAGGATGAGGGAAGGATGGGGCGGGAGGGAGCCAGAGGCGGGGAGGGAGAAGGGGCAGCTCAGAAAGGATATGGGTTGCACACCATTTTGATGCACCAGCTTCGTGGGCTGGTGGTCTGCTTCAAGCAGAAGAAGACAACTGGGGCTAAGTCTGGGTAGGGGACATCAGGATCCGGAGGGGAGGTGACATCTTCATCCTCACCCAGCTCCAGGGAGGACAGTGGCTGCTCCGGTGGTGTTTGTTGCTCCGAGATCCCCAGATCCACAGGCTCCAGTGGGCAGATGGCAGAAGTATGAGGGGGCTGTGGGCCTGCAGGCCAGGTGGAGGGAGGCTGGGGAACGTACTCTGCCATGCCAGCCACAAGTGAGAGCCCCTGGAGAGGAGGCAAGAAAGAGAAATTAAATCCCACAAGGAATCAGCAGCTAAAGCACAGCACAGCTGTGTTCTTCTAGCAAGTCCGGAGCAGGGGAGAGCTGCAGGACTGATTGCTCTGACAATTGATAAACCACGTTCACACTTGGTGCTGAAGCAATTTTAAGCTCTTTTCTGCCAGTCAATCTCTCCACCAAGACTCCTCTGGCTACTCCTCTCCATCACCATTTAAACCGTCCCTGTAGTCCCTGGGACACCCTGTCACAGTGCTGCACCCTCTCAGGGGATGGTGCAAAGCTCTTTTGGAGGCAGCCTGAGCACCACAAGAGAGCACAGTCTTTTGAACAGCACAGGCCCATCCTGACACAACAGAGCCACCCTGCCCTTGCAGCCCTTGTCAGGGTCCTGCCAGCTCCAGGTTCAGCGTTGCTGCCCCAGCTCTCCCACCCAAGGGCACTCTGGGCTGGCCCTGTGTCACACCGTGGCACAGGCTCCCTCAGACTGGCACTGACAAATGCATGTCAAACCCATACACAACAGCCACTCATTCAAACAGGGAGCTGTAACACAAGCCAGGAGTGGGATTAAACATTAAGCACCTTTTACTGGAGCTTGTTGAGCTCTCCTGTGCTGGGGCAGTGGAAACACTATGAACACGGGCTGCAAAAGTTATTCCACTAAACAGAATGGTCAGAGAGCATGGGTGGGCATGAGAAGAGCAGGTCTCAAGCTCACTGGCAGCCTGTGCTGGTTTTGGCTGGGGAATGGTTAATTTTCTCCATAGTAGCTGGAGTAGGGCTGTATTTTGGATTTGTACTGGAAACGTTGCTAATACAGATGATTTAGTTACTGCTGAGCAGCATCAAGGCATTTTCTGTTTCTCACATCACCCCACCAGTGAGTTGGCTGGGGGTGCACAAGAAGCTGGGAGGGTTCACAGCCAGGACAGCTGACCCCAACTGACCCAAGAGATATTCCATATCATATGATGTCATGCTCAGCACATAAAGCTGGGGGAAGAAGGAAGAAAGGGGGACATTCAGAGTGATAGAGTTTGCATGATGAAGTCCTGCTTTCCTGGAGACAGCTGAACACCTGCCTGTCCATGGGAAGTGGTGAATAAATTCCTTTTTTTGCTTTACTTGAGTGCACATCTTTTGCTTTACATATCAAACTGCCTTTATCTCACTTTTCTGCCTTTTTCTCCCTTTTACTCTTTTGATTCTCCTCCCATCCCTGATGGAGGGTAGTGAGCAAGTAGCTGTGTGTGGCTTAGCTGCCAGCTGGAGTTAAACCATAACATTCCTGCACACTGCAGAGCACCAAACTTCTGCTAAAAAACATCTCTTTGCTGCCTGGGTGCTGTCCATTCAAAAGCAGAGTGGATGTGCCTTGTCAAAGTGAGAGGAATGAAATAAACTGCAAGGCTTGGCTTTGGAGGGGTGCTGCACAGACACTCTTAGGAAAGAGAGCTTGGCCAAGGACTTCCATTTTCTTCCCTTCACCCTGTTGGCATGTTCAACCATCTGGAGTGCCTATGCTGAGAGTACAGTTTTAAAAGGTGCACAAGAGCCCTCAGACACACTGCAATATAGAAAGGGACAATCAGCAGCAAGAAAGGATGTGTCTGTCCATGGCACAGACCTCATCTCCTCGTATACTGGCCATAGGTTATCCTCCCTGGCACTTGTCTCAGTTCTCTGCACTTTAGGCTCATAAAGCCTGTGCACACCTCTGTTGACACTGCTCTGCCTTGGCAGTGCACCCTTGACATTTCAGCTTGTGACCCTTTAGATGCTCACACTGCTGGATCCATGATCTCCAATGCTCTCCACACCACTCCTCTGTCAGGTGCTTGCCAGCCACTCCACCTTAGGTTGCACTGCCTCATCATTCCCAGATGAGACCCTGAAACCTCTGCCTACCCATCCTGTTTTCTCAGCCTCCTGCTTCCAACACACACTTTGATCCAAAGCTTTGCTTGTTCTTCGAGGCTTGGTATTTGTCAGAATAAAGAGCAGCAAGTGCAGGGGTTTAGAAAGCAGACACAATGTCCCTTAGGGGATAGCAGAGAGACTCTTCGAATTCATTATCCCAAAGGCCTGCAGCTATTGGAAAGAACAGATACAATATCTCCTGACCGGCTTTGGGATGCTGTTCATAATTTTTTAAGCCCTGTGAAAATATTGCCAGTGCATCCTTCTCACCATCTAACACCGCTGTTTTCAAAAAAACTTTCAGCAGATTTTTTACTCTGGTCACCCATGCAACTACTTGTACCACCTTTTCCATTCCCTATTCCCACCAGCTCCCCATTGCCTGCTCTGAGCTGGCTCCCTTGCAGGCTATTAACATGTGGTGGCTGAGCCCAGCTTCCCTCCCATTACGGCACAGAGGAGAAAGATTAGCAGAGACAGCCAGGAGGAATTACTTATTATGGTGCTCAGAGCATGCACACTGGTGAGGGCATGACAGTTCCAAACTGCAGCGTACAAAGCTTCATAATTACCAGTACAACTGAGAAAAGGAATAGGAGAAACAACCCCATCAGCATTTCCCTGCTTTCCCTTCTGCAAGCATCCAGGGCCTCTTCTCCATCTCACCACTACTAGATGCAGCTGGGACTTTGGGATGCTGCTCTGCCCACGTGAAACACACATGCACAAACTGGGTAGTGTCTATATCACAGACAGTTCATCACTCTAATTTGTGCAGCTCAGATTGACTCATTAGGGCTCATATGGACACAGGGCCAGGTGAATCCCTTTGGAAGTCCTGAAGCTAAATACAAGCCTTGAATGACAGCTGCCCCACTGGAGATGTGAGTAATACCCGTTACCTTCCTGAGATTAAATCCTATTCTGCCTCCCAAGGCTGTGATCACAATGTATTTCCTACATTAAGCAGGATTAATATTCTGTGTCAAAAGAGAGAGAGGGGAAAACCAAGCAGTGGGGCACTTCCGAGCTCTTCACACAGTCAGTCCTCCCATCTCAACTTCAAAGAAGAGTAGAGTGGTTTTCCTGCCAGAGACTGGTCCAGGGTTCTCTCCACTACCATTTCAGTTGTGGAGGCTGGAATCAGCTATTTCCCCTATTTTGGTCAGGTTGCAAGTCATGCAATGCTGCTATTTTCTCTGGGATTGCTATCACTGGCCTTTCCATGATGTAGCATTGCTCTGTACCTTGGTTGGAGTCAGCCTGCTATAGTATTTCAACCCAGGGGAGCCCTGTTTAAATCAAAATGAGGAATGAGTTTGGCAAACGCATGTATCTGCATACACAGAAAAATGTGCATCAATGGAGAGGGTTCCTACCCAGACAGAAGACAGTTATAGTAAGACTCAACAGAATTATAAATCTCCAGAACTTGCCTTTGGGATGCCTCTAACCTCCCCTTTGTTCAAGCACAGCTTACTGTGACAAGGGCAATACAAGAGGACAAGGATACAAGAGGATGGTTATGGGGTGGCCAGATGCATGTTCTTCTTACCCAGCCTTTTGCTCAGGCAAGCCTAACCCCAACTGGTGCTGCAGGCCAGACCCATCAGAAAAAATCAAATCCTTCCCACCCTGGACTCTTCTGGCCAAATGTCCCCCAAATACACAAAAACATTCCACTGCAAAAGTCACATACCGCTGGAGAAGTGATGCTACACCAGCTGCACTTCCCTCCCAGGGGAAGGGAAGTTATTTGTGGGCTGGCAGCTCCTCCTGCTTCTCTCCCTGCACAGCCTGTGCCAAACCCTTCTGTGGAGCCAGGTCTTAAGACTGCACCGTCCATGCCCAAGGAGCATTTAAACCCACTACCACCATCCTGAGCTGAGCACCCACCGGTGCTGCATCCGGCACACACACCTGCCCTGGACACGTGTGCTGGCAGGGACCTCACTGCCTTGGCAAGCACAGGAGAAGCTGACAGCCTCTGGCTCAACCCTTCCCCAAGAGCACCTGGTCCTGCCAGACTACTGAGGAGGAAGGGAGAAGGATGCTCTAAAACAGCAAGAGAAGTTGTGGACTTAATGAGAAGTGGAAATTGATTAGGAATAAAAGGAGGAAATATCACGATGCAGGAGAAGCGCTACCAATTAGGGGTGTCTGTCCAAAAAGGCCGATGTCACCTCCTGGCACGCATTGCAGAGGTCTCTGCTCAGACACACTCCCCCCTTAGGGCTGCAGCCGGCATCCCAGGGCTGTCAGTGCCATGACCTGCCATGAGTGAGCCAGCCCAAGGTGTCCTGCAGGCACCACACTCCAGCCAAAGCAGCTTCCCAGCTCCTCACTGCCCCCTTGGCAGAGGGGCCGACAGGGGCCATGGGTGAGGGAGGGCTGATGGGGCTTTACAAGGCTCATGCAGGCCTTTCTGGGCTATTGCAGCTTGACAGTGAAAGGGCCTTTTGCAGCCAGCCAGGAGAGGGAAATACCAGAGAGAGGTCCCCAGAGCACTATCCCAGTGCTGGAGGGGATCCACCCAGAGTCCAATGGGATGACAACTCTGCTCTCATATGGGACCATCCTCAGAGCTCCCTACCATCATCCCTAACCATAATATCCCTTGCCAGCCCACACTGCCTCGGAGCTGTTCCTTCCTGCCTGCACACTGCTCACACAGACAACACTGGGGTCCACATCAAAACTGAAAGTGCAGAGTATATTTCCTCTGAGAGCAGCTCAATGTACACACAGCATCTCCCATTCTGAGGGCACACAAGTCCTTTCCAGACCATCCATCACCATCAGTCACCTGTTACTCAGAAGCAGCAGGAAGCACAGCAGCCATTCTGCCCTGCTAACACCCTTGCAGAAGAGGGACAAAAATGACAACCTCCAGCTGGCGTTGCAGGGGAGAGCAAGCTGGTCCCATCAGCTGAAGCAACACTTGAGGCACACATATATATTTATTTATCATCTCCAAACATCCATCCGAAAGCTGACAAGCATCTGGGGGCACGGCTTTTGCAGCCAGCTTCATACAGGCCCAGACTTATTTAAGGAGGTCTCTGGCTGTGTGGCATATTTAGGAATGCATGTGGGTGACCCCGTTCGGCAGCTGCGTGAGCCTCCCGGGGTGCTCTGCCGAACGTGGCGGTGAGCCCGCGTTTGTTTGTTGCTATAACTGGCAAGCATTACCTTTGATGCGTGTGTCTGGCTGCAGGGATGTGTTAGTCATACAGGTTTCACATTTGGAGCGTTTGTCGTGGTACAATATAATTAGTGGTACCCGGCTCCCTCTGTGGTTGTGTTCATCTGGCACTGGCATGTCTCTCTGCCTGTTCGTGGACAGCACCTGCTCTCGTCTGCTTGTGTGTGCAGGGAGTCGTATGAGTGCCAGTAAGGAACAGGGTCACTTTTATTAGCACTTAATTTGAAACAGGAGCTGTTACATCTCCATCGTCTCGGCACCTCCAAATGCAATGGGACGTGGCAGAAACTCAGCAGGGAGTGCTCCAAATGGTGCCCGAATCCACTGCTCGCAGATGCTGGTGTGCCCGCACACCCATGAAGCACAACATCGATGGTCTGCACCAGAGCCAAGGTCTCTCAGCTTCCCTGCCCTGGTCAAATGCCCACGACCTGTTGCCATTTCAGCTGCATGCTGATTGATTGCTGTGCCTCCTCTCCACACATGGTATTATCCTCTGCTAGATTTGCTCGAGCACTTGACAGCCTCATCCTTTTCACCCTGGTGATTTTGCACCCCTCCTCCTGTTCAGGACAAGAGGAGCAGAAGAAATTTCTGCCTCCCACTGAGCAGGGGAAGGAGCAGTCCAGCCAGCACAGGACAAAATAAGCAAATTGTCTCTCCTGAAGCCTAACCAATACCCTGCCTTCAACCTGTACTGCAGGCAGCACTCCGCCTGAAGAGCAAGGCCTGATCTCCTGGAGACTCCCACCCTGATCATCAGTCAATGTCCACTGTATCACTTTCCTGTCGTGTGGCTGGGATAGCCCCATCCTGTCCATGCCTCTGGTCCCTGGCCCTGGCACAGCAAAGTGGGGACCTGCTTCGGTTGTTAAGAAGCCCTAGGCCAAGCCAAAGGAGATGTTATGGAGACCAGTAAAAATATTGCTGGAGAGATGGAGAAAAAGTAAACAACAGGAGAAGAAAAGGCATAGGAGTAATACAGTCACTTCGGGTGTAGGAGGTCCAGAAGAGAAAGAAGGTTCCCATTGGAAAATCAGCCTTAACTATGTGGAGTGTTTGAGATCCAGAGGTGAGTGCTACTGAAGACCCTAACCTCATCCCACTGCTTCCCAGAGAATATGCATACTTGTTTTCAACAAAACATTTTCGTTTTTGCTGTTCCAAACAAACAGACAGCAGGTCTCTTTCTGGGCATGACTCCATACTGTAACAGACCCATCTGTGCGAAGACTCTGCCCCAGAGTCAGCGTTTTCCCTTTCAAACCTGCCCAGCTCTCTCCCTGCGCGCTGCTTTGGTCTGCACAGCTCGCAGTGATTCCTCCTCCTCGCGCACACAGACATCTTTCACGTGAGAGCATTCCTGTCATGTCCTCTCACTTAAACCACCGCTTAGCCAAGCCACACATCTTTAGCACTTAATCCTTGCTCATAAATTAATCTCCTGAGCCCCGTGGTCGTTCCGTGCGGATCTCACTGAACGCCGCCTCTCGCCTGGCAGCGCTCTGCCGATAATGATGCGCCAAGTTCCGCCTTCCCTCAGGGCCGGGCTGCCGGCCTGATGGCTCTTGCTGGCCCTGCCACGCTGCGAGTCCACGTCTGATGTGCCATCTACCGCCGCACCTCGGTCGTGTGGCCTGGGCCGTCCCTGCTTTGCCCCTCACCACGTCCTCAGACCCTATGTTGCAGATTATTGATTGCCCCCAGACGCATTAGCTTGCATTTTTCCAAAGATTAATCTCATTAAGTTATTTTCTGCCCATCTTTCTGACCTCACTTGTTCCCTTTGTATTATTTTGCTGCATCCCCACTGGCAGGCATAAACCTGGTTTATCATCATCCAGGGAAGTCATCAGTGTGCTGTTTACTCTCTCCTCCAGGTCAGCAATGCACGTGGCAACTAAAATAGTCAGATGAGGATGATGAAGAGGAAGGTAGTGGTGTCATAGGCTACTGGCAATGATGGCTTTGAGGCCATCCTCACACTCTTAGCCCTTGAGCCAGAAAATGAAGTGCTAGCAGGAAAGACAAAATGTGCAAATACCTCAACTGTGCCTTGCAGAGAAACCCACGCTGGGAGAACAGAGCTTCAGCTCCTGCCCACCACAAGGACAGATGCCCAGCGCTGCAGCTTCCAGCATTGCACCTGTACAAGTGGATGGAAAAGGGCAGCCTGGGGCTGCTCCCACACAGGCTAAGCCAACAGTGAGAAGCTCTGCTGTCCTTCCTGGATCAACCTCTCTGCCCTTTTTGTCTCGATCTCAGTGCCCAGCCCAACCCAGTGTCCCTTCAGGACTTGTTGTAGTGAGCGGGAGTAGGAAAGCAGCAGCATACAACGAGTGGGGACACCCCAGGAGACTCCCTGCTCCCTGTCACAGCACAGCTCTGAATGCAACCTCCCACTTCTGCACAAGCGTCCTCACCCCACCTCCAGACTTTTTCCCAACCCACTGTCACCACTCACATCTGGAGAGGAGGTTCCCTGGGGTGAAAATGGAAATAGGGAGGTGGAGACATCTGAAGGGAAGGAGAACATCTAAAGGGAACACAATATGAAGAGCTTTGGGGAGCATCAAGAGTTACATCTACAACCTCTCTCCTCCCTAAAAATTACTGCTCCCCCTCAATCCCTCCAAAGGAGATAATCTGCATAAACACAGCTACGCATTTGGAGCAAACCAACTCTTGGCAAAAACAAAAACAGGAAGGGAGCTGAAGCTATGTGGAGTGTGATGATGCCCCAGGCTCTGCCTCTAGAAAGGAGAGAGAATATGGGAAATAAATGTAGCTATGAAGATGGGAATCTTCTGGAAGCAGAGAAGAGACAGTGTTGCTAGCTCTTCTGCAAAGGCCTACAGGCTGTTCAATCTCAGGTCAGTAGATGGACCAGGACCTTGTGATGGTTCCCCTGCATCCCACATGATTTGGTTACTGACACTGCTACTCATTTACATAAGCTTAAAAGTCCCCTTCTCTCCCTGCTGTCACAGAGGAAAAAAATCAAAGCCAGGACAATTGCTTGAATAGTGATCACTGAAAAGCGGCAAAGACACCAATGCAAGCATATCTGACCACAGACCTGGAATGGACCCCTACAGTCCAAGCCAAATCCTTGTAACCTTGCCAGAAAACCCAGCCTGAAAGAGTCCATAACGAGTTACTCTGCCCCTTCTGCCAAACTCAGAGTGGGTTTAAAGGTAAAATAAAGGGGGAAAAAATGCCCAAGGAAGACAAGCAATTGAGGGCATCACCACTGCCAAAAGTCTCCACTCAGAGAGGAGATGAAAGATGATGCTGGGCACACTGCATGCTTGTATACAGGTGCACACATTTGCAAACACACACGTGCAGCAGCAGAAACAGGATCCCATCCACTCCTGACAGTCTGACTGCAGGAAAATCTATTCCTAACCTCTGTCCTGGAAAGCAACTAAATGGAGCCTGTCAGCCAGACACACTAAGCCAACACCTGAGAAATATTTAACACCGCTAACCCCACCTGTGCTCTCTATACAGCGCTGTTTTCGTAGCCACGGCCAAACTGACATTTCAGAGAAAGGAAATATAAACCTTCCTTACCCTCTGCCCCCCCATCCCAGTGGTCACACCAGACAAACAATTTCAGCAGTCACATCACAGCAGCAAAATCCCTGGCACTTGTCACTTCACCAGCTACCAACAGCACAGGTCAGCAGCTCCTCTCCATCCTGTTCAACCCCACGGCCATAACCCCAAATCCAGCAGTTTCACAAGGATATGCCCTTTGCTTGCCCTCCAGGGATTCCCCCATGGAGCTTTACATGAAGGCACAACGGAGCAGGTGCCCATGCTGCAGATGATGGTTATGTCAGAAGCAGAGACCAGCTGCCCTTGGCATTGTTTTTTTTTTAATACACACACATTTGATAAGAGGGTAACAACCTCTGCTTTCGAAGGAGCCCTTCCTGCCTTGATCACACAGAGGTAGGGCTTCTGCACTGCATTCTGCAGGTGCTGGGAAGCACCAGCTTTTGCAGAAAACACCAACAAGCAGCATTCCACACCAGGAGCCCACAGCGTGTCCACTCACCCACAGGCAGCAAGGACTGCTGTGAACCTGCAAAGCCCCTGATGACTGAGCCTGGCTTAGCCCAGAGACCACCTCCCTCCTGCGCCACCACAGCAGCACACACCTTCAGTTCGAGGCAAGAGAGAAGGCATTTTCTGACATCTTCTCGTTGCAATTAGTCCCTGATACACTGGGCTGATTGCTCTTCAGGGCACACTGCGGTGCTTCAAACACCGGGGCCTGACAAGTACCGGGAGAGCGAGTTTATTACGAAGTTACTGGGTTGATTTATGCAATTTGAGTTATGATTAGAGGGCTTAAATAAATTTTGTATCAGTATAAGACAGTTTTCAAACCACTATGTGATTTCTAAGAGCTTCAAGGTATGCACTTCAGACACAGATGAATAAACTAAGTAAGCTGCCTATATTAGGCCATTATAAACAACGATGCACCTCTGCATAACTGAGAAGAAATCTTTACTTTCCAAAAGCAGTTTGAGGTCTTACAGATCTTGAACACCCTTAAAATCAGCCCTACATTATCTCATCTAATAAAATTTTAAAAACACAACTAAGAAATGGTACTACATGATCTTGTAGATCCACCTGTACCACTCGATTTCTGAACCCAGCGATGGACTCAGAGGTTTCAGTAAGGCTCTGGGAAACTGCAGAAATTCACCTGCTTGCTGGAATGTGCAGGATTGGGACTTTGATTTAGTAGAAGATAGATTTTATTTTAAATCTGTGCCCCGCTCTTTTAAAGGTTCCTAACACTGTGTGTGCTTTTCATGAGTTTCCAGCTGTAGACACTTGTTCTCTTTGAGAAAAATGAATAAAAATTAGTTTCAACTTTTCTTTTTTCCCTAGGAAAAAAGCTGACCAAGCATGTGGCTTCTTTGCAGCGCAGCCTGGAATTGCAGGCTTTTCCCAGAATTTGAGGTGGCCAGGGCTCAGCATAAGCCACCCTGGTGTGGGCCATCCTCCTGGTGTGCCTTGCTAGGGATGGGACAGGGCAGGGCTCTAACATTAACCAGGGCTGTAGGATGGCACCATGTCCCACTAGGCATGGACACATGGGTTCTCCAAAACTGGCTCAGGCAGCAGAGATGCAGCCAGGTGTGATGTGGGTTGGTGGAAGCAGAGAAGGAAGCAAGCAAGCCAGCCCAGGACCAGAGGAGATGCCAGAGCTGCAGCCTGGGGCACAGGTGCATTATTGGCACTTTGAGGATGCTCAGGACTGGACCAGCAAGGAAGGTGCTGCTCTTGGTGGGGATAAGAGTGAGGACACAGGAAAGCTCACCCCGCATTGCAGGTGCACTGTGACAGACCCCAGGAAGCCCGGCTGGTCTCCTCATGTCCCAGCCAAGGCCACTCTGCCTACCCAGAAACATCCACAGGCAAGCCCTGAGCTCCTTGTGAGACAGCATCCCCCTCACATGATGCTTCCCCTCACTCCCTTGATGGCTGTGGATGCACTGGCCCTGCATCAGCCAGATCCACTGCCTGAAAACACTCCCGAGGCAGCAACAAGGGGAGATTTTGAAAGATAAAACATGAGACAAGTTGGCATAACCCCCTTTATAATAGGCACTGTCAGATTGATCCAGGCTTCACAAGGCAAACCCCTTAGATGTGGCAGATCAAAGCTTCTTCTTTGTCCCCCTGACTCTCCTCTGGTATATTCACTACCAGATCTCCTGGCAAGGCACGTGTGCATCTTCTGGTGCATCGAGGTGGCCAGTGTTTAGACACAGCTTGCCAGTGAGATCTGCAGGAAAGCTGCTTTTCCCCACCTTCCTGCTGCAGTCAGGGCCAAGGCTTTCCCAAACAGGTACTGCACCCTTGCCCAGCCTGCCTGGTGCAAACACCCTGCCAGTGGGCAGGGAATCCAGTTCGATGCCCAGACTCCATCCCTGCCTGCCTCCCAACTTGCCTGGGAGAGGATCGTGGCCCTAGACCTGCACTGACAGACATGCACTGCTGCCCTTCTGAGGAAGCTCACATCCAATGCCAGTGCCATGAAACTGTTACATTATTTAATGGAGAGAGGAATAAATGCTCTCAGACCCTCACAGGCAGCGGGCAGCTGCCTCCTGCCTGAGGCTGTGTGCCTGCCCAGACCTGAGGCATGGGGCAGTGCTGGCTGGGGCAGAGATGTTCAGATGTCCTTAAAATATAAAAGGGAAGGGGGGCAGAAACGGGACTCTTGGATTCCCTTTGCAGTGCTCTGAATTAAAAGTTTCTTTGCAGGTAGGGTGTTGAGAAGATAATGTGCTTGAGGATTTCTTTCCACTGATAGAGAAGCTTACGAGTCAGAGTTAAAACACTGAGGGGTAAGCGAGGTGCAGGGTCAGCAGACCCCTTCCTTCTTTGAGACAATAAATCCTCAGTCACCAGCCCAAATTTAAGACCAGGAGCTCCGCAATAGCACACAGAAACAACTGACAATTAGCATAGCAGTCTTCTAAGCTATAGGGACACAGAACCAGTGGCAACCCCCAGATCAATGAGAAAAATGCTTCCTATTAGCAGAGAGAAAATGCACAAACAAGTTATGATTTTTGATGTTTATCATTTTTCTCTGCAATAATTTGTAGGGAAATTATACATATTTGGGTTTTTTTTCTTTCTGGCTTTTTATTTTTTTAAAGCCACTGGTACTTTTCACACAGCTGCTATTACCAAAAAGAAAAGGTAACCATCAAGAGGGTTACAAAAACCAGTGCTGGCAGAAAATATGCCTGATAATTGCCAGTCAACAATGCCTAACATTATTTCTGTTTCTCTTCTTTTTTAATTCTTCTGTTTCCACCCCCCTCCACCCCCTGACTCCAACCAACAGCTTCCAGTGATGTACAGAAGATGATGCATTTGCTATATTAAAGTACATCCTATTCCGTGTCCCTTTTCAGGATGTTGCACACACGATTGAAATGCAATAACAACCATAAACAAAACAAGAAAAGACAATTTATGAAACCTGAATCCAAGACCCAACTCTTGCTTTGGAAAAAAAAATTACCCCAAACCCAAGAAGACCCTAAACAGTGGGAAGGTTTTAAGAAAAGTTATATATTTACAAGTCTCAGGCAGTTACCTCTCCAGGGAGGAGATTTTGTAACCCTCCCTCTTTCCCACCATCCTTCCCCATCATAACAGAACAAACTAACCAGGGTTAAATTTGAAGTTCCTGGAATTGTTCACACTCCTTGTATCATTTATAGTCACGTATAAAGAGCTGCTGATTATCTGTGAGATACACATTCCCTGCTGCAATTGCTCATGGACATGAACTAGTGGACACACAGTTGCTCCCTTTCCACCACCACCACTGCCCAAAACACACACCAAAATCAATTATTGCTACTTGTTGGGTAAACAGAGGCAGCCTCACATACATGGGCACTGCACTCAGACATACACGTAGCACCGGACATGCACACAGAAACAACTTTCCTCTCTGGAAAGACAGAATTATTCACATTACAGACATGTCTACCCTCAGCTTTTACTTCTGCCAGAGAGGAAACAGGTATGAAACAAAACAGGAATGATGCAGGTACATGGGTGGGCACAAGTTTTCTATTAAAAGGACAGCAAAACCAAGCAAAACGAGACAGACACAAGGTTAGCCAGGTGTGCATGCGTCTCACCTACCTTTGCATGGAAAAGAAATCTCCAAGGGAGAAGTCTCCAAGTCAGAGAAGCAAAATAAAATAATAATGAAGATGCTTTGAAAAAATTCCCCCACCAAGAAAAAAAAAAAGGCCCCCCCACCTCCCCCCCTTGCACACAGGCACACTCACACGCAGACACACACACCTCGGTGCCCGGGGTGGGGAGAAGAGGAGAAAAAAAGATCAGGATCAGCTGAGTGATGGGGAGCAAAGGACCTGCCGGCGAGAAGCGGGGAGTTGTGTTAGATCCGTGCCTGCAAGGACTGAGCGTGTGCAGGAAGGAGATGGTTTAAAAGGAGAATACATGGTAAGAAATTGTGGCTGCTCAGGCTGGAGTCTGAAGCTCTGGAGTCAGAGCAAGCAAAAAGAGATTAAAAAAAGGACCTCTTCCTTCACGGGAGGGCTTGGGTGGGCTTTGCCTCTGTGTGTTTGTCCAGGCGGGTGGTGTTAAGAAGTGACAGAAGCTTCCTTCCAAAAAGACCAGAGAGAGGGTCAAAATAATTGCAGGACGCTGAGAGGTGATGGAGGTGTGGGTGGGGGCAAGGTTAGCTATTCCATGGTGGGAAAGTGAGGAGGAAGGGCTGGTGTGTGGTTTCAGTCTGTCTCGCTCTCTCTCTGTCTCATGGTATGTTCACCAACGGCTTATGGAGCGAACTGCACAGAGAGAGAGAGAGAATAACTGTACAGGCAGAGAGGGAGAGTGAAACACCGTCCTTACAGTGACACCAAATGTCTTTAGGGGAACCTACAGTTAGAGGCACGGAATGCAGGAATTCTTACAACACAGGAGGAAAGGAGGAAATCTCCTTGCACACCATCACACACCTGCATCCACGGTGGGGTCTCGGGACAGCTGATTTGTCCCTGCCTTCAGCCCACTCATCCTTGCTTTTCTGGTGGACACTGGCTTCAGCATGCCTGCCTTTCCTTGAACTTTTAAGGATGCATCCCTCCACAGGTCACAGATCAAGCAGGTTAGAGGATTATCATTTGGGAAGAGTTAAAAAAACAAACAAGCAAGCCTTCCCCAAAAGTCCTTCCCTCAAAACCAATCCCTCCTCTCCACCCCATCCTACTCCCAGATCTGTTACTGGAACTCAGGGGGTGGGAACAACTCTCTGCAAATTAGTTTCCCGTGGCACTTTGTGAAGCCAGGGGGAAATGAGAGGGATGGATAACGTGCAGGAATCCCACCTTCCAGTGGCTAGAACAGAGTACGGCCTCCCCGAGCCTTATCCAATGGAGGGCCAGCGCAGCCATCTGCCCCCACTGGTCCCATTCTGTGGCTGAGCAGCCCTACCCCATGTCAGCACAGGCCCCTCATTCTTGAAGCATCAACCTTCAGTTTTCTTACTGGCGATCCCAAGTCAGCTCAGGGAAAGAGACATTACATGAAGCCATCACAGTCCTCAAGGCTTTTCATGGGTTTTTCCTGTTCAGTCCAATAAAACCCCACATAGAGACATTCTTGCTTCTACCACGGGCATATATTGTAAATAAGAAGCTAAAAAAAAAGCCCAGTTGCCAGCTAGGGTACGATACAACATACACTGCAGCCCAGAAGCTCCTCTGCTTCCTTGCAGGGTTCCACAAAGCCTCTCCAAACCTTCCTCACCAAGACGACGTCCACTCCAACTGTCACAGACTTTGCAGTGCACGGGTAGGATAGCTGGGTTGGGGTAATTAACACAGCTAAACTAAAAATGGCTGGGAAACCAAGCACTTCCATCATACTGAGAAACAGGCCCTCGGACGTTAACTCTCCACAGGAAGGCAATGGAGCAAGCCCACCTTCTGGTAAAGTCAGGACCACTCTGGTCTTACCTCAAGGTAGCTCACATGTGTTCACCGCCGAGCATGGAAAACACCCTGTAAATATCCTCTCCTCTGCCATTCATCTCCCTGTGGCTCGGTTTTGCTGGGCCAGGGACTTGAGGCAGAGGTCAAGGAGCCTCTAGCCACTTATATCACATAAGCCAGGCTCCTTGGAGCTTGAGCAACGTGCTTGGCACCATCACTGTCTCTCACGAGGCCCTTAAAAGTCTTTTGAACAAAGACAATGCCCGCTGTTCACTTTTAACATGACACTTCTGTGTTTTATAAAGTGTCTAATCTTGTTACCTCTCCTGAAAGGCAAACTCAGCCCTCAGAGGATCCTCAGGCTGCTCCAGAAGTGCTAAAAAAGGAAAGAGAGCAGTGTTAGAAACAACGGGAATGTTGTGAGCATCAAAAGTTACCTGATTAACAGCTTCCATGAAAAACAGCTCTTCCTCGGACAAGTCCAGCCTGTCTTTTTTCATAGCTTCTGACCAGGGTTGCAGTTCCATGGTGTACCCATGCATCTTCCACAAGGTGGAAAGAGATTTTATTCCAGGATAATAATTTTCTGTGGTGGTCGGACCTCTCCCTGCCCAGGGTCAGAGCCTGTTTTTATGGGAGCTGTGCAAGACAATATCTCTGGTCCCCTTCAACCCCAAAGATGGTTTTGGTTACCCTGAGTTCATTGTCCTGCATGAACTGGAAGGCTCCCATCAGGAGCAGGGAGCTCATCCACAACAGGAAGCTCTTGAAAGGGAAGGATTTTGTGACATACCAACCTTGCCTTCTCAGTGTGATGGGGATGTGGTGCTGGGCACAATCCCAGACCCACAGAGGAGTTTGGGGTGATACCAGAACTGTGTAGGTGTCTCACAAGCTGGCTGAGGCAGATGCCCAAAGAGATCTCAAGAAAATCTCTCTAAATAATCAGGTGTCAGTCTACTCCCTCCTCAAACAATTCTGGGCAGTCCCCTAAGAGATTTACTGCTCCCTCAGGGCCCCACTAGCACCACACAGCAAGCAGGCAGCAATCACAGGCACTCACATTCCACGTACCCACCTACCTACATGTGCCTTCCCCATTCCTGCAAACAGAGGAGGGGCTGGCTGACCTTCTAGTCCCCTCTGCTAGCTGGTCCATCCTGTGCTGCCAAGGTTAATCTCCTTGGCTTCTTCCTCACCAGCCACGAGACACTCGGCACTCCCTCTCCTCATAAAAATCATCTGTTATTCCTTCCCGAGAAATAGAAGGGCTTCAATTCTGTCCCCGAAATGATGAATCTGAGCATTATATGATTTCAGATGCCTGTAATTCACCAACAAGCCCCTTCAGGGGGAACAGGGAAAAATGCAATTGAATTTATTCATGCATGAATATCAAATGAGAAGAAGAGAATGGGGAGGAGGGCAGGAGAGAGAGGGAGAGGGTGAGACAGGATGGAGAAACAGGGCAGTAAGGAAAGGCAAAAGAAAACGGTGAAGGAAGATCAAGAGTACGTGCAGAGGGGTACAGGAGGACAGAGGCACATAAACACATGCTCAGGATAATCTGTGGGTCATCCCTCATGTCTTCATCCCAGGATCATGTCTGTTTGCCTTTCAGCACATCCACAGCATGCAGATAAAGAGGCATTTGAACTCTCACTCAGACAAACCCTCCAAATCCACATAAACATGCAACAAGCCTGGAAGGAAGGCAGAGGGAAAGGGGCTGGGTGGGGAAATGGAGTCATGCCACTCAACACATCACAAATTTGGAGCTGGTGAAAAGAGCAAGCCTGGGGCAGCTCATGCTCCAGAGCACAGCCCCCTCTTCCCCACACGCCTCCCCATCTGTACATTCTGGGGAGGATTTCCGTGGGCTTGCTGGTGCATACACCACAGGCATCCCCCCTGAGCAATAATCCCAAGCCTTGGGCTGGGAAGCTGTTGCCCTCCCTGAGCAAGGCCCTCCTCTCCACCATCCACAAGGGAAGGGACTGAAGATGGTCTCCTTGTCCTGCAGCTCACAGCAGTCACTGGGCTCCATCTTCAACCCCCAAGGCACTTTCAGAGAGTTTTGTCATCTGCCCTGAGTGATACAGGTGGGCTCATTTGGAAGTGACCTGGGGGTAGATCACACCAGAGGTGAGCATGGCACAAGCTGGTCCTGCCGTTGCATCCAGAGCAATTCCAAGGGTCCCCCCTCTGTCATCTCCGTGATTTTTGAGAGGAACGGGAAAGCCCACATTGTTCCTGTCACTACCTGAGCCAGCAGCACTGGCTGGTGAGTTCGTAGGGAAAGTATGTGATTCACTGCCACTGCTTAAGAGGGCGGATCAGGGGAGAGGGAAAAAGCAGGAAAGGGGGAGCCATATCAAAGCAGAGAGGCTGCAGGGATAGCTCGGTGAGATGCAGCCCTCTCCTCTGCAGCTTTGCAGGTGGCTGTGGGCTGACCCACCAGGCAGCAACCTACACTGGATTTAAAGGCATCTTCTAGCCAAGTCTCACAGGCATCATCCTGCCTCCTGCCAGCCTGACCCAGCCCCAGTCCTTCTTGACAGCCCTGATGGCAAATCCTGCTCCCCTGCATGGCACATGGGAGCCAAACTCTGACAATCCTGTTGCTGTGGCCCCAGGAATGGCTGTGCAGCCACCCTCCAGCTCATCTTCACAGTGCAAAAAACCCCTTGGAGCTGGGTCCACTGCGTGCCCAGATTAGCCATGGCTGCATGTTGTCTGAGCTCATCCCCAGGCATGCAGCAAGGAAGAGGAGCAGTCAGACAGAAAGTAATATTTGCCACAGTGCTCCCAGGTAGGGCATCAGGTCCTGCATCTGTTGCTGTTGTGGGTTTATGCTTGCTGCTTCCAGGAGACAGTGCCCAGCTTTTCCCACACCCTTCAAAATAGAAAGAGAAAAATAAAACGAGAGAGAGAGTGTAAGCTCTGACGTGAACCTAACTTTAGATCCAAGGGCTGATGACTCACTCCACTGAGGGAGAAGTGGCTGAGCTGGCTGTAGGTTTCTGTTTATATACCTCACTGAGCTAAATATATAGGCTGAGAAGTTCTTCTGTTCTGGCCCAACAACTTCAATCTGCATTTTATCCGTCTAAATCTTAATGTTCCCTTCCCTACTAAATCTCTCTCTCTTTTCCCCCAGCACTGCCTTCCTAATCCCCTTTATGCTTGCTTTGTTGTAGGAAATTGAAGAAACACGTCCCCACCTTCCACTCTGGTGTTTATGGTTAGACTGACAGAGGATTTCTGGGAAATGATTCAGTGTTGTGGCTCTTAAGCACAGCTCCTCACACGGATCTGCCAAAGCATTTCAGACCTGGCCCAGAGCTCCCAGCCACGGTGCTGGCAATCGGATCCCATGATGCCTCCTGATCCCCAGGCCCTGATGGCTAGACAGCTCTCAGGATGGACATCAGTTCCCTCCCAGGGATCCCTCATCCCATTGCTCCAGCACAGACCTCCACTCCTTACCCCACCCACATGTCCCAGGGCTGGCAAGGTGCTGTCTTCTCCAGCCCACCGCCCTGGGACATGATGCCTCAGCTGTCACACCATCAGGTCCTCCATGAGGAAGGGCTGACAGCCACTGCCAGCTATTCTCCACTTCTGAGACCAGAAAATGGACTTGGTCATCAGCAAAAGGCAGCTCTATGAGACCTCCACAAATCTTTTCACTTGCCAGAGCATGGGTGGCACTCCCAGCACCCTCCCGCACCTTGCCCATTCATGGCACGATGGTGCCGTGGTCACTCTCCCATTTGCCAATTATCGTGTTTCAGACATGGGCTACAACCTGTCCATCAGCTGCACAGGAGGTCCAAGGGCCCACAGAGAGGGGTCCCACAAATCCACTCCATCCCTCCCCACCACCTGATAAACACAGCATCATCTTACACATTGGTAAAGAAGCCCCTCACAAGGTGTAACATCGGAGACAGGGAGAGCTGAGGCACTGCAGGAAAAGCAACATCCAGATGCACAAACCTGTCTGAGTTTCCCAAGATTACAGGTCCAGAGTGATGTAGCAGAGCTGAAATAGATGGTTGAGGACACAAGGATCATTTCCGGTTGCACTGAAGGCCACTGTGGATCTGTAACATCTGCAAGTTGGAATATCCCCTCACTTCATCCCTCCTCATCCAAAGCAGCAAAGAAGGGGATGGTGAAAAAAGAAGACCTTAGAAAGAGGCAAGAGGGAAATTATAAATTCATCCCTCCAGCAGAGAAGAGAAACAAAGAGCGTGCAAGAAAAAAAGGAATCTCCACCCCCAAAGGGCAGCTCTGAACTATGGTGGCAGACAGGTTTCTAGATAAGAAACAAAGACCATTTACAAAAAGGTGGTTTTATGAAAAGTAACAGTGGAGAAGAAAAACATAACGTGAGAGTGTACATTTGACGCAGAGGTCTCCAAGGGATGAAATTCCATTTAACACAGCAGCTCAGTCTAGGAAAGGAAGATCACCTTTGCAGTTTGCTAAGCAGCTGCTGGGAAGACGAACATTGTGTTCAAAAGCCCTCTATGAACCTTCTCTAGATGTCTGTGGGACCCAGTGGGGAAACCTGGACCCAAGGTTCCCCAAGGCATCCCTTGGGTTTGGACCGAGACTGTGGTATGTCAGTCTCTAAGGGATGATCTCATACAGTACCTATTTGTCATCTTGCTCCAAACCTTCTCATCTTCGCTCAAAATATTAGAGTTGATTTCCCAGCAAGCATCAAAGCTGAGCTATCCTGACCTGCTTCACCCCACTGATCATCCAAAGGACCACGTGGAGAGTCTGCACAGATCATGATCCATGCAAGAAGCACCAGCACTTTGTGTGGAGAGCACAAGCAATCTAACAAGTGTGTTTGCAAAATGCCTGTTGCAGAAGGACAGGCTCTGTTTAGGCTGAGGTCAACAGCATCCAAGAGATCCAATACTCTCTTGGCTCAGTTGTGCTCCTTGGCTCTGTCAGGCAGCCTCTGTCTGCCCTCACACAGCCAGAGGGAGGCCACAACAGGCAAGAGGCATGCTCTGATCAGCAGCTACTCCAGGAAGCAGAGAAGAAGGCAGCAAGGGCTAGGGAACACCCCAGGGTAGACTGCAGTCTCCTCTCAGGCATGTTCACTGCTCCTTAAGAAAAAAGAAGAGAGAAAACCTGCACCTCCAATAACAGATAGTCCTTCTCATCACCCATCCATCCCTTTGACCGTAACTCTCTGAGGCTCTGTGCCATGTTCTGCATAGCTGCTTTGTCTCACCTGGCTTTGGAGCCTGGGCAAACGTCTGCATCCAGCTGAGTGGCCAGGAGCAGCAATGGGTTGAAAAACAAGAGGGCTGCCGGGGCCAGTAAGAGTAAAGGAGGAAGATTTAGAAAGGCAAAATAAAAAGAAAGGCAATCTTGTGGTGCCACCTCGTGATGGGTTTGCACAACGTAGCCTGGGCCAAGAAGTCCTGGGACCAAGGGCAGAAGAGGAAAAGTACTGAGGTGGAAGTCTACTTGGTTTAAGATCAACAAAAAGTGAGACCCTTTCACATTTGCTACAGCTCAGGAAAGGCATGACCTTGACTGAGACATTACTTTTCCTGAGAGCAACAAAAGCCCAGGGAAGGAAGTAGATAATTCCCAGCACAAATGATAGAGGACACCAAAAACACTGATGGATTCAACCTTTTCCCGTCATACTGTACCCTCTGGCAGAGAAGCTTGTGGACTAAAGACACAAAACAATACAAGAACGAAAAGGAAAATGTCCTTTTTATTGTAGGACTCACCACTGCAGTGGAGGGCTGGCTGCAAAGATGCCTTATGCTGAATCCAAAGCATAAACTGGCACAACATGAAAGGTTTGAGACTCACCTGCTCTCCAACATAACTGAAAATTTATTTCATCCATTGATCCTTATTCTGGGCTCTGGAACAAGAAGAAACAAGATCAAATGCCCAGGATATAAGCTTAGAGGAATCGTTCCCATTTGGGGTGATTATCTCCCCAACATTAGCACTTTCCAGCTCTCTCTGAAGCACGGGGCATACTGATTTCCCCCTCATCAGGAGGAATATGCCCTTCCATGTACTTGATGCCACCAGTGAAGAATTTCCCATGTCTAGAGATCGCTGATGTACTTTCTCTTCTATCGTTCAAGGACAGAACAAGGCATCTCCTCCAGCATTTTTCAGCTGGAGAAATGTTACGTAAGCACTTAGTTCTCATCTTAGGGACGAGGAAACTGAGATCCAGAGAAAGAAGGTGATCCATTCAAGATCACCCTGCACAGCAGATGCAAATCTAGGTCTGCCCAGTCCCAGCTCAGCACCCACACAGTGGGTCATCCTCTACCAGCACCCAGCTGGGAGATCCCCTGGATACCAAAAACCATCAAATGGAAACCCAATCTGACACTTCAAGGTGTGCACTGCCATGAGGAGAGTGAGGAAGGTGTTTCCTGCCAAACCTTCCATCACGCTGCTGTGTTTTTCACTGGGATGGGCAGTTTAATTTTTCTGTGAAGGGAGGGTATGAGCAGAAATTAAGATCTTGGAGTAGATCAGCTGATCCAATGTGGCATACCCCGGGCTTCTAACTCTTCCCCAGTCCCACAGTCCTCTTGAGTATATTTTCCAAATAATAAAGGAAATAGAAGAGACAGAAAGATATAAATATTGGAGGCTAAATTTGAGCTACAGCAGTGCCTGAGGGAGAAAAAAAAGAAAGAAAGAAAGAAAAAAAAAATAATCAGAGAACAGTTTATCAGATGCAGGGTTAGGAAGGGACAGGGGTTATGGTTAATAATAAGCCAGTTTGCTGTTCTGCTCCCAGGCTAGAGCACAGTCTCTCACTCCCCTCCCCCAGCTCCCCCATCGCTCCCATCCCGCCTCCCACCCTCCCTGTCGCTCACTCTTTCTGCTCCGTCACTTCGCGTCAGGCTGGGGATTTGATGCCAGGCTCCTGCCTCTTCCCATGGCTCCACACCAGTGACCCAGCCGTCAGCACGGGCACACTGCTCCCTGGGCTCACCGATCCGCCTGCCAGCCCTCCACCGGCGGTGGGAACAGAGTGCTCAGAGCACACCAAAATTGCAAGGGAGAGTTCTGCATTGGCTGACCATGCAGCAAGGGAATGGTCTGCCTGAGCACCCAGGGCTGCACAGGACAGCTGGAGCTGAAGGCCATGCACAGAGCCACCACGGTCAGCCAGACCAGTTTGTCCTGCTGATACAGCCGCTCCAGTGCTGGTACCCACGCAGTATCTGCATGGCACTGCTGTGTGCCTTATATGTGCCCAAGGGCTGCTCAGGAGGCCTGGGCTAGGACAACAGGGTTAACTTCCAGGCCTCTTGACACCCTATCCTACCCTCTCTGCTGTACAGACTTTGAGGGGGAAAGCCTTCTTCTCCTACCCTTAAGCCCGCTGGGACACATGAGGTCAGAGCAGGCAGGTGCCTGCCCGCTGGGACACATGGGCAATGTGCAGAGCAGGCAGGTGCTAGTGGGTTGGACAGGAAGGAAAGGACTCCAGCATTTAAAACTGAGATGAAGATTAGAAAGAGTTCCATGTGGAACAACTCCCCACAATACGACAAGAAGAGACCCTCAAAATATTCTGCCTGCATGAGGACAGAAAAAACACCTGGCTCCTTGTCTCCATCAGTACTCCAGAGCCACCATTTCAAAGAGGAGATGCCTTGATGTCAACTGTGCAGCAGGACAAGGGCCCTAAATTGGCCACAAGCATTTCAGAAATGCTCACTCTCATCTGCAAATCAGGAGAGCACAACACCATCCTCCCTAGCAAAAAGGCTGCCATACAACTCCAGGGAGAAGGCTGCTCGTCTAAGACCCATGGCTACTAATTGGGTTGGCTATCAAGCTGACTAACTGAGGCACTCCAAGCCCAGTACAGAGCTCTCAGGAGCCAGCCCTGAGCTGGGATAGAGCCATTGTTAGCTAGAGAACTGCTGTGGCATAGAAGGCACAGACTCTGTCTTCCACTCCCTTCCAGCCTCCCTGCTGGCATCACTTCCTGGTGACCCTCTTCATTCCCCTTCTCTGGCCACCACAGCTCTGAAAAGTAGCCAGGCAGAGAGCTCAGCTGCTGTGAAAGCCACCAGAGCCAGGAGGCCTGTCTACACCTAGAAATGCCCTCCAGCACTCACATACCTGCCTACACATGTGCACAAGCACTCACAGCCAAAACAAGATCAGCCTGTGCCCACACAGGGGCATCTTCACATGCACAGACATCACCGGTGGCAGGATGTCTCTCAAGCAAACACATCCAGAGACAGGCAGGACTGCCTACCCCAGGAGAAGCATCAGGTAGGGTTTAGGCTACCTGCATTTTCCTCCCAGCTCTGGCACAGGCAGGCTGGGCATCTCTCTGTGAGTCACCTTCCCCCTCTGTGCAGAGGGTAATATCTCAATCATTTTGCTGAAGTGTGTTGGAGCCCAAGGCTGAAACACAGCTGGTAGGAGCCAAGTGCTTATTATATGTCCTGAGCACACGCTTACTGCTTCTGCATGCGTCATTGCATATGAGTTGAACTTTCAGCAGCGAGGGAAACGAGGGAGGGAGGGCATGGGAAGCAGGGAGGGAGAGAGGGGAGAGAGGACAGGTGACATTTCAGCTGCGTACAGCAGGAGCAGAAGTGGTGAAGAGGTGCAGGCAGGTGGCTACCAAAATACAAACAAGTGCCAGCTAGGGCTCTCACAGCCACTGGGGTGAGATCCCAAGGAAGAAAGCAGCATAAGGAAAAGCAAGCAGGGAGAAAATAATTTTTAAAGCTGGGCACTACAGCATCAGCAGATGAGACCAAGCCTGAGGAGAAGACTTCAGCCAAAGTGGGTAAGCAGAGCCTACAGTCTTAAGTCCTGGAATACTGTGTTCATGTCTGAGGCCCCCAGCATAAGAAAGATACAGGCCCACTCAAGCAGGTCCAGAGGGGAGCCACAAAGATGTTCCAAGGGCTGGGGCAGTCCCCTGTGAGGAAAGGCTCCTGGAGCAGTCCCCTGTGAGAGTTGGAGTTGTTCGGCCTAGAGCAGAAGGCTCCAGACAGAACTTACGTCTACCTTCCAGTACTTAAAGAGGTCCTGCAAAAAAGATGAGGAGGAACTCTTTACCATGGACCATAGTGATAGGACAAGGGGTAATGGCTTTAAACAGAAAGAGGACAGATTCAGATCAGATATTAGGAAGAAATTCTTTACTGTGAGGGTGGTGAGGCACTGAAACAAGTTGCCCAGAGAAGCTGTGAACGCCCCACATCTCTCCGAGTATTCAAGGCCAGGTTGGATGGGTCTCTCAGCAAACTAATCTAGTAGGTCTCCCTTCCCAAAGAACTAGATGATCTCTAAGGCCCTTCCAACCCAAACCATTCTATAATTCTGTGATTCTATAGGTGGGCAAAAAGAGGATGAAGGTAAAGACAGGTGCTTGAAGCAAATGAGGTATCAGAGGAGAATGAGTTTCTGCTAGCCCATAGAACAGACAAGGGGCATAAAAAACTGTGCAGATAAAAATCTGTGGAAGGGTGAGATTGGCAGAATCTTGCTGAATCACTTTCTTGTGCTGTTTTGCACCCTGGACAGAGGAAACAAAATCCCAACCAAGCAGGTATGTTGGCTGAGGGGACCTGAAGGTTGATTTCAAAGGCAGCCACCCAGGGACAGCTCATCTGACTGCAAAACTCCCCAAGCAGTAGAGTGGGTTTCCACTGCTGAGATGGTTTTCCAAGCAGCATGGGAGCTACACAGAATGAATTGAAAGGTTCTCCACCCCTTAGATCAAAGGAGACACACACTTTCAAAAAGAGACACACACGCACATAAAATCAGTTTTCCTTTAGACACCTTTTTGGCTCACATCTAAGCCAAGACTTAGCTAGAACTAATTGCCTTAGCGAACAGCAGTGCACTCCAATCCAAGCCTTGTGAGGCAAATCTGATGAATGACTTCGGTTGTCTCGGAAAATGACATGCAGTCAGAGTTGTATTTGAGGAGTGAAGGATAGCATGTCTCTCCGTAAGGACTTACAGTTCCATGGGTGATGGACAGGTTTTCTTCCACCAGCTTGAGAGTGATGGGGGAGGAGAGCACAGCACTCCTCCAAACAGCTGGGAGAATCATGCCATCATGAGCAGAGATGCAGAAAGCATGACCTACCAGAAAGGTACTGAGCAAAATGAAGCTGTTTAGACTACAGAAGATTGAGAAGGGGCACGATAACCATCTTCAAATGCGTAAGAGTTTGCTCAAAAAGGAGAAGAGTTCTCAGTTCTTAGTGTCCACAGTGGCCAGAAGCAACAACAGGCTTACATTGCAGTACAGGGCATTTAGTGGTAAGGAGGGCAAGGCATACAGTGCTCAGCCTGCCTGAGGATCATCCTGCACTTCAGGGCTTTGAAACCACGCCAGCCTAAACCTGTTGGGAACAATGCATGCATTGATCATCCTGAGATGAATATGAAGTCAGTGACATCCTGAGGACACAGCCAGGCCTGTCTTCTGTGGGTGTCTAATCCCAAATGGCCTGCGGCCACCACCACGATCAAGTGTTGCTATTGTGGTGCTTTTTGTGGAGAAACAGCAGCTGTTTCTCCCCTGGCCATTTCTTCCTGAGCAATACCCATTTATTTTGTCTTCCTGAGAGTCTCGCAGAGCCCAGCATGTGTTTGCAACACTTTGTGAATAATAACACTCGTATATCTCCAGCAAAATAAAAAAGTGGGTCAGCTAAGGCGTATGCTTGTGTACATGAGGAGCAGCCAATGCATCTGCCAATGAGCCCTACAATGCTGCAACATCCAACCCACCAGGCCCACAGGGGTTATAAGGCAGTGTGCCTCCTCAGGGGAAAGAGGGGAGAGTTCATCGATAACTGGGGAACACACAACCATTTTAGTGACATTTCACAGGTGAAATCATGAATAAAACAGGACCTGAGAGAGGGTTCTAACGAATTGCTCATACTAATATCCTGGCCACTGGAAGAGAGGGAGTGAATGTGCAATTACCCCAGCTCCAGAAGCTGCCTCCAGTGCCTTTGATTTGTGTGCTTACATATCAGAAAGGGCTAGGTGCAAATAAAGCTACATACCTACCTGCTGTAGTGTGCAGCAGGGTGGCAAAGGAGGAACATTCAGAAGGAAAAAATGAGTCAGGAATGTAGGGGAAGAGCAAAGACAAGACAAAAGCACAGCACGCTGCGATACAGAGACTCTCTTAATTCAGAGGAATTTAGAAAGAAACCAGAGTCCTGGCTCACAAGCAGGAGCAGGCTCCACACAACTGGTCAGAAGGTCACAGGCCCCTGAACCCATAGGCTCTCCACTGCCCGTGTATGTAGACGCCAAAGCAACTGCACTGTGTTAGAGAGAAGCTAAACTTGAGATACTTGCCAAGAGACCAAGATGAGGAATCTTTGATCTGTCCCTCCCCAGCGGGCAGGACCTTCAGCCACCTCCTGTATATTCATGTGCACTCATGTGCACATCTGTCCCTGCTGGGCCAAAATCCAGGCTGAAGTCACACCCTCTGTTAGAGACAAAGATTTTTGCTGAAGCAAGGCAGCCAAAATGGAGAGAGACAAAAGCCTCAGCAATGGGAGTCACAGGTAGGAGCTGCCCAGCTGGCCATTTCTCTTCCCGTATTTCACAAAGCCCTGGTGAAGCAGCAGTGGGTTCCGTGACAATGCTGTGCTATGTCATCTCAGCATGGCCCCACGTCCTGCACATTAAGGTACAGACCCCAGAAAACACAGAGCTGTGTGATTTTACCCATTGCCCCTCAATCATCCCTGATCACCTCTGTGAAACCGGCTTAGGCCAGTCCCCTCCCCGAGACATGGATGGGAGACAGGAGAGGGCAATTGCCATTTTTAATGTGTCCAGTGATAATCAGGCTGGCAAGGATGTACAGAGCAAAAAATCAGGCAGCAGGAGTACACAGGCAGGGAGCTGGAAATAATTACCATGATACTGTAACCAGAAAACACAAGGCCAAGCTATTTACCATACTAATTAGTGTTTATCCCTGTTTATGGCTCCACATGGCAGTGGGATTGGAGGCCTGATTGGAGGTGTAAATGCTTAAAGGCACAAGCTCTGGATATTAGAATTAGACACCAGGTCAAGGGAAAGCTTCTGCTGAGTGGAGGACGGGGAGAGCTAAACCGTGCATCCCTCTCTTCCTCTACTGGAGAGCTGGAGTTGCTGAAAGGAAGACCCAGATGGTCCTTCCAGAGCACAGTTATGGGGAAGTGCCCAGAGACTGCTACATGCTATTTATCTGCTAATGCATCTCCATATCTTCATTTCCCTCAGGTCTTTTTCTCCTACACTGTTTCTCTTGGATGCTGCAACCAGATTAAAGATTTCCCTAAAGTGTTCCTTAATGTTCCTCCTTCTAAACTGAGTCTGTTTCAACAAAATAAGACACAATTTTCCTTATATTACAGCAGAGTTATTCTTCCAAGGCAGTTTTCCCATATCTTCCCCCTTCAACATGTTTTTCTTTTTTATTTCTGAACAGATTCAGAGTAGAGGCACAGGAGAAAGGGAGGGATCTGCCACAGTTTGTCTGGTTGCCACTGACAAAGGTGAGCATTGGGATGAAGATTCAGGAGCTTATAGCGGGACCCCCTGCTCCAAACCCTGGGCCACCACTCTCTTCTGTGTGATCTCCCAGTGGGATGTTCTGCCCAGCAGCAGCCAGTCAGCCTCTGCTGCCTGTCCTCACCACTGCCTGCTACAAAACTGCCTTGACAACAGCAAGAGGTAGCTGAAATACTTCCCTAACCATTTTTTAATTTGTTTTAATACTGTAGGCTCTGTCACAGGGAAACAAGTCTCTGGAGGTGCTGCTTATGCTAAGGAAAAGTCTGAGTGCTCAGGCACTGGGCACTGCTGATCTTTCCAAGCTTGGGTCTGTAACCCCATCCTGCAGGGGCTGATTCACGCTTCCCTTGCATTGCTCATCACCCACGGAGTCTCCCCCCTAGAAGCCCTGCAGCTGGTCTTGTCTCTGCCCCTTGCACTTTATTCTTCAGCTCAAGGATTAAAACAGTGCCTGCCTCTCTCCTGTGAAGCTCTCTCCCAAAATAAAATCAAAAAGCAGTGTTGGCCCCAATCTGTCCCTGTATCTTCCCTCCATGCTACATTACCAGATGCTCTCAAGGAGCTTGGCATGTCCTATTTGCTTCCATCGAGGATGTGATATCTGAAAACCCCTGGGAGACAATGGCTTTCCAGTCTGGAGAATTTGCCTCCCCCTCTGCATCAGATGTGTCAGAGCAGCATTTCATTTACCTTTTCCAGTGATTTTTATCAGTCTGGTTATTAATGAGGAAGTTTAACCCACTCGTGGGCAAATCCCTGAAAGTCAAACAAGTTATGGTGAGGGGGGAACCACTGTGAGGGAAACAGTCTTAAAGTGAGACAGAGTCCAAGCAGACAGTGACCCTTTGGTGCATGAATAATGATCCCACCTGAGCTGATTCTGTCCCCTGCAAAGGCCTGTGGGCAGCCATCCTGCTACCAGCATGGGTGGCTGTGCACTGTAGCCATGTCACTCTCCCTAGCTCTCCCAGTATCAGCACCCTGCACTGCTGTGCTGAAAAGCCATGGCAACCATGGCCACCTCAACAAGGTTTCTAAACACAGCCATGGCCAAATCATTGGTGCCTATCTGGGAAGGGCATTTAATTTCCCAGATAAAAATGAACTCACAAAATCTATTTGAGTCTGTTTGTCTGATGATCTGCTTCTTTCCCCTATCCTCTTCCTCCTTATTTGCTCAGTGCCCAGACTTTCACCCTTCTCACCCATATTGTCCCCATCATCATCATCGCACTGAAGGACTCCACCGCCCTCCCTTCACAGTCCTGACACATGAGAAATTACCATCATGAAAGGAAAATAAACTTCTCAAGGGGAAAAAGTGACTACACCAAAACCTCACTCTCATCCTTCAGAGGGCTGCTGTAAGCTGTCAGAATTCCAGTGTTTCTAAACCTCCCCTCCTCCATGCTCTTGTCACTTTGACAGACACAGACATACCTATAATGCTTCCTCTACACCACCGCCCTTCCGACCAGTGCTCCCATAACACCAGAAGATACCACAAGTGAACCTGCATTTACATTTTGGCCACGGGCTAGGGGAACCCAGAGCTGCTCACGCAGTGTTTACCCTGCCTCTTGTACGGCTGCATGAGGGAGCTGAGCAACTCCTCCATTGCCACCAGTCTGTACATAACACACCCTGACACACAGCAGCTGTTGGCCCTGTGGACCATGTCAGAAGTTTGCACGCCCATATGTTGGCAGCTCAAGCAGTACAGACCCACACCTTGGCTTGCAGGACGCAAGGGGCAGCTCATCAACTCTCCCAGTACCCACAAGCTCCCTGGCAGACAATGCTCCTTGAGATTCCTGGTGTCCTACTGCTGCACCAGAGGCGAGTGCTCAGTGTCAGTTGTTCCTGATGCCTGCGTGCCTCTCCCAGCCTCGGTACAGTTGGTTTAATAGCCAATCTCTGCTGGGAGGCAGCTGAGGGAGGAGAGGGAGAGAGAAAGAGAGGAGTGAGGGGGAAAGCAAGCAAAACAAAAAGAGAGAAACGTGAGTAGGAGCCCGTAAAATAGAATAACACTGCCAGGCAGAGCGGCAGCTGAATTGGCTGTGACAGGCAGACCCTCTCTGCACCTGGGATTCAAACACAAGCTTATTGTCCTGGTTTCTTTGAGAGACAATGAGTCCTGACTACCTGTCAACGTGTACCCAGGAGATGTCACCAGCAGAAAAGGGGCCCCAGGTGCTCCTGACCCAGATGGATGACACAGTTATGAAGGCTGAGGTCACAGGTTACATTTCTCAGAGACGAGCAGTGAGGAGCTTAGAGGGAAAAGAAAAAAACTGAGCAACAGCAGAAACCAGAGATCCAAAACAACGCACCTGCCATGACTCCTGGAGTTCCCAGAGGATTCAGGACAGCTTTGCCTCCTGCACAGCTCCTGTTCTGCTCATCTGAGGGGCAGGGGAGCAGTTAAACAATGTGTGCCTTCAGACAGACACACTTCTTCCCCAAGTCCCAGCAGGTGCACAGGTGAAGACATTCACTGTCTTTCCTCAGCTTGCCAGCTTGCTGAGGGGCCATGAAGGACATCTTGCCAGAGAGGTAAGCTCAGGCTATGCCAGGTCTCTTAACAAGCAAGCTACACTCTCAGCAGCCCATCAGGACAAGGGTATCAAAAACAGCTGTTCGTGTTCACCCATAACGGCTCAAGAGAGGATCTCCTGAAGAAGACCAATTTCACCCTACAGCATGGCTCTCCTTCCCAGGGCTGACAGCTGGTGGACAGCCCCAAACTGAAAAGCCACCAGATGGTATTTTTGGCCTCCCTTCTTGGGAAGGAGCAGAGCAGGTCACACCACATCTCCTGGTAGACACCCAGCCACTGCTGTGCCCTCTCACGTGTCCACACAAAGGTTCCACCTGTGACTCAGCACCTCCTCCTGCCTCCTCATCCTCCTCCTCGAACCACCTGCACACCCTTCACTGCTGCAACAGGCCAAGTAGCTGCTTCCAATTAAAAGCTGTTGTTCTCACCAGTTTTTTTTAATAAGAAAAAAGTAACCGAAATTTAATTTAGTCAATGACCAAGCGACAGGGTGTGAAAATGAGCCAGCGTTGGCTCAGGTTCTATTAGGAATGAGCTTGAACCAAGAGCTGTGGGAGGGGATGGGGGAGTTGCCTGGGGTAGCTGAGGGGGATCTGTACAGGAGGTTTTGAGTCAGGGTCTCTTGAATCACCACATCTCCCAACTGGATTTCTACCCTTGCCCACCCCCAGCATTACGTGTAAAGCCTCCAGGCACCCTCCTTCAATAATCCCCATACTCCAGTGAAAACTTCCCTTCCCATCCCATCCCCACGGCCTGTAAGCAGCGCCTCTTTCCTGCCCTCTTCCCATCTCTTTCCAGCACTGCTGCGGCTAGAGCCCCGTCAGAGCTGGCAGCCACAGGCCCATCAGCACAAACTGCTGGCTGAGAGAGAGGGAGAGAAGCAGAGGAGTCTTGGGGGCCCGAGAACAAGACAGGACTCGTGAGTCATCCCCTGCGTACCCACAGCCCCCGCTGGCTACCGCCGAGCTCCAGGAAGATGCTGAATATTCGATGAAGGGGCTTTTTTTAGATCTGCTGAAAATGGCAAGGGAAACTCCACTGACAATTTTTAAAAAAATAAAAAAGGAAAGAGAAAGATCACAATCTCATGGCCACAGCCAGGCTTACACCTTCCCCGAGGATATGTTAGAACAGCCAGGGGTGTGAGAGGAAAGCAGCCAATGGCGATCTGTTTCTGGCAGGCTGAGGGAAGGGAGGATGAGGGAATGGCTGTGTGAGGGTGCAGTGTTGCCATCCCCACCAGTCTGAATGGGTGAAGGTGCACAGGCTGCCTGACTTTGCAGGTGAAAGGACAGAGCACATGCTGAGGGAAAGCATCACCTGGCTCTGGCACCTCTGCTAGAGGTCTCGGCATCTCTGCCCTGGTTGCCACTAGAAGATCTCATTTGGGAAAGGCAAGGTTAAATACGATATTTTGCAGTGCCAACCTGTAAAGCAAGGACAAGGCTCGCTGGTTGTTTTCACACAGTGTCACATGAATCACTGGAGTGTAGGGTGATAAGGGACTACATGGAGTCAATGAGTCTGTCTGCTCTTCCCCCGAATCAGTGAGGCAAAAACTACCTCTTGCTAATGTTAGCAAAGTAGGCATTTACTCTTTATCTTGGAAAGCTCCTTCACATCAGCTGACACAGGGTTAAATCTTCCCAGTCAGTAAAACCTCAGCCCAGGAAGAGAAGAAGCTTCTGTTGCACTTGGAGTGCCTGTCAGAAGGAGATGTGGCACAAACACTCTGTTCTAAAGCAGAGTGCTTGTCTGGGGAGGTGGAGGGGACGGTGGGAGTCAGGAATTTCAGGCAGGGATGTGGAGCAGAGATTCTGGGCTGAAGCCCCTCAGCTCATCATCAGAGGAAACAGAGTGCCACCAGGATGGTGCCAGGGGAATTTGAGTTTCTCAGAGCAGCTGAGGGAGGGGAGGGTACTTGTGTGTGTGTGAAGGAACAGTGAGGAAACAGGATGCAGAGATTTACAGAAATTAACAGAAATTTTCTTTTCTCCCACTCTCTTCCGCCCTATCATTCTCTCTTCTCCATTTTTTCTTCTGGTCTCTGTCTCACCTTCTGCCTTTCCCCCTGTAAGCACTTGTTGGCAAATCTTCTCCAAAACACAGTTATTTTGAATGTGTGTTCCTCTACATCCCTTACAATATTTTCTCTCTCATTCTCAGTATCTTCCTTGCTGGTGAAGCTGATCAGCTTAATGATGATAATATTGAACATGGTGAAATAGCTTCTTTCACACCAAAACCAATTATTCATTGCTCTGCTTTCAGGCACCAGCCACTTTCATGCCTTTCCTTGTCACTTCAGACGCAGAAACTCAAATATCACCTTTTTGTATTCCCCCCTACCATATTCTCCACTTGGAAGGGAAGAGCATTCTCTATCATATATTTTTTGTCTGCTCATTGGGAAAGTCTGAGATGTAAAATGGACTATTTTAGTCCTATCCCTCATTCCCAGTCAGATGTCACTCTTGGGAAAGCCAGTCTCCTCAAGTTAGTGGCTTGCCTAGTGTGGAAGTAACAAGCGATATATTCCTTGTCCTCCTGGCATACAGACCTTTGCCCAGACCCCATCCCCATCACTTCTGTGCTCACTGCACAGACATAACTTCCCCAATGCAGAAGCTGCTGGTCCACAGTAGGGTCATGCTTTTTCCAGTAAAAGAAGCCGACAGATCACTTCTGCTTGTGATATTCATCCTAGAGGAGACAATAGTGTGGGCTCCCCATTTCACTGTGTATCACAGAACCTGCCCCCAGTGGGAGCCCACAGTGGGAGCCCACAGAACAACTGGTGTCGAAAGGTATTGCAGGAGGCCTCCAGTCCGAATCCCTGTTCAAAGCAGGGCTAACTTCAAGGCCACAGCAGGCTGCTCAGCACCTTGTCTGCTTGAGTTTTGAGTATCTCAAAGGAGGCAGACTCCAAAACACCTCTGGGTCACCATCTCACATCAGATCCACCCTCATGTTTATGGTTTTCCTTCATACAGAGCTGAAATTTCCCTAGCTGCAACTCGGCTCTGCTGCNTGGTCCACAGTAGGGTCATGCTTTTTCCAGTAAAAGAAGCCGACAGATCACTTCTGCTTGTGATATTCATCCTAGAGGAGACAATAGTGTGGGCTCCCCATTTCACTGTGTATCACAGAACCTGCCCCCAGTGGGAGCCCACAGTGGGAGCCCACAGAACAACTGGTGTCGAAAGGTATTGCAGGAGGCCTCCAGTCCGAATCCCTGTTCAAAGCAGGGCTAACTTCAAGGCCACAGCAGGCTGCTCAGCACCTTGTCTGCTTGAGTTTTGAGTATCTCAAAGGAGGCAGACTCCAAAACACCTCTGGGTCACCATCTCACATCAGATCCACCCTCATGTTTATGGTTTTCCTTCATACAGAGCTGAAATTTCCCTAGCTGCAACTCGGCTCTGCTGCCCATTGCATTTGATGTGCACCTCTGGGAAGAGCCTACTTCCATTTTCTTTACACACATGCCCCATTGCTTCATCAATCAGATCCCCCTTAAATTGCTTTCCTCCAGGCTAAACAAAGCCTAGTGTGAGCATCTCAGCATCTCCTTACATGTTATGTGCTACAACTCCTTAGTCATCCTCATGGCCCTCCACTGAACCCACTCCAGTTTGCCACTCTCTGTCTTGCAGTGGAGCGGCAGTACCTGCGTCTAGCTCTCCTTGCTTGGGATCTCCCTAGGTTGAACTAACGCCTGCTCTGAGTGTTTCCTCCTTATTTTACTGTTAAATGGATGATAACCAGCCTCCAGGCTATCCAAGTCAATTATATTCAACAGAAACTGCAGTTTGGATCACCAGGTTCATAAGACTGTATCTAGATTTTACTATCAGCAAATCAGATTCCCAGGGCACAGGAAAAAATCCCCTGAGAAAACCAGGATGAGGTATCAGATGATTTTGTAAACCTCTTATCAGGGATGGAGAGCCAGAAAACAGACCTAGTCTTGTCTTTCCTGCCCAGCTGTCACTGTGGTTTGGGAATTAACTCACCATGCTTTATTTATCATCAAAATTTTCAGTCAAGAGCCAAAACAGAGAGGCACATTTTCCCTCTGTAAAATGTACTCAGCCATAGCTCAATCTCTCTCAGCATTTGCTTCCACCCTTCACTTGATTGACTTAAACCCCTTCACTTGATTCTTAAACAGGAGGGAGACAAGCTTCAAGAGTTCCATCTGTACTTGGTAAAGGGAGGAGGAAGATACAGATTCACACCATCTTGACATAAAAACAAACACAGAAAGGAGCAGGGCTCCGAGACAGTGGCATGGGGAAGACTCTATTCATCCTGCACCAAGGATGATTGACATGGGGAACTCACTGCTGAAGGACATTGCCAGTGCAGACAGCTCGAGCGGGTGTTTAACTGGAGGTGAGCAGGTTTAAAAGCATAGATAGCACTTAAATATTCCAATAACTGTGGCAGCAACTAAGGGCTTCCAGGTGGACATTTGTGAAGTCATTAGGAATCTCTTCTTCCTTCTTTCCTGCCAGACACCGCAAAAGAAGCATCACACAGGGGGGTCAAATGGGAAGGATTCACTTCCTTCTGACAGACCTGTGCAATAGCTCTTCCACTTTGGTGGAAGTTACCTGGTGACCTACACACATTTACCCTGTTAGAACAACTCCTTGAAGAACTTCAGTGATGCCCCAAATTATCTAGGGGGAAAGTGCCACAATTCCTGGGGAAGGGCACTGTATTTCAATTACGTGGAGATATTTGAGAGGGATATTGAGTGAGCTGCACAGTCCCACCTATTCCAATTCCCCTCCCTCAAGCTCCTGTTGCCATGGCAATGGTACTGACAATTTCAACGCATAAACCCATATTTGCATTTTAATGGAACATAATTAGAATGCTGAGATAAACGATTCTTCCTCGATAAAAGGTAACATAAACGCCACATCTCACAAATATGCTCTACCAGCAAGTATTACACATACACACACACACACAGAGCCTATACATCACTGGGCTGTGGGAGCTGGGAAGTTGCTTTCACTTCCTTCATGCCTAGCTGGGAAGTTTTAAACCCACCACAAAAATCGCACAATTTCCAGAATAAAACATTAGAGTTACCAGATGTTTGCCACAAACTGACTGTATCACCTCCTGGCTGCTGTCCTCTCGTGCTGTCCTCCCATGTCCAGGCAGGGTCAGCCCATATCTGCTGTCCCAACACTGAACCCTGAGATGCTCTCTGTATGCTGACAGCTCCCAGGGGCTCAGTAGCCCCTGACATATCCCTGAGACGATATCCCAGGGAGGATGAAAAACCTCTCCCTCTCCAACTGTCCTAATATTTATTTTCCTTTTTGTTTTTAGCTAAATTTGTCAGGAGATGTGCTCTCACTTGGTTTTCGGCAATATGCCCAAGAGTGTATTCTCCAGCTCTTGGATCAGGAAAGGAGCACTGTGTTAGCACCTATCCCACACTGTCAGCCGAGAGCCCAAGTAGCTACAAGAGGGCAGAAGGAGATTTTAAAAAAGAAATGTTTCCAAGACATCTCTCTTTGCTTCAGCAGAAGGTAAGGAAAGAGAATGGAGGAAGGGGAGAAGCTATTCTGCACCAAATATGAAATCAGAAAATGAATTTCCCCTGCCCTTGAAACAAACTAAATTCAAAGCAGGCAGCTGGCAGGAGTGAAGAGAGAAAGAAAAAAAATTAAAAATATAAAAGGAGACAACAGAAGAAAAGCAAACAAGTGAATCAGAAAAGCTGCAAACTGCCTGGAAATTTCATTTGGCTTTTCAATTGGGAAGTGAAATAATGCATACTTGGGTAGGGACAATCACACCTGGGAGAGGCTTCAAGTAGCAGCAGCCCAGACCAGCTTCTCCTGACCCGGCTGAATCCCGTGGGGCCACCCAGCCTTCAGGGGACTTCAGGCAGCTCTGTGAAGAAGGCGAGGGCACAGGAGTCACCTCTGCCACGAGGCAGAGTCCATCTGCCTCACCTCACCTGCCTGAGCTGTGAAAGCAAAGCCACATGTCCTGCTGAGCAGCACTGACAGGGCACCACTGACACTGAGTTGCTATCTGCCAATGCATCAAGTAAATGACACAGAAGTTGCTCCTCAGAACTCTGTGGCCTGGATCTGTCCATTTTTTCCTGCAGACAGCTTACCAAGGGGTCTGCTTCAAGTCCTGCACCTTCTATCAGCGCTGGCTAACCAGCCACATCCTCTCTATTAGATCTGTATGATTAGGACCCAGAGGGTTCAAGCAACTTCCTGCTCCTCCTCCATCATCCCACACAGCAGTCAGCCTGGTGGAACCCTGATTCCTCCTCCAGGAAAATCTTCTAGTCCTATTCCTCTGGGCTGCACAAAAAAGAGCATGACTGCCTCTCACCACTCTCACCATCCCAGCTAGCAACCCCATTTAATCTCTCTGCCCTCCTTCATTTGCCAGAATCAAATATTAATTGGGCCGCACTGTGATAAAGTGAATGTTAATGTGCCTTGGCACGTGAACAAGTGGAGCTGGATTCAGCCTCCAGTGCAGCATGCAGCTGGAAGAGCATGGCAAGGTGAGCCCAGTGGAGAAGTCTCTGGTGCTCCCCACCAATTTGGCCGGCCCCAAAGGCTGCAGGTCCTGGCAGTTCAGATCCAGTTGCTGTCACATCCTCCTTAGCGCTGATGCACGTGTAGATGCACACAGCCAGGCTGCACACAAACACACACAGTTACCTACAGCCATCCAAACCCCACGCAGTGAAGCGGCTGTGAGGAATCAGCTGAGGAGCTCACACACTGCACGTGCCACAGCACTGCCTCCGTTCATGTAAGTACACCCAGGTAGAAGCTCATGTGGATGCTAACACGTATATGGGGTGTGCCCTTACCCCAACGTAAATCGTGGTGTACCCAGAGAGACAAGAGGCTGTACATCTACACACAGCCAGACCAAAATGCTTCCCTGGAGCCGATGGCTTTCCACACAACCCTCGTTCCCTTGGTTTGGGTTGATTAACTTTAAAATAAAATAAACTAACTCTCCTAAACACCATCTGTGCCACTGATCCGGTGGTTCATGGGACATTTATTAGTTAGTTACTTTCCCTTAGGACACAATTTACAGGTTCTGCACAGTAGGGACTTCTTAAAGGTTGGAGACATGATCCTAGGGTCCAGTTCACGAAGTTTTAGGAACAAAGAGTGGAGTAAGGAACATACGAAAGGAAAGAGATGGTCTTTTGATTTGGAGGAACTCGAGTGCTGGGAGTCAAGATCAAGAGATAAAAGGCCCACCTTGCACTCATGCCCCACATCTTCAGCAACAGGGGCCCATGGCTGGCTTGCCACCTGTCACTTGGCTTCCTCAGCAAGACAAAAGACCAGCCCCTAGCAAGCCTCCCTCCGCCACTCCTCCCCACCAGCTTTGGAGACTACCACCGTGCCTCCCGGGGGTCCTCTCCACAGCAGCCCTGTCAGAGAGGCAGCACCATGGCCACTTAGAGTACAAAGGTGTGCTGGGGCCAGGGCTACACATGGGTGATGGCAGATGGGACAGTGAACGGTGATCCAGGGCTGAACACTAATTAGCAAGAGACTTGCTGCCAAACCGGTATCGTGACCGACAGGAGATGAGCACGACTCAGACTAAAGTCACCCGAACGCCCTGATGACTATCAGACAGGATGGGTGCTCAATGGCAGTGGTATGGATTTGCACCCAAAAGCCCCCGTGCGTCTTGCTGGTTCTGTTCCCAAAACTTGTCAGGGATGGGTAAAACCTACAGCAACTCCACGTTTGTCCTGCAAACTTCTTTTCGAGCTCTCCCCCTGCTTCTGGCAGGGCCCTCCTAAAACTCATCACCCGTCTCAACACGCGTCTCTCCTGGCTGCGGTGCTCGTGCAGGTGAAACTCAGCCTCACAGTGACATCTAGTGAGGAGAGCCCTAGTGGCACCGTGCACCCGTGCTAGGAATGGCAGCCTGGCCTCGTCTCCCGCTGGCATTTGTTCCCCGGACTTCAGGAGACACAGGCAGAGCAGGAGATGTGGCCGCGGAAAAGGCAGCCTGGCCCGCGGGGGTCTTATGTCGCAGCGCTTGGGTGTTTGGTACCCAGCACCTCCAGGGCTGCCCCTGCACCCCAACAGAGTGAGAAACCCCCAAGTACACATCAGTGGATTCCCGGTGCTTTCTAAAAGAGTGTGTTCTACCCTGTGCTGAGGAGAAATGGATGAAAAGGAAGAAAAAGGAGAGGAGAGGAGAGGCAAACATATAATTTAGAGAGACTCAGCTGCTGGGAGTCAAGAATAAATAGCAAAAAGTCAGGTTGAACTGTCATCCTCCCACGGCCTCAGAAATTGTGGATCCTGTTTGGAGAAGCAAAAGCAGTAAAAAGAGACAGCAGTCAAGGAAACAGGGAATAAGACAAGGAAAGACAAAATACAGCTGTTAGAGAGAGAGAGAGCAAAGGAAGGAAAGGGGAAGAAAAGGAGAGAGAAAAAATTACAAAAGCAGAATGCAGGGAGAGGGATCTGGCACTACACTGACAAATGCAGCATGCCAGCCACAGGACAGAATATCTTCCCTTGATCTGGGAAGCCTCACAAGTTATTCTGTGCAGAGTTATGAGCAATTCTGCAAAAAAAAAAATTCCCAGAAATTAGGGAACCACAGTGTGCATTGCAGCAATAAACATCCAGCCCTTCAAATCTGAAGGGACTGGGGAACAGGAGGGGACATGTTCCACCTTTCAGCAACTGAAGCAGGGACATGCATGATGCAGCTTCAGGCACGGGAAGATCGGGCTGTGCCAGCAGAGGACAGAGCAGGCAGGAGCTGCAGCAGCAGCAAGGAATGCTGCCCCAGCTCCCCTGGCTCTGCTCTGCACCAAGCAGCACAGACATCCTCTAACAAGGCCTGCCTAAGGCAGCAAAACCCGTGACGGCCCCAGCCCACCTCCTGTCTGTCTCTAAACCCTTAATAATTGATGACAAGCATAACTAGCTAAACTTTGCTGCATTCTGAGCCAGCTCTGGGGCTTGTAAACATTTTAAGTAGCATAGAGGCTGGGAACAAAACACAGAGCCTTCCACCTTGTTGTCACTGCTTTGAAAGCAGCCATGCTCAGCAGCCACTGACATTCCCCAATTTCACGTCTATGCAGCATGAGGACACATAAGCTCTCAGCTCTAATGCAACCTCTTCTCTTGTGTATTTCTGAGCTCTTTACATGAGGGATCATTAATTCCACTGTAACCAGGATGAAATACATCCTTCCTGGAAGAAACAATTTTTTTTATTGTTTTATGGTATCTTATTTTAGTTGTTTTTTATTTCATCAAAGGCCACAATATTTCCAAAACAGAGAGCCACTACTGCTTTTTTGCAAATTTCTCTAGTTAAAGAATGTTACACACCAAACCTTGCCCCAAAATCCTCGTTTCAGTTTCTGTCCATTTTCTCTGTATTCAGTGGGGAAGTTTTTTGGGGAGAATTTTTCAGATTCTAGCATGGAAGACCTATATTTCTGACTAAAACACAAAAGATAGCCACAAAGCAGGAAACTAACAATGTAAGGAAGGAATAAAGAGTAAATGGAAAGCCAAAAGTGAAACAAAAGAAGGCCAAGTGTCAACCAGGGAGGTCAGTCTGCAATTTAAAAAGGAAAGATCAATTCTAGAAGCACAAAAGGGAAAAAATAAGATAGGCTGAAGTCCAGAGACAAGAAAACAAAAAACTAAAGTCAACAGTAACAGTCCAGTGGGTTGAAGCTGATTTAAAAGGAAAACAAAGGTCGTGGTAAACTTGGAGGCTCAGATGCTGATGTAAGTCTCATCAAACCCATCACTAACTGTAAGTTTCCAAACTAACAAGGGGAGATGCCCTGGAAGAATCTGTGAAAACTTGCATGAAACAGCTCTAAACTCGTGGAAGTTGTGCTGATCCAGCAGTGCCAGTGACACAAAACCACAAAAATTAACAAGTCAGATCCCAAATAAGCAAGATGGGGCCCTAAACCTCTCAAGTTTTTCAATAGCTCCCAATGTGTACATGTGGCAGTAGGTATTGTTCACAATTTACTCACCTTTCTACAATGCTTTTCATTCAGCCTGAAAATCTACAAAGCAAACTTGTACTCCCTCCAAGCCCTGCCTTTGCCCCCTTCCTGTGTCTGCCATCTGCTACACTTGTTCTCCAGCATTTAGCAGTTCCTGGACTACAGCTCCCCTATATTTTGTTCACTCAGGCCCATCCCTGCTCCAAAGGATCTTTATCATCTTCTTCTAGGTTCTTAGGGAATAAGAAAAGCAACTACAGCAGGATAGCTTTTGGTCTTTTAAACTGAGGGAAACAGTGGCAGTGAGGTCTGCCACTTTCTCCCAGAGCCAATGCTGCAGGAATGAAGGAGGCGGGAAGGGCAGGAGGAAGACCCAGAAACCACATCCATGGCCCACAGAAGGAACAGGGAAAAGTCAATCACTCTGATTGGGATCTGCTACTCCTTCCTACTCCTGGGATCCTGCTACCCCTTTGTCCTTTTGAGATTTAAGGATAGTGGTGGGAAACAGAGAGAAATCATTCCCCTCCAGCTGCAGAACTGTTCTGCCTGCTCCACCCTAGGAGGTGTGCAAGACTAGCAGATGCTCTTCTGAAGAGAATTTTCCCTTCAGGGAAAAATAGAAAGTATGAGGGCACTGGACTTTCAGGCATTTTTGTGAGTCTGGATGCCAAAATCCATTTTTCTCTCCACAAAAACCTTGTGACACCAACTCTGTATTATATGCAAATTATTACAAGCAAAGTGCTTCTTCTGGTATTCCAAGCCCTGAAGAAGGACATGTTTGGGGTTTTTCTCTAAATTTATGTTCTTAAAAATATTTCCTCTATCTACAAAGTGGGCTCTTAGAGCACCAGCAGAGCTACTGATGCTTGTTCTCTTCCCATTTGGAACAAAAGAAAACAACAGGTAGAGGAAAAAGATGTTGAGAGTTGCTTAATCCTTGTGCTCCCTTATCTCCTCTGTATAGGATGTCTCATTCAGGCGCAGAGTTAATTTCTTACTACAGCATCTTGTACAGTGGGAAGCTGATTTAATCTTAACCTGCTCCAACATTATCCACAGAACCTGTGCAAGGCAGAGCCAGATTCTTGGCGACCTGGAATAGGTCACTGAAAAGTGAATGGAAGAGGTAGACGTCTGCACTGGATTTAAAAAAAAAAAAAAAAAACAAAAACAACAGAATAAAAGACTTTCTGTCAGTCTAAAATAACTAGATACTTACCCATGCAAGTGTATGAACCAAAGCATTGCCCAGTCCTTGTTCAAATTCAGTAGGCTGGAAAGTTAAATTGCTTTTCAAAGGCATGTCACACTGTTAAAGGACAAAGGTTCCTATGCACTTGAGGTACAGGGCAGGCAGTGATCCATGGCTCTTTGTAGGAACAGTGACCACAGCACAAACTGCTTCAAGCTGGCAAACACAGCTAAATATTAATGACAGCAGCACTGGGTATTGCTGTCCAAGAGAAAATACAGAATATGGGAAGTGGTAAAACTGGACAGCTGCTTAAAGCAAAGCACATTCCATCATCCACGTGTGAGGAAACATGATGAGGTGAAAATCTACTACAAATCAGCTTGAAAATCAGTCTGATTCATTTTGGAAGAGACAGTACAGATATATGGGTCTGTGTGGACTGTACCAAGTGGTCAGACATCAGGATCCCACTTCCTAAAATCATAAAACTGGGGTTTTTTTTAAAAAAGCCTTAAACTAAATACATGCTTGTGATTGTTATATTTTATTTCTAATGCTGCCCTTAGCTTCTGTTTTCTCACATCCTTCACAACATTCCTTCAGACTGAGGCTCTTACATAACCCCCTGAATCCAAAAGCTGGAACATAAAGTAAGAGCAAAGAGACAGCTATTATGAACTGCCACAGACAGCAGTATGATTAGACATGAATATCAGTTACGTCTTTGCTAGCGTGTAGTACAGAATAATAAGGTGGAACAAGCTAAATCAGATGTCTTCCAAAGCCTAGAATAATAGGGAAAAGAATAGTTGCTCCAAGATGAACCAGGAATTTTATCTGCATATTCAAGCAGGAAAAATTACCATTTTTCAATGCTGTAAGAAAGCAAGCAGAAAGTGAACTGATAATATTCGCATATGGAAGTTACTTAAAACTCCAACTGATCTGTAGGCTGGGTTATTAGTACTTGAAAAGCCAGCTACCCACTGAGGCATGAGATTTAAAGAAAGCTATAAAACATGAACATTAGCGTCAGAAAGCTTTCAAAGACATCTTAAATCTCAGAAAGAAAGGCATTCTCAATCTGAAATGCCATCCAAACTCAGATTATTCAGGCTCTAAGATAGAGATTTATTTGGATGTTACACATTTAAATGAAGACGATTTGGCGTTCATTCGGTCCCCAAAGTGCTTCAAAGAGCTAACCGAACTGATTTTTGAGGGATTGCAAAGTGATGAAATTTTAATTTTATTCATCTTGGATGAAATTTTAATTTGAATAGAGGCCTTAAAACAGTATAATGAAATACTGATTTTTTTTTTTTT